>JBBDGP010003761.1:142500-512500 GCA_037952835.1 Lithobates septentrionalis
ATTATTATTATTATTATTATCATCATTACTATTATTACTATTATTATTAGTAGTAGTAGTAGTAGTTTTATTATTATTATCATCATTATTATTATTACTATTATTACTAGTATTAGAAGTTTTATTATTTTAGTAGTAAAAGTAGTAAAATTATTATTATTATCATTATTATTACTATTATTATGTCTATTAGTAGTAGTATTTTATTATTATATTTTTTATTATTATTCAGGATTTATATAGTGCCAACAGTTTATGCAGCACTTTACAAAGTAAAGCCAGGTACACACAGGCTGAATGTTCGGAGACAGCAGCCGGTTAAAAAAAAAAAAAATGTCCGACATCCAGCACCTGTGTGTAAGTCGATCTGTCCCACAGAAGCCGGACGTTTGGCCGCCTTTTGTAGGACGAGCATGCTGGAAAACCAGCAGCCGACCGACTCCCGATCAGCCAATGGCAGAGAGCGCTGATCTAAGTGTTCAGCTCATTGGGGGAGATCGCTAAACTAACCTCGCATGGTTAGCACAACAGTTCCGACCGGAGCGGTCAGTTTTTTGTTTTTTTTCAACTCGCGGGATGTGTGTACCCAGCTTAAGGGAGACAGTACAGTTCAATTACTATACAATTTAATGCAAGGGAATTAGGAGGGCCTGTTCACAAAAGCTTGCAAAGGTGATAACCGTGTGGGGATGACCTGAAAATTCATCCTTGAGCTCCAGGCAGTGACTTTGCCTAGGCTGCGGTGATGTCATCAGTCTGCTGCAGGCAGGAGAGAGCATTTCCTTGGTTCCCCTCCCCCCCCCCAGTGATCAGACTGCAACAATGTAAATTTGTAGCAAGATGAGAGGCTTCAGCATGGGTATGATCTGTGTCATATATTGGTGACCACAGCCAAAAACTGCACAGGCACCAGGATTTACATGACTGTGTCATCTCTGAGCTGGCACCCCAGCCTGGGAAGTGTGGTGACCCTGGGTGATGCCTAAACAAGCGTGGTGCTGTTCTTCTGGAGAGAAAAGCAGATAGAGGCATTGTCACTGTGATCTCTGTGAGAGGTTACGAATGCCTGGAAATGTTACACCAAAAATATTACTTTGTATGTTGCTCTGAAATATATATATATATATATATATATATATATATATATATATATATATATATATATATACAGTCGTGCTCAAAACAGTTGTGGCTGAAATCTTTCTTGATCTACCTGACCTTGGCTTGGTATCAAGAGATCCCCAAACTTTCCACTTCTTATTAAATGATCGAACAGTACTGCCTGGCATATTCAAGGCTTTGGATATCCTTTTATATCCTTTTCAGGCTTTGTAAAGTTTCATTACCTTGTTACGCAGGTCTTTTGACTGTTCTTTTCTACCTCCTCATGGCTCAGTGTCTAGCCTGCTTATTGCATCCATGTGACTTAAAAAGCCCCAAATGTGGGAAATTACCCTTTAATTGCCATTTTAACCTGTGTGTGCCACCTTCTGTGCTTGTACCAAAGCCAAACATTCCAGGGTATGTAAACTTTTTATCAGGGCCATTTGGGTGATTTCTGTTATCATTATGATTTAAAAAGGATCCAAAAAAAACAACAATGTGATAATAAATAGCTTCATGTGATTGTTAACCTTAAAAAAAAAGACATTTTTTTTTGCATGATCAGTCATATTTTCAATATTAGAGCACTTTGACACTGGGGCGTTGGGGGCGCCGGCGGTAAAGCGCCGCTATTTTTAGCGGCGCTGTAACGTCGTTTAAGCGGCGCTTTTCGGCCGCTAGCGGGGTGCTTTTAACCCTCGCTAGCAGCCGAAAAAGGGTTAAAAGCGCCGGCTATTTAACGAAAGAAAAAAAATACATAGATATGAGTATATATCTATATATAGATATATACTGTGTGTGTATATATATATATATATATATATATATATATATATATATATATATATATATATATATATATATATATATATATATATATATATATATATATATATATATATATTTATATAAATATATTTATATATTTATTTTTTCCTTTCTATAAATAATAATATGAATTATTATTGTATTATTATTGTATTATGTGTGTGTGTGTGTGTGTATATGTATATATAAATAAAGAATAATAATTCATATTATTATTTAAAGAAAGAAAAAAAATACATAGATATATACTATATATATATATATATATATATATATATATATATATATATATATATATATATTTCTTTATTTCTTCTTTCTTTAAATAATAATAAGAATTTTTATTGTATTATTATTCTTTTTATATATATATATATATATATATATATATACATATAAATATATATATACACAGTATATATCTATCTAATGCTTGGTCCACTTACTGTATGAGGTCCATATATTATATATATATATATATATATATATATATATATATATATCGCAGAGGTAATTTGATCATTCGATCAAATGGAGGGCTCCAAACAGAGCCGGAGCCCCGTAGACGGCACACAGTTCGGTGTTCAAAGGTGGCAAACGCTGCGTTGCAAATGTTATTTTAGAACAAAACAAGTTCACGTGGAACAAAAACGTGTTGAAAGGCTTCACAGTATGCAAATGTCTCGGAAACCCAAGGCCGCTTGAATTGCAAATGCAAAAAACGCTCCAGGTTCATGGGAGGAAAAAAAAAAAAAGGAAAAGAACACTAGAAAATAAAAAAAGTAAAAAATAAAAAATAAAAAAGTTTTTAATTGTCTTACCCTGAAATAACCTATTTCTACTGCCTGCTGGAATACCATCAAACCGGAGCTAAACCTCACTCGCAGGTCAAGAACGTTTCACAAATAACTATTCTCGGCACAAAGATTGTGCGGCAGCCTGATGCTACAGAGTTACTGGAATGTAAAGAAAAAGAGACTCCGACATACTGTATATATAGATATATACACACAAAAAAAATTGCAGCGAACACTGCAGAAGAAAGCCATCATGTTGCAAAAAGTCATTTTTCAAAATGAAAATAAGACCCCAATAATATCTTGAAGTGACAAGTTACTTTCAAGTACTGATGAAGGAGGAGCTTGGTTCCCTGGGAACCATTGATGTCACAGGGAATCCCTGACCAGGTAACCAAACGACCGTGGACAGCAGTGACATCACTACCATTGGCCATATTTGTGGCTTGATCAGTCACATTGGCCAAATTTGGTCAATGATGTCACCACTGTCCCACCCATTTTCTCACATAGCTGGTGACAGATCTGGGAGCTTGGCTTTGATCCACTGTGTGTGCTGGGTCATCGGGGAGGGGTTTCGACCAGTCAGCAGGCAGCGGGTGACGAATTTACAACTAGAGACTTTTTCAGGGGGCTTTTTATTCATTTTTTTTTTAAATACAGGTCTTGTCAAACATTTGATTGTCTTTATTTCTAAATTAAATTAAACTACGGTAATCTATTAAATATTTTTTTTTTTGGAAATGTGTAGGAGTATGTACCCCATACTCATTCACATTGTGGGGTATTAAAGGGGGTTTCCAGATTTCACTAAGCCTCTTCCTGCTTGCAGATTCCCACAGCCAATGACCTGGGTTGTGGGGAGGGGGCCCTTGTCCTCACCAACATTTTGACATTTACTATTGGCCAGGAATCCTAATCCAGCAAGTCTTACTTTGACTTGAATAGAGTGGAACCACTCGAGGTTCTTATTTTTAACTGAAGCCCTGAAGAGGGGGAAGTTCCTTTGACACCCCGACATGCTGTGGCTGTCTTAACACAATAGCAATAAATTAATTTGGTCTCTTTATCTTTTGGTCTGGTGTTCTTTCCATATATGCATGTCCTCATCAACATGCAGAAAGGGTTTTATGGACAAGGCCCTTGTCCACATCAACATGAGGCCAAGGCTCTTTGCAAGCCCCCCCTCCCCCCCATGTTGAAGGCATGTGGCCTTATGGGGGGGGGGGTTGCACATTTACCCTCCCCCTTTCTTGGCCAGCCAGGCTAAATTCTCAGATTAAGGGTCTAGTATGGAATTCTTGGGGGACCTCACACATTTATTTTTTGAGGGATTTTTTTGTGTGAGGTACCCCCCCCCCCCAAAAAAAATATATATACCAGGTTACAAGGGTCTGGTATAGATTTGGGGTAAGTCCCTTTGTATTTCATTTTATTTTTTTCATTTTTGCTGTAGGATATGCTACGGCAAAAGTGATATTTGCAAAGAAAAAAAAATACAGTTTAAACTTTCATTTCTGGGTTTATTTACAAACAAAGAGCACACAGACCCCTTCAAAGGTCCCCCAAAATACATAACAGACCCTTAGTGGTTTACTATGCATTTTCGGGGACCTTTGGGGGTCTGTGTGCTATTTTTTTCGGAGGAAGGAAGAAGTTGTTTGCAGGCAGTTTAAAACTCTTTTTTTTTCCTTTGTAAAAGTCATTGCTTAAAAAAAAAAAAAAAAAAATCACTGCTTCCGGCAGAATAGAATTTTTTTAAATCTTTTTTTTTGCTCTGGTACACGTTCCTCAGGGGAGCAGAGGGGGAAAGAGACAAAGAAAGGAAAACTAATGCAGCCACCACTTCTAATAAATGGTAAGATGCAAAATAATACATGTTTGGTTTTGGGTTTAATACCGCCTTAATTTCGCCTTCCTTATAGGCTCAAATGCATTTGCCTATATTGACAACATTTCGCTGAAATCTGTCAATTTGTGCAGAAATTTCTAGGGAAATTAACCCCTTGGCTCCGACGTAACACAAATATGCGGCCCCACTGGGCTGAGCTTTTCTCCGATTCAGGGTCACCTGATTGCTGTGATAGGCTCTGATTGGCTATCAGTGATCAGTCACTGTGAGGCCCACCCCCCGTGTTTTCTGTCTCTGTGAATGAATGAGACCGATACATTAAAAATAGATTAGGGTTTGATCTAGGTCAGTGGCAGGGTTAGTATTTTTTGACAGGAGATAGATAGATAGATAGATAGATAGATAGATAGATAGATAGATAGATAGATAGATAGATAGATAGATAGATTATATATCTATATTTTTAATATATATATATATATATATATCTATATATATCTACATATATATATATATAGATATATATATATAGATATAGATATATATCTATATATAGATATATATCTATATCTATATATATCTATATATAGATATATATATCTATATCTATATATATCTATATATATATGTAGATATATATAGATATATATATATATATATATATATATATATATATATATATATATATATATATAAAAATATAGATATATAATCTATCTATCTATCTATCTATCTATCTATCTATCTATCTATCTATCTATCTATCTATCTATCTATCTATCTATCTATATTTATTTTATTTTATTAGTGTCAGTTAGGGGTTTATTTACTAAAGCTAGAGCGGGCAAACTTTGTCGCAATTCTGCATAGTAACCAATCAGCTTCCAGGTTTTATTGCCAAAGCTTAATTAAACAAGCTGAGGTTAGGAGCTGATTGGTTTCTATGCAGAAAGGCGACTAATTTTGCCCTCTTTTGCTTTTTAGCAAATAAACCCCTTAGTGTCAGTGTAATGCCCCGTACACACGGTCGGACTTTGTTCGGACATTCCGACAACAAAATCCTAGGATTTTTTCCGACGGATGTTGGCTCAAACTTGTCTTGCATACACACGGTCACACAAAGTTGTCGGAAAATCCGATCGTTCTGAACGCGGTGACGTAAAACACGTATGTCGGGACTATAAACGGGGCAGTGGCCAATAGCTTTCATCTATTTATTTATTCTAAACATGCGTGGCACTTTGTCCGTCGGATTTGTGTACACACGATCGGAATTTCCGACAACGGATTTTGTTGTCGGAAAATTTTATATCCTGCTCTCAAACTTTGTGGGTCGGAAAATCCGATGGAAAATGTCCGATGGAGCCCACACACGGTCTGAATATCCGACAACAAGGTCCCATCACACATTTTCCGTCGGAAAATCTGACCGTGTGTACGGGGCATTAGTGTGTTTTTAGGTAGGATTAAAAAAAAAAAGTGCACTATTTTTTAAGGGCTGTGCTACGGGTACAAACAACAACTAACATACACATACAGTGCCTTGAAAAAGTATTCATACCACTTGAAATTTTCCACATTTCGTCATGTTACAACCAAATAAAAGGAAATGTATTTTATTGGGATTTTATGTGACAGACCAACACAAAGTGGCACATAATTGTGAAGTGGAAGGAGAATGATAAATGGGTTTCAACATTTTTTACAATTAAATATGTGAAAAGTGTGGGGTTCATTTGTATTCAGCCCCCTTTACTCTGACACCCCTAACTAAAATCTATTGGAACCAATTGCCTTCAGAAGTCACCTAATTAGTATATAGAGTCTGCCTGTGTGTAATGTAATCTCAGTATAAATACAACTGTTCTGTGAAGCCCTCAGAGGTTTGTTAGAGAACCTTAGTGAACAAACAGCATCATGAAGGCCAAGGAACACACCAGACAGGTCAGGGATAAAGTTGTGGAGAAGTATAAAGCAGGGTTGGGTTATAAAAAATATATCCCAAGCTTTGAACATCTCACGGAGCTCTGTTCAATCCACTATCCGAAAATGTAAAGAGTATGGCACAACTGCAAACCTACCAAGACATGGCCGTCCACCTAAACTGACCGGCCGGGCAAGGAGAGCATTCATCAGAGAAGCAGCCAAGAGGTCCATGGTAACTCTGGAGGAGCTGCAGAGATCCACAGCTCAGGTGGGAGAATCTGTCCACAGGACAACTATTAGTCGTGTTCTCCACAAATCTGACCTTTATGGAAGAGTGACAAGAAGAAAGACATTGGTGAAAGAAAACCATAAGAAGTTCTGTTTGCAGTTTGCAAGAAGCCATATGGGGGACACAGCAAACATGTGGAAGATGAGATCAAAATTGAACTTTTTGGCCTAAAGGCAAAACGTTATGTGTGACAGAAAACTAACACTGCACATCACCCTGAACACACCATCCCCACTGTGAAACATGGTGGTGGCAGTATCATGTTGTGTGGATGCTTTTCTTCAGCAGGGACAGGGAAGCTGGTCAGAGTTGATGGGAAGATGGATGGAGCCAAATACAGGGCAATCTTGGAAGAAAACCTGTTAGCGTCTGCAAAAGACTTGAGACTGGGGGGAGGTTCACCTTCCAGCAGGACAACGACCCTAAACATACAGCCAGAGCTACAATGGAATGTTTTAGATCAAAGTATATTCATGTGTTAGAATGGTCCAGTCAAAGTCCTGAGCTAAATCCAATTGAGAATCTGTGGCAAGACTTGAAAATTGCTGTTCACAGACGCTCTCCATCCAATCTGACAGAACTTGAGATATTTTGCTAAGAAAAACGGGCAAAAATGTCCCTCTCTAGATGTGCAAAGCTGGTAGAGACATCCCCAAAAAGACTTGCAGCTGTAATTGCAGTGAAAGGCGGTTCTATTGACTCCGGGGGGGCTGAATACAAATGTACCCCACACTTTTCACATATTTATTTGTAAAAAATGTTAAAAACCATTTATCATTTTCCTTCCACTTCACAATTATGTGCCACTTTGTGTTGGTCTATCACAGAAAATCCCAATAAAATACATTTACGTTTTTTGGTTGTAACATGACAAAATGTGGAAAATTTCAAGGGGTATGAATACTTTTTCAAGGCACTGTGTGTGGTATCGCTGCGTATCGTCAGGAGCAGGAGAATTTATTTTGAGTTGTTCTTTGGTGGTTGGTTATGATAGTAACAAGAAATATACAGCTACATTTTA
This sequence comes from Lithobates septentrionalis, assembly GCA_037952835.1. Classification (NCBI taxonomy): domain Eukaryota; kingdom Metazoa; phylum Chordata; class Amphibia; order Anura; family Ranidae; genus Lithobates; species Lithobates septentrionalis. The sequence continues at coordinate 150,318 of JBBDGP010003761.1, forward strand.
AAATGTTATTTATTTATTTTTTTTTTTTTACTATTTTGAGCCAGTTTTCCTTTTGATAATAAAAAAACATCAGGAAATATCCATCACTTTTTTTTTGTTTTTTTTTTTTTACCACCAAATTTGTCCTAAAAAAAAATAAATAAAAAAAATTAAAAAAAACCCGGTATAATCCACCTGGGTGCACAAAGCAGTAGTCATAATATGTACGGTTTTACCAACACGTTTTAAAGTTGCAAAATTGTGCTTAGGCATTAATATTTGTTTTACCCCCTAGGCATGAAGGGGTTAATACTCTCATTTTACTCATCCTTAAAATTCACACGGAGATGGAAAGGACTGTGCAAGTAGGAATATAATAACTATCAAGTGGCAGACCAAGTGGATTAAATGTAATAAATAAATGTTAAAAAAAATAAAAAAAATAAAAATAAAAAAAAAAGATTCACAAAATACATTTAAAGTAACTTTGCAATAAGGATGAAAATGTGAACTCCTTTTAAAGAACGACTTTTTTTTTTTTTTTTTTACCTTCTTATCCCATCTGAAACCTCCCAAGTGTTGTAAATTTCAAACAAGCAACACGATTCCCAAACATGTGCGTTTACCTGGCTCTCATAAATGCCGCATTAACATAATTCAGGCGATCGCACTTTTTATGAACTACCCCTTACAGTTGGAACGGCATCCGTATTAATATTAATAAAGTCAGGCTTTTGTTCATAAAACTCAGTTTAGCTGACACGAGCTCACATTACTCGGAATATATCAGGAATGACATTTCTTCAGCTCCGTACAGCCAGATAAATTTGACTTCCATCTTCTAAAAATGTATTATTATGAAAAATGAAAAATCTACCCAAAATTTAATAAAGAAATTTATAAAAAAAAAAAAAAAAAAAAAAGTTGATAAAATAATAAAGTCTGGCACAGGTAATTCTGAAATGAGAGATAACAACAAGGAATGATAAAAGAGCTGACAGCACCGTCAATAGTAATAATAATAATAATAAAAATGACAATATTATAAAAATGTGAATGTAACACAAAAGTGTGGACATTTTAACCCCTTGGATATTGTTCAACTATCCAGATTTTTATACTTTTTTTTTCTGGGTTGTTGAATTTAAGGACATTTAAGGAGGGAACCGTCCAGGACATATGTCCTGGACGGTTCCCTCTTGGGTAGATGTATAACTCGGCATTTATCACTCCAGAATCACATGTATCAAAAGATAAAGGCAATACATAGTGCTCTCTGTATGTATAAAATTTAATAACAATAAAAAGTGCATAAAAACTCTACAAGGATAGCACTTAAACCAAGTGCTGGGCAATACAGCATGTAAACACACGATCTGCAATATATATATATGTACACACTATAAATTCCTAACCTGCTGGTTTTGGGGTGTGTAATGGTGGGGAAGATGTGCTCTGACTGTTTGGTGAAAGAAAGAAGTCAAAAGACTTCTTGCTTTCTCCAGAATATCAGTCAGTTTCAGGCTTCTCACTCTGATTCTCCACTTCTGAAATGGTGAATCAGAAAGTGAGAATTCTGTCACAGATCGCCAGTGAGGTGCCGAGATCGCACCTTCATAAACTGGCCGTTTCTGTGAATTCTCACTGTGCTGAGATAATCAGCGGAGAACATGTTCTCCGCTGATTATCTCAGTTTCATAAACTGGTAATGAGCTGAGATCAGCGGTGAGACTCGGGATCGCCGCTGATCTCAGTTTCATAAAAGGACACCTATGAGATTAATTTTTTTGTAAAAAAATCCTGGTTGATCCTGCTGCTCTCTGTCTCCCCCTTCTGACCATGTCCCCAATGCAATTGAGGATTTTTGCAGAGCGGTGTTGGCAGCTCTGCACATGCTCAGTTTTCAGTGAGTTTCTATGCTGAGCATTTCCTCCCTATCACATCTGAACAGCCCATGTGACTATAGAGTCACACATGTGAGCGTATACACAGTGGTAAATGACAGCCCACTCCCTCCCTCCTCCTCCTCTATGTCCACTAACCAGGTAAACACAGTGGAGGCGGGATATTACATAGTAGATTGATGGAGGCTTCACCTCCCTCTTATTCTAAGACACAGGTTGGAAGGGCGTGACACAGCCTGGTGACTGGCAGAAATCTGCCCACACCATGTTATTGCCAGAAAACAATAGCAATCTGATTTCAAATATATATTTGTATGCCAATTTAAAACAGTTTATTGGTGTTAATTATTTATTTAAGATATACAGGAGGGTTCATAAGAACATCATAAGTGAGACCACATCAGCCACCACGGACACTAGGAACCACCAGCCCCGCATACTGTATTTGGATCAGTCATGAAAAAAACAGGACTTTTCCATAGTCTTCCCGAAACTAGTTCATCCATCAAAAACCATGTCTAGATCTTGCTGCCCTCTTCAGACAAGGGATATCATTAGACATAATAGATAAATGAGAGAGGGCGCACCAGCCCCATGCATTACCATAAAAAAATGACTTATTAAAAAAGAAAAAGGTAACCAATAGATTTACAAAAGGAGGCAGATAAAAGCTTATAGGACGATCCAGTGATGCCCATCAATGGAAGGACCCAATTAGAGCAGAGGCTCTAATAGGCTTCAAAACAGGGTGGGCTTGGGGCGTAGAGAATGCAAACAAGCCCACCCAGGTGCGTTACAATGATGAATGAATATTCACTATTTTGTAACACTGAACCTCCTCTTGGCCAATCAGGAAGCGGGTCTTGAGACCTGTCATACGATTGGCTGAAAGGACAGGCAATCCTATTGGGCACCTAGGAGGAGGGGAGGAAGCTGTCGTGATGGAGAATAGGATGAAAGGGCCTCTGCCATCTGCACGATGCCCGCCACTTAGATTGGGCAAGTGCCGGACCGACCGGCAGACAGCGGGTGAGCAGGAAGGTGGGCGGGGGAGGTGCCTCTGGCCACCCGGGGGGGGGGGGGTGGTTGTTTGGAACCCTCCATAAAAAAAATGCACCAGCCATCACTGGTGCTTTGTGTATTTCTTCCAGATCTGTGAAGTAATACAACGTGAAACTTTTCCTTTCTGCAGAATCTTCCTGTAATCAGAACTATATGGCCACAATTTTTGCATTTAGGAGAGAACAAAATAGTCACATATTACAGCAGCAATTACCATTAGGTCCTTTTTATTCATATGCTAAGTTTTGTAGGTAAGGTAAGACGTGATATTTAATCATGAGAGTGGCTGGAGGCAAGGAAGTCGAACAATGAACTGATCAAGGATTTGTTGGGTAAGAGGCTTCATGGGGTCAGCAGTAAGTGTTAAAGTAGGAGGAAAGGAAATGTAATCATTCAGTTGGGTCCCAAGTAAACATGTCACTTCATTAAGTTTGTAAGAGAAATAAAGTAATCAAACGTTTTCTACTTGCTAAGTTTTAGGAAACTTAAAGAAGAGCTAAAACCAAATGTAACATTTTTTTTAAAGACTAGAGATGCACCGATACCAGTTTTTTTAAGACCGAGTACTGATACTTTTTCTCAAGTACTCACCGATACCAATTACTGATGTTCTCACCAATACCAATTACCGATGAGCTCACCGATATCAATTACCGATGTTCTCACCGATACCAATTACCGATGTTCTCACCGATACCAATTACTGATGTTCTCACCAATACCAATTACCGATGAGCTCACCAATATCAATTACTGATGTTCTCACCGATATCAATTACTGATGTTCTCACCGATACCAATTACTGATGTTCTCACCGATACCAATTACCGATGTTCTCACCGATACCAATTACCAATGTTCTCACCGATACCAATTACTGATGTTCTCACCAATACCAATTACCGATGAGCTCACCGATATCAATTACCGATGTGCTCACAGATACCAATTACCGATGTGCTCACCGATACCAATTACTGATGTTCTCACCGATACCAATTACCGATGTGCTCACAGATACCAATTACCGATGTGCTCACCGATACCAATTACTGATGTTCTCACCAATACCAATTACCGATGAGCTCACCGATATCAATTACCGATGTGCTCACAGATACCAATTACCGATGTGCTCACCAATACCAATTACCGATGTTCTCACCGATACCAATTACCGATGTGCTCACAGATACCAATTACCGATGTTCTCACCGACACCAATTACCGATGTTCTCACCGATACCAATTACCGATGTTCTCACCGATACCAATTACCGATGTTCTCACCGATACCAATTACCGATGTTCTCACCGATACCAATTACCGATGTGCTCACCGATACCAATTACCGATGTTCTCACCGATACCAATTACCGATGTGCTCACAGATACCAATTACCGATATTGTCACTGATACCAATTACCGATGTTCTCACCGATACCAATTACCGATGTGCTCAACGATACCAATTACCGATGTTCTCACCGCTACCAATTACCGATGTACTTTCCGATACCAAATTACCGATGTACTATTTTTAGTGTCATGTGGCAGTTTTTTCTTATACTAATGGAAAACCATTACCGTTTCTTTATAATTATGAAGAACTGTAGCTTTGAAATCCCACCACTTCAGCTCGATTTCAAAGCCGCAGAAGAAGAACTATGAGCCCTGCTTTACATGGCTTTGAAATCATGCTACTTCTGTGATTTCAAAGCCACAGATCGATATGGACCTCCGATTTCATTGCAGCTTGCAACTTCATTTAACAGAAGTCGGCGCAAGTCACAATGGAATCGCAAAAAAGGTATCGGTTTCAGAATCAGAAAGTTTGCACAAATTTAGTATTGGCACCGATACCGATATCGGTGCAACACTAATAAAAGACCAAATGTATAAAAACATCATTTAAATACCTTCAAAATATACTTTATCGACAATTATTTGGGCATCTTTACAATTTCTTAAGTTTAGTTTTTTCTAGTGAAGGGTGCTGTTAATACTATTACATAATAGGACACTGTAGTCAATTGTGAGCTTCCAACCTTTTGAAAACAGTTTGGGGGAAGTCCCTTTTCTGTTCCAGAATGACGGTGAACAAAATCAGTGCCATAAAAACATGGTTTGACCAGCTTGGCGAGGAGCAACTTGAATGGCCTGCGCGTGAACTGGAATGCTGAATTTGAGCCAGGTCTTTTCCTCCAGCATCAGTACCTGATCTCACAAATTATCTTTTGATTGGATGGCACACACTTTCCTACAAACAAGGTCCAAAATCGTGTAGAAGAGAGGATGAACTGATCAACACACTAAACGAGCCATCATACACAGCCAGGCCATCAGATACCACCGAATATGTTCAGACCCAGAAGACAGAGATCAACATCTCAGAACACTGGCAGGCTCCTTCCATAAGAAAGGTTACAAAGACAAAACCATCAACAACAGCATAAACACAGCCTTGAAAACCCGAAGAGAAAATCTTCTTCAATACACAGAGAAAAATAAAAACAACCGAGTACCTCTAGTCACCACATACAATCCAACACTAAAAGGGATCAAAAATATAATCAAAGATTTACAACCCATTATAACAGAGGATGAAACTATGAAACATATAATCCAACAACCCCCATTATTGGCTTTCAGACAACCACCCAACCTCAGACACAATCTAATCAGCAGGAAACTTCACTCTGATTATAAAGTCACAAATAATGGAAGCAAACTCTGCAATAAAAAAACGCTGCAAACTGCGCAACCATATCAATCTATCCAAAAGTGTCACACACACAAATGGGACCTTCAATATCACGGGATCATACAGCTGTACCTCCAGTAATGTGGTGTACCTCATCCGATGCAACAGGTGTAGCAAAGGATCTTATGTTGGTGAAACAGGACAGAAGTTGCAAGTGAGGACGAATTTGCACAGACATAGCATCAAAGAACATAAGGAAGACAGTTTCTGCACACCTGTGGGACATCACTTCTCACAACCGGACCACACTACAGAAGACCTCAATGGTTTAGTTCCTAAAGGGAATTTCAGAACTATCCAGGAAAATAAAAACGTTTGAGCTAAGAATGATACTTCTTTTTGACACAAAAAACAATGGCCTAAATTTAGATATTGGTTTCCTCACCCATTATACTACAGTTTTATGACCCCCTCTGTGACTATCATCCCCCCCCCCCTCCATTCTATAGCTCTCCCTCTGTCTTATCTCACTTGCTGTTAGCTTTATTACCATTGCCATACACATTGATCTGTATGTGTTTGTTTTTCTTTTTCCTTTCCCTCAGAGATTTTTTTTTTTCTTTTTTGTTTTGTTTTAACATTTCACCTTCTGCTAAAACTTTTGTGAATCAGTACTGCTTGGACCTTGAAGAAGGGGACACACCCCGAAAGCTCGTCCATGAAAAATGATATGTTAGTGCAAATAAAAAAAAGTATCACGGACAGTACTCCATTTTCTCTGGCTAAATTGTAACAAATTCCCACAGAGGCACTCCAACGTCTTATTGAAAGCCTTCCCAGAATGGGTGGAGGTTGTTATAGCCACATTAATGGCCACGGTTTTGGAATAGAATGTTTACTGAACACCATAGGTGTGCGCAGCCTCTTGCATTAGGGTGTGCACCCCAAAGCTCAAATACATATGCATGTGTATATGTCAGTGGTTCTCAACCTTCTAGTGCCGTGACCCCTTGATAAAATTTCCCAAGTTGTGGGGACCCCTAACAGTAAAATTATTTTCGTAGCGTGGGGTGTCAGCACCCAAGGCAAGACAAGTAATTTGCATGCCTAATCCATGGACATTTAGCTCTCTCTGAGTACCTTCCACTCGTACAGTATTAAAACCCCTTATGGTACATTTTAGAATATACCACTCTCTTTCCCTTTTATCTCTCTCTATGCTAATTTCTTGTTTCCCCCCCATCCCTCTCTCTAGTCGTCTTTCTTGTTCTCTTATTCTTTCTCTCCCTTTTTCTTTGTTCCTCCCCCTCTTTTCCTCTCCCTTCCATGTATTCTCTATTTTTATTCCTTCTCTTACTCCTTGGTGGGGGGAATGGGATGAGTGGCAGTGCTGATGGGGAGTTGGGAAGAGTGGCAGTGCTGGTGGGGGGGTGGGTTGTGAGATCAGTGGCAGTGCTGGGGGGAGTTCTGATCAGCCAACTTAGGTGCTCTTGATTAAGGTCATCTGCTGATCTGAGAACTGTAGTGGGGACTTTTAATGGCAACTATAATCACAGGTAGTGTTACTCACTGTCTCCGACCTCTAGTCTCTGTCCCCCAGCCATGCCGTGAACTGAATGGGCGACTGCAAAGAGGCTGAGTGGGCGGCCGCGGGCTCCAGGAACAGCCTACCTGGGCAGTCACAGGCTCCAGGGACAGCCCTGCTGGGTGGCCACAAAATGACTGGGAGAACAGCTTAGGCTTCAGGAATAGCCCAGGATTCGGTGACCCCTGGCAAATCCAGGGACAGCCCTGCTGGGTGGCCACGAAATGGCTGGGAGAACAGCTTAGGCTTCAGGAATAGCCCAGGATTCGGTGACCCCTGGCAAATCGTCATTTGACCCCCGAGGGGGTCCCGACCCCCAGGTTGAGAACCACTGGTATATGTACTGATGGTGTCAGTAGGGCAGTAGACAGTGTCATTAGTTTTATTTTATTTTTAAAGAAATTATTTTTATTTTGTAACATTTTTTTGGGGGATGAAATATCAGTGGTCTAAACAGGGGGTAATATGCACCACACAAGGCGATTAGGGTGTGCCCAGGCACACCTGGCACACCCTGTGCGCACGCCTATGCTGAACACCAAAGGAGTGAATTGTAACCTGGATTGCAAGCCAGGTCTTCTCATAAAACATCAGTACATGACTTCATAAATGAGAACCAGTTCTCACAGACAGAGGAGGAAAGGGAGTGGGACCAGTATTAATATCTATGATTTTGGAAATGGGATGACCTACAGTGCCTATAGGCTTATAAAGATGGCCAAGTATCCACAAATATTTGGCCTTTTAGTGTATCTACAGAAGTATCAATAGGTCCTTATGAAAGATTAGGTCCAAGGCGACAAGGCAGATTTCATTCTGCATCACTACAAGCATACATAGAGATATTCTTTGTTTTCCCCTGAATAAAAAATACAAGAGCTGTACCGAAAGTAAGGCAAAAGTGGGCATCACTTTTTTTGTAAACTTCCAAAGGTCATTCAAATTTCACATGTTGGTAGAGTAACTCTTCTTCCATAGTAACTCTTCTTCATCTTTTTCATTGCAGGTAAACAACGGATTCCAAGCAGAAGCAACCTCCCCATCATTGAGTTCTTGACAAAGGAGGGGTGTAGGCTGTCCGACATCCACAGAAGGCTACAGAATGTTTACAGAGATGACACCATTGACAAAAGTCATCAATGATGAGACTTTGTTTTTTTTTTTTGAAAAAGCCCGTGGCGTGTGAAACACACCCAAAAACTCCACCTGGTGCCAAAAAAAGTGCACACACATAAAAGGTGACACAATAGGTGTTACACTGATCCTCCCTAGGAAGGACCTTACCCTGATCCCCCGGGGCGTTAGGCTCCAGACGGGGACTGAGGTACTTCACTTGGGTCCATCTGGCCGAAACCAGACGGGCCCCCTTTCTCTGCAAGGTCTGCCGAAACAGACCTGCCCAAGTACTCTGTGGGACACCCCCGAAGGGAGACCCCATGAGAGAGGGAAGGCCAAGTCCACGGCCAGGGAAGACCAGAAGGCCATGTCCACCCCCTCCCAAGACTTTCAGGGTAGGCCCGGGGACCCACACCCTACTCATCACACTGTGACAAACGTGCAACACAATAAAACAAAAAAATACAAAAAAGTGACAAACACAAGGAATAAACAAAAAGAAAGTGTGGGAGAAGGAAGTGGGAGAAGTGAAAGTGGCCATTGTGCAATACAATGGCCGGCCCTTCGGCCAGAAATAAAAAGTTCCTCTGGTCCTAGCCAAAAGGCTTGGCCCTAGAAGCAGGTGCAAAAAAGACATTGCTCTTATCAATAGTGTTATCCCTGTAAACATTCTGTAGCTTTCTCTGGATGTCAGACAGCCTGCACTCCTCCTCCATGAAACTCAATGGTGGCACATTGAGAGTAGGAGGAGAAAAAGGAAGGAGGAGAAAAAGGAAGAAGGTGGAGAAAGAGGAGGAGGAAAAAAGGAAGAAGAAGAGGAAGAAGAGGAAGAGAAGAAAGAAAAGGAAGAGGGGGAGGAGAAGGAGGGGGAGGAGAAGGAGGGGGAGGAGAAGGAGGAGGAGGAGGAGAAGGAGGAGGAGAAGAAGAGGTGCCGTAGAGGAAGAGTTACTCTACCAACATGTGAAATTGAAATGACTTAAATTAATAAAGTTAAACTCACTTTTGCATTACTTTCAGTATCCACTTGCTGACCCCACATAGTAAAATTACATCATTATATGATGTTTAATATTAAATTAGCTGCCATAACCCTGGAATCATTTTTTTTTACTATGGCCAGTTCTGCGTTAAATAAAAGTGGTCCTGCGGGTTGATTCACCACAGGATCACTTTTAGAAGCGGTGGGAGGAGGGCCCCTCCGCCACTTCCTGGTCGTTACTTGGGCTTATCGGACCCATCGGTAAAGCCCGGGAGGGATCCCATGAGGCCGTTTGCTGGGCAGGAAGTAAAGTGAGGCCAGGATGGCCGCCACTTGCCCTTGGAGGACCGGAGCGACGTCTGACATCACTTCCGTTTTCTCGGGCCAAAACTGTTTTTATTTTTTTAAGTCAAAATGCAAAAAATAAAATAAAAAAAGATTTCTTATTTTTGCTTTTAAAAGTAAATGAGAGATCTGGGGTCTTTTTGACCCCAGATCTCTCAATAAAGAGGGCCGGTCATCCCTATTTCTATTAAAAGAGATGTTTACATTCCTTGTAATAGGAATAAAAGTGATCACATAAATAAATAAATAAATAAACGAAGGGACAGTGTAAAAGTAAAAAATAAAAATAATACGAAATATCTTGTTATAGAACTATGTAGCAATTTTATTGGTTTTACTCCAGACCCATGTATATTGTTATGGGTGTAGTCTATGTGGGTTCACTATTGTAAGCTGGCATGTTTTCCAGTGATTGTTATTTTTTTCTATTTTTGTATTGAAAAATACAAAAAAACTTTAATAAAAATTGTCAATTATAAAAAAAATAAAATTAAAAAGGAAAAAAATGTAAAGTGCCCCATCCCTCCGTGCTTGCACGCATACGTAACTCGCACCCACATATGTAAACGGTATTCAAACCACACATGTGAGCTATTGCTACGATCATGAGAGTGAGAGCGATAATTCTAGCCCTAGACCTCCTCTGTAACTCTAAACAGGTAACCTGTAAAAATGTTTTAAAGTGTTGCCTATGGAGATTTTTATGTACTGTCGTTAGTCGCCATTCCACAAGCGAGCGCAATTTTAAAGTGTGACATGTTAGGTATCAATTTACTCAGCGTAACGTCATCTTGCACACCTCATCTTTTACATTGTACAAAAATTGGGTTAACTATTTATTTATTTTTTTTATTCATTAAAGTGTGTTTTTTCCACCAAAAAAAATTGCGTTTGAAAGACCACTGTGCAAATACTGTGACAGAAAACATTGCAACAATCGACATTTTATTCTCTAAGGTCTCTGCTAAAAAAAATATATATGTATATATATATATATATATATATATATATATATATATATATATATATATATATATATATATATATATATATATTATATATATATATAATGTTTAGGGGGGGGGGGTTCTAAGAAAAAAAAATTAAGTTAAACTGCAAACAAAAAGTTCCAAAAAAGGCCTGAGTACAGATCTCGTAGAATGCCCAATGAACTGTAAATAGCCAATTTTTTGGGCCAACTACTTTTCAAAAAAAAATGTCGGACACACAAACATATTACATATTAAAACATACCTCCCAACCTTTTGAGATGGGAATGAGGGACACCTACTAGAAAACATATGTAGGCATAGGACACGCCCCCTGCCACGCCCCCTTAAAGGTGAAATAACCAAAAAAAAAGGTTAATTAAATCCACATGTGCTTTTTTTCTACCACTATTATTCCTTTATATTGGCTTTTAAAATTAAAAAATGCAGCAATTTAGAATTTGGATGAGAGATTTAGCGCTGGGAAACACTGTTTGAAAGACAAAAAGTGCATTTTATATACAACTATGTAAATCAGACCAAAATGAGGGACAAATGAGGAGGAATGAGGGACAGAGGGACTTTGCTCCAAATCAGGGACAGTCCCTCCAAATCGGGGACAGTCCCTCCAAATCCGGGACGGTTGGGGGCTATGTAAAATACATAATGTCACACGGCCGCCTTTTCTCAGTCCTAATTTAAATCCACTTAAATCCTTAATATTAGGAACACTAATAAACTGGGAGGGGAAGATTGCCATCCTGAAGTCCCGGAGCTTGTGACAGCCACAAGAGTTTGTGAAATAAATTTACTGCCTCCGTATTAATTTTTGTAGCACTATAGGTAAATGGCCATATTACTTTCAGACAAAATCATCTCCTTATTTATGGGCTGCGTCCCTCGACGCGACTCTCCGGCATATTAATGCACAGAGCTCGCTGGCCCTTTCCGATCGTTCACCCAAAGATGCGCTCTCCAAACTCCGATTGTGTAATAGTTTCTTAATTACTTGTTTTTCATACTGATCGATTAGCCGGAGCCTATTTATCATCCCACTTATTAAGTACTGAAAACTAATAAAGACATTAAACTACTCTTCCGCCCCGGAAAGTAATTATATTCCGAGTGGTGAGACGGTTCTTTTTCAAAATGTTAAAGCTCTCCAATTTTTCAATAACACCGCAAGATCTGCGTATATTATCCAGCAGACATCTTGTTCTCAGAGGGATGGAAGAGATATTTTCTCGTGGTGAAACCAATCATTAAAGTCAAAGAACTGTGCAGAAGAAAGGCTTCCTTTTAAAAAGAGTTCTACTTTTCAAATGTGCAGTTTGCGGTGGTAGGATGGTCCTTAAAGTATACCTGTCATGGAAGAAACACAAGGGTGACTAACCGCATGGTTCCTTCTGAAGATGTTGCCTGTCAGTTTTCTCTATACTTTATACTATCATTCAATTGTATGAAGCTTGAAGATGGGACCTAACGGGACCTAATAATAACTTCAGTTAGCCAATCAAGGGTATCACTCAAATGTTCTGTGACACAGACGCGGTACAGAACTTTACGAATGTATTAAAACCAGCGATGGACATTCCCTTTTGTGCAGTCTGTGAAGCTGTGCTGAGGTCCTGTGGGACTTAGAAGTATGTCCAAAGCTTTTTTGGTCATACTTCTCTTGTGGGTCACAGGAGTATACTTGCTTTTGCATTCCTGTACTCAGGGCTGGCCCAAGACATTGCGCTGCCCAGGTCCAAGAGTTAAAAGCTGCACCCCCCCCCCAAAAAAATAAATCATGCCCACCAAAAGGCCCCCACATCCATTATTTTATATCATAATAATTAAAATCTAAAATTAAATTGATCAGGAAGTCAAATTTACATGCAACAGCACCTCGTCTATATGCAAAATTATATGACACACCATTATTATGTTCAATGGTATGTGGCCTAGGGTAGTACATGAAGAGGCTAGGGTAGTATATAGACAGGCTAAGGCAGTATAGGGACAGGCTAGGGTAGTATATGGACAGGCTACGGTAGTATAGGCAGAGCCGTCTTTTCGCATGGGCACGCTGGGCAGTTGCCCGGAGGTCCCACTTGCCTGGGGGGCCCCACATGCCCAGCGACCCCAGCCAGGGCTGGACTGGCCAATCAGGATACCGGGAAAGTGCTCCGCTCTTTCCCTCTCTCCTCCTCCTCCTTAGCATCACGGAGCTGGCCGGGTCTGTGTTTGGTGGCCGCGCTGTAACAAGGTCCCGCCCCCCTAGACCGGCTTGTGTAATAGTAAATTGAATCAGTGTTCCGTCTATCACACGAGCCGGTCTAGAGCGGCGGGACCTTGTTACAGCGCGGCCCCGAACACAGACCCAGCCAGCTCCATGATACACGGGAGGAGATGCCCGCTGTGTGTGTGTTACCAGGTGATGGTGAGTCTGTATTAATTGGCACAGTGATGCTGCATTCGTGGGCACAGTGAGGCTGCATTCATGGGCACAGTGAGGCTGTAATGGTGGGCACAGTGAGGGTGCAATGGTGGGCACAGTGAGGCTGCATTCATGGGCAAAGTGAAGCGGCAATGGTGGGCACAGTGAGGCTGCATTCATGGGCACAGTGAGGCTGCAATGGTGGGCACAGTGAGGCTGCATTCATGGGCACAGTGAGGCTGCAATGGTGGGCACAGTGAGGCTGCATTCATGGGCACAGTGAGGCTGCAATGGTGGGCACAGTGAGGCTGCATTCATGGGCACAGTGAGGCTGCAATGGTGGGCACAGTGAGGCTGCATTCATGGGCACAGTGAGGCTGCAATGGTGGGCACAGTGAGGCTGCATTCACAGGCACAGTGAGGCTGCAATGGTGGGCACAGTGAAGCTGCAATGGTGGGCACAGTGAGGCTGCATTCATGGACACAGTGAGGCAGCATTTGATAGGCACAGACACCTGATAGTAGCAACTATAATAAAATCCCTGTTGTAATTTTTCAGGTAGGAACAGCTGTGGCAAGGGATTCCCAATACATTTTTGGACTACCAGCAATTTGACTACCGTGTTTAAGCCTTCCTCATACTCTGGGTCTTTATCCCTGTTTGAAGGCTTTCTCTGTTTTAAAGTTGTTACATAGTTACATAGTTACATAGTAGGTGAGGTTGAAAAAAGACACAAGTCCATCAAGTCCAACCCATGTGTGTGATTATGTGTCAGTATTACATTGTATATCCCTGTATGTTGCGGTCATTCAGGTGATTATCTAATCGTTTCTTGAAGCTATCAATGCTCCCCGCTGAGACCACCGCCTGTGGAAGGGAATTCCACATCCATCCACATATAATCACACACATGGGTTGGACTTGATGGACTTGTGTCTTTTTTCGACCTCACCTACTATGTAATTGTGTGTGAATCATTGCCACCCCACCATGCCGCACCCACCCAGATGTCCACATAAATTTGGTCATACAGCGTGAGTATGGTGGTCAGGTTCTCACCAACTCTTGGCCTTATAGTGTAGCTGTGCCTAGTTTTCCAGGAGCTGTATCTTGGAGAAGACATCACGGAGGTAAGGGTAATTAACACATTACACTTCCCTCCCGTTGTCCTTTCCAATTATATTTCATGGAGCTCTCCTTTAATTTAAATTTCAGCCTGGAGCACTTTTTTTCTCTCTCTCTCTCTTTAACCATTCCATTCCTCGGCCGAACACAAAAAAACGAAGGAATAAGTAAAAGGTTTGCCACAAATCCCTCGAGAGAGAGAACGATAGCGGTAAACGTTGCTGGTCTGTGAATATTGTATAAGCCTTAGATATTTTCCATACTATTATTCCATTTCTTGTATCACAATGAGTTCCTTTTATAGTTCCCGTGACACGGAAAGGCACCGGTACAGTAAACATAATTCTATGTGTTGGTGTAATTGAATATGAATTCCCAGGCAGCAAAGGGAGTGAATATCACATGCCATCAATAGCGTCACCTTCTATACAGCGGCCCCGGTAGGTGGCCAGCGCAGATTTCATTCTAATACCTCTGCGCTTTTCTCGGGATTGTGTTTGCCGCTGGCCCTTGTGCTCACTCAGCAAGCCACACAAACAGCTCCTCTTTTGTCTGCGCTGAAAGGCTGTCTGGATTGCAGAAGCTACAGAGATAATGATAAAAACCGCACCTGAATTGCAACCAGTATCATCCGAAGATTTCAATAGCTGTCTGGGCTCATTTCTTTTCCAGTCCTTTTTATTTTTTTATTTATTTATTTTTTTATACGTACCGACACTGGAAAGAGCGAGTATGGAGAGTTCAAAGGCAGAACGCAACGGCGCTACAACGTATCGGAGCCGCTAAAGACATTAATACCGGGGAGGGTGTCTGTTGTCGGTTTGCTGCGTTGCGGTGTGAGCAGCGTCTGATTCACAGACATGGGACCGAGGTGTAGTCAATGGGAAAGGTTGGGAGCAAAGGCCTCAAGGGGCTTCAAAAGGAAGGACGCTCCAGTCAAAATGGAAAAAGTTGATGTTTAATCTACTTAAAGTGGTAGTAAACTCCCATTGGACGCTTGTACCTACAGGTAAGCTCATAATAAAGCTTACCTGTAGGTACATGGAATATCTTCTAAACGTGACCACTGGTCCAAATCATTTGGTGGAGGGGGGATTACGGTGTGAGGTTGTTTTTCAGGGGTTGGACTTGACCATTATGGTGTGGGGTTGTTTTTCAGGGGTTGGACTTGACCATTATGGTGTGGGGTTGTTTTTCAGGGGTTGGACTTGACCATTATGGTGTGGGGTTGTTTTTCAGGGGTTGGACTTGACCTTTATGGTGTGGGGTTGTTTTTCAAGGGTTGGGCTTGACCATTATGGTGTGGGATTGTTTTTCAGGGGTTGGACTTGACCTTTATGGTGTGGGGTTGTTTTTCAAGGGTTGGGCTTGACCATTATGGTGTGGGGTTGTTTTTCAGGGGTTGGACTTGACCTTTATGGTGTGGGGTTGTTTTTCAAGGGTTGGGCTTGACCATTATGGTGTGGGATTGTTTTTCAGGGGTTGGACTTGACCTTTATGGTGTGGGGTTGTTTTTCAAGGGTTGGGCTTGACCATTATGGTGTGGGGTTGTTTTTCAGGGGTTGGGCATGACCATTATGGTGTGGGGTTGTTTTTCAGGGGTTGGACTTGACCATTATGGTGTGGGGTTGTTTTTCAGGGGTTGGGCTTGACCATTATGGTGTGGTTAGGCTTGGCCCCTTAGTTCCAGTGAAGGGAACTCTTAAGGCCTCAGCATACCAAGACATTTTGGACAAGTTCATGCTCCCAACTTTGTGGGAATAGTTTGGGGATGGCCCCTTCTTGTTGAAGGACTGCGCACCAGTGCACAAAGCAAGGTCCATAAAGACATGGATGAGCGAGTTTGGGGTGTAGGAACTTGTCTGGCCTGCACAGAGTCCTGACCGTGTCCAAAACCATGTTTTGAAGCAAGCGTAAACTAGCCCTTAATGTATCAGAATACCAAGGCATTTTGGACAATGTCATGCTCCCAACTTTGTGGGAACAGTTTGGCGATGGCCCCTTCCTGTTCCAACATGACTGCGCACCACTGCACAAAGCAAGGTCCATAAAGACATGGATGAGCGAGTTTGGGGTGGAGGAACTTGACTGGTCTGCACAGAGTCCTGACCTCAACACCTTTTGGGGTGCATTATAACAGAGACTGTGAGCCAGGCCATTTCATCCAACATCAGTGCCTGACCTCACAACTAAGCTTCTGAAAGAATGGTCAAACATTCCCATAGACACACTCCTAAACCTTGTGGACAGCCTTCTGAGAAAAGTTGAAGCTGTTATAGCTGCAAAGGGTGGGCCAACTCAATATTGAACCCTACGGTTCTCCATGCACATTGCAGGGTACTGGCAGCAACTTTGCTTTTGACATCTTCAAAAATGGCCTCCAGCGGAGATTTTATATTTGCAGTAGTACCTTGGATTATGAGCATAATCCATTCCAGAAGAATACTTGTAATCCAAAGCACTCGCATATCAAAGCGAGTCTCCCCATAGGAATCAATGGAAACTCAGATAATTTGTTCCAGTGTCACAGCTAGTGTATGTAGTACCGCATGTGGCCAGAGGTGGGAGGGGGTGCCGGAGACACTTGGAAACACTCGGAGATCACTCGGAGACACTCAAAAACACTTGGAGGTGCTCGGAGACACTCAGGAATGGACTGTTTCCGTGTGTTTCCAAGTGTCTTCAAGGGGCTCTGAGAGTCTCCAACTCACCTCTGGCCACATGCAGTACTGCACAACCCAGAAGCTTGAATCCTGCTTGTCTTGCGAGACAAAAAATACATATAATATTGGGGGCTCTAAGTAATTCTCTAGCAAAAAAAAAGTAGATTTTTACATGTTGGAGCGAAGTGGCCGGGATACGCAGTGGTGGGGGTTCATTACATTCACTGACCTATAGACAACCAAAATACAAAAATGCCTGTGCCTCGAACAATCGGCTGGTTCTGGCGGACATCGTGTTCGCCGGGCCTGCTGATTATCTCCTGCTGTGTCCAATTGCAGCAGGAGCAGGCCTCCAGCGGCGCGCGTGTGCTCCCCCCAACCCAGAAGTGCGGTATCACGTACCTGTACGTGATTCTGCCTGTATGAGCTGCCGCCCCATAGTAAATGTATGTGGGGGCAAATAGAATTACTAGTAATACACCAAAGTATAAAAAAAAAAAAATTATTAGACATAAGACAAATTTTAAAAAAATGTATTGGCTATACATATATTACGCAGACATCAGTGCACATCTAGTTAATTGATGGAAAAGGTCACTCAGCAATGGTATCCCGAACATGTTTCGCCCTCTAGGGCTTCCTCAGGGGATGTATATTGACACAATAAACATCCCCTGAGGAAGCCCTAGAGGGCGAAACATGTCGGGATACCATTGCTGAGTGACCTTTTCCATCAATTAACCAGATGTGCACTGATGTCTGCGTAATATATGTATAGCCAATACATTTCTTTTAAATTTGTCTTATGTCTAATAATTTTTGATATTTTTTATACTTTGTTGTATTACTAGTATTTTCATTTGCCTGGCACCCTGAAAATCCCACTAAATCATCCTTCTGTCTATATATATTACTCAGGGATGGTGGTGCCTTTTTGTTGACCCTGTCACCTATCCATACCAACCACTATCTTAACAGAACTAAATAACGCCGTTTGGACATTGGCGATTAAACAGCGTTCTGGCAAAGTAAAACATAAAAATAACAAATCGCACGTCCGACTGTTAAAAAATGGAACATTCAGACAAGATCAGCACAAGCCATTAACTTCTGTGAAATATTTCATGTCCCCAGAATGCAGTGAAAGGGATTCCTTTCAGCCTCACCACTAGATCTATTATTAACGCAGGTGTAACTGAAATAAAAGGAAAAAAAAAAGTATTGTGCTGGCAGATAAAAGGGTAGTGTCACCCTTCTTCAAGGAATAATCCTCGGAACATTGATCAAGATGGCACAACAGGGTCTTTGTAAAAGTAATGCAATTACACCGCAGATAATTGGGGAATTTAGGAATAAAAAGACATAGCAAGGGGACTATTTTGAAAAATGTTCCTCTATCATAGATTAAAAAAAGAGATGATCAGTTCCAACTCAAGGAATAGGCAGTAGATTGCAAGGGTTTATTTTTTTTGAGCCAAAAATAAGAGTCTGCGTTTGGTAGATAAGAGGTTCCCGTGGTTGGAATCTTGGGGTGGATGGGGTGTTCATGTGCTCCCCAGTACTCTGGTTTCCTCCCACACCATGCTGGTAGGATAATTGTCTCCTGTCCACACCGGCCCCAGTATGGGTTTGCGTGTACAGTGTGTATGTCTGTGAGATGGGGACCTTAGATCGTAAGCTCCTAAGGCCAGGAATGTAACATGTAAAGCAATGATTACAATTGTAAGTACTATATGAATACCTTTAGGAAATAAAGAACTCTCAGGGACACTGTTAATGAGGTCTCTGAGCCGAGTTTCCGGATCTGCACTCCTGTTGTACCCATTATGTGGAGGGATAAGAGATGGAGAGAAAGAAGTGTGAAGGAGAGGAGGGCGAGTGAAGAGTGTTGGGAAGAGGAAGGAGGAGAGGAAAGATGTGCAGAGGAGAAAAGAGGAAAAGGAGAGGAGTGGAGAGGGAGAGGGGAGAGGGAGAAGAGGAGATGAGAGAGAGGGAGAAGAGATGAGAGGGAGAGGAGAGAGAGGGAGAAGAGGAGATGAGAGGGAGGGGGAGAGGGAGAGGAGAGAAGAGGAAGAAAGGGAAGGGGGTTAGGAGAGGGGGGTGAAGAGTGTTGGGAAGAGGAGGGAGGAGAGGAAAGATGTGGGGAGGAGAGAAGAGGAAAAGGGGAGAAGAGGAGAGGGAGAGGGAGAAGAGGAGATGAAAGGAAGGGGGAGAGGGAGAAGAGAGAGAGAGGAGCGGGAGAGAAGAGGAGAGGGGAGGAGAGTAGAGGAGAGGGAGGGAGGGGAGAGGGAGAGGAGAGGAGAGGAGAGAAGAGGGCGAAAGGGAAGAAGGGGGTTAGGAGAGGAGGGGGGGGGTGAAGAGTGTTGGGAAGAGGAGAGAGGAAAGGAAAGATGTGTGGAGGAGAGAAGAGGGAAAGGAGAGAAGAGGAGTGGAGAGGAGAGGGAGAAGGGAGGAGAGAAAAAGGAGAGGGAGACAAAAAGATTAGAAGAAGGGAGAGAGGGAGAAGAGGAGATAAGAGGGGAAGGCATAGGGAGAGGGGGGGAGAGGAGAGGAGAGGAGTGGTTGAGGGGAGGGGGGAAGAGGGAGAAGGAAAAGGGAGAAGGAAGAGGAGAGGTGAGGCAGACATGGGAAGAGGAGAAGAAGAAGAAAGGTGCGAGGAGAGGATGGAGAGAATTTGGGAAGAGGGGGCAGGAAAGATGAGCAGAGTAATGAAGAGGGAGAGGATAGGAGGGAAAAGCAAGGAAAAGGGGAGAAGAGGAAGAGGAGAGAACAGAAAGGAGAGGAGAGGAATGGGGAAAGGAGAGAGAGAGGGGAAGGAGAGGATAGGAGGGGAAAGTAGGAGGAGGTTGTGAGGAGAGGGTGAGACAAAAAAGAGAGGGAGTTGAAAAGGAAAAGAAGAGGAGAGGGAAAGATGGAAAGGAGAAGGCGAGAAGAAGAGGAGAAGAAGAGGTGGAAAGGAAAAAGAGAGAAAAAGAGAAGAGGGGGAGGTGGAAAGGAGGAGAGAAGAAGAAGAGAGGGAGAGGTGGAAATGAGAAGGAGAGAAGAGGAGGAGAAGGAGAGGTGGAAAGGAGAAGGAAGGAAGAATAGAGGGAGAGGTGGAAAGGAGAAGGAGAGAAGAAGAGAGGGAGATGTGGAAAGGAAAAGGAGAGAAGAAGAGGAGAAGCAGAGGTGGAAAGGAGAAGGAGAGTAGAAAAGAGGGAGAGGTGGAAAGGAGAAGGAGAGTAGAAGAGAAGAGGGAAATCAAGGAAGAAGAGAAGGAGAATGTGAGTGAGAGAAATAAGAAGGAGGAATCAGAGTGAAAGAAAATATTTATACAGTATATGTATATTAGCTCTTTTTAACCCACATGAACACCACATTTTTTCTATAATTTCCCTTCAAAGGATCGTAATAAGAAAATAAACTTGGGCAATCTAAGCAGCATTGGGTCCTACATGTCACATAATAACACAGTCTGGGCTGAGCCGCCAGCGCTCCATACAGTCCGCTGTGTCAAATAATTAACCATCAGAAAACACACATAAACGGAATTATAAACTCAAACGCCTTTAAAATGTGTCTGGATGAAGCATCTGAAAATATGTTTAACTAATTGTGTGATGTGTGCGCAGGCTTGTATATTCCTCATTAATCTATTACTACAGGCCCCCCGCTGTGATTCTGTTCTCATATTTAAGAAGATTAAAGCGAGGATCTTAAATCCTGCACAATCTCTAGAAGGCGAGCGGTGGGGAAGGGAAAGGGGGGGGGGGGGGTGATGAAAGCTCTGATGGCACTACAGCAGCAAACCGAGGCGGCTGAAGCCTCAGAAACACAACCAGCGTCTTATCAAATCTGCAAAGAAAGTGACATTGATTTTATGAGCTAATAACTGCCAGGCAGGAGTGCTGAAGGAGCCCAGGAGATCATAATATTGTATGTGCCAATGTGTTTAC
Source organism: Lithobates septentrionalis (assembly GCA_037952835.1). NCBI lineage: Eukaryota > Metazoa > Chordata > Amphibia > Anura > Ranidae > Lithobates > Lithobates septentrionalis. The sequence continues at coordinate 171,130 of JBBDGP010003761.1, forward strand.
ACCTTTTCTCTACCCTAGATAGGCATCCAACCGCTAGTGACAATTGCCAGCAAAATGGCCCCGTCATTCGTCAGGGTCGTCAAAGCATTGTCAGTTAACCGCTCAATCTGCAGGCTCTTAGAGATAAACCTATAACAAGTGACACATTTATATCCCTTTCTTGAGAAGTTTAAAGGGAACCCAACTTTAATTCTTTGATAACGTCTTGTTTTATTCTTTCTAGATCTCGGCACTGCAAGATGGAGAAATGGTGGTAGACCCGTGGAACCGTTATTAAAGGGAACCCAAGAGGTGAACGTGCTTATTATTACTTTAAAGGCACAAGCACGGTTTTCATTGTTTGTACTGAATTCCATACCAGGGAGTATCACATATCACATCTAAGCAATGGACAGGTAACAAAGCCATGGACATCATATAGCTTGTCTTATTCTGCAGTCACACGCCCCTACACTAACTAGGAAGAAAAAACTATTTTTGCTGCTGTAGAACATCCCCAAAAGGAGCCTCTGGCTTTAAATGGTCCCGTTTCAGCATTTAGTGCACACACAACCAGGCACACGCTATTTTCTTCACTATCATTGGCTCAAATAAACAGTCTAGGGGTAGAACTGGGATAGGTGTGGGGAAGGCATGGGAACCTCTAAAGGAACTGAAATAACTGAGGACTATTCCCTTCTTATTACTGTGGCAGAGAACTCCCAAAGAGTTACTACTTGCTAGGAAAATGCATAGGACCTACTTCTTTGTAGAAATGAGAACTGCATACGGTCTCTCAGGCACAGGACTAAGGTCAGTACTCACGAGGGAGGGAGATGTAGAATCTCAATACCACCAACCACTGGAGCCTCCTCCATCCAACCTCCACCTGGTATCCTCAAGTGTGCTTCTCCAGACCATAAAAGAGACCCCCCAGACTTTGGAGAAAAGGCCCCCCCAGCCTCGGCTAGGACCTCGATGGCCTCCAAGTAGTGCCCCTCAGACAGGAGACTCCTCTGGCAGGCATGAACCCAGGATCCAAGAACCCCTCTGCTCCAAGCTTCAGACTATTTATGGGCTCTCCAGCCACCTACTGGACACACCTCTACAGGGATTGGCTGAGTCCCCATGAACATTTGGGCTGCTCTCCCATTCTTCCTCGTAATTCTAGAATCTTCTAGAGTGCAGGGAAAAGCAATCAAACCAGCAGCATGTGAAACACAAAGCAGAATAGGACAATCAACCTCTGCTCCACTGATTAAAGAGGAGCCAAACCAAATGTACCTAGCAACCTACACAAACTGGGAGGGCACGATATCTCTTACAGTTTAAAGAGACCTTTCTCAGGTCTGTAAACAATTCCAAACGCCAATTTTCTGCTATGGAAGACCTGTGCCTCCTACCTTCCCTGTATTCCAGCACTGCAGGCTGTATCAGTCTTTTTGGCTTTCAACACTTCTAGGAGTGTCATATGGCTATGTGACCCACCATGGGACTGGTGAGCTGCTGCTGTGGGGATTTACTATCTGCTGCTAGAAAAATTAAGCCATTTAGGAACTGACTATATAGCCATATTGCTGCCTACAGGCTTGACTGGGACTATTCTCATGGGTACCTACGATTCAACTGGGCCCCAGCGCTAGCTGGCTGAAGAGTTAGGACCAAAGACCGCCCCTTTACAACTGGTCACATAGACCTCTACCTATTGCTTATGCTAAGATGTACCTCTCAGAGGGCATTGTACTATATCCCAGCCAATCTCCTAGAGTGCACTCTAGACCAGTTATAGTATTATTATTTACATTGCAGTTAATGCTTATATGCACTGTTTATTGCTGACTTTGCTGATTCATGAGTTAATTCCAGTCTAATGGTATAAAACTCTATTCTATGTTGCTTTGGTATAGTGAATATACTGTCTAAGCCTACCTTCTGTGTGTTTATTTATGCTCAAACCACCATTTTTTGTAAGCCGTACCAGTACATTGAGTTAATTTAACACTAAACAGTCTTCTGTCTATTTCCTGGTGCTAATTCACAGCCAAGTTAAATGTATCTTCTGTATGTAGGTGGGTGGAGTCTAGTTTTTTTCAGGTGGCACTCAACCGCAGTGGCAGTACAGGGGGGGGGTAAAGAGTAACATGCTTCCTCTACGGTTTCCTGAGTCACTGGGGCAGCGATCCGTTTGGATGCTGACAACCCATGTGACTCTGGAGGCCATCTTGGGTCAGCCTGAGTCTATTTAGGACCCTGGCTCGTGAGTTTGGTGCTCATTTAGCATTTGGGTAGTGTAGGGACAGGTCACCCTTCTGTCAGGGACTGTAAAAGTAGCAAGGAAAGGTTCTAGAAAAATAGGGAAAGTATAGGGATCAATCACTCTTTCTGGAAACCTCCCAGCTTGGGCACAGAATGGCCAGGCCGCATTCCACCTCTCAAGACAGATGCTGATAGTTCTGCTCTGCTACAATCTTCTGTTTACCTGTTAGTGTTCCAGATTAAGCTTCCTACCTGCTGGGCTTGATGTGAACTGTTGTACTCTACTACAATACAAGTTCTTTCTATTGCATCTGGACTGTGTGTGTGTTACTGTGGCCACACCACGCTGCACCCACCCACTTGTATACTCATGTTTTTTTGAGGTGCTTTCAGTAACTTTTAGTCAACCATGTGTGTGAGAGGGGCTGAGGTTGTTCTCGTTGTCAAGGAACAGAACAGAGAACCCAAACCACCAAGTTGCTCCTGTGGGGGTTGCACCTCACAAGCCTTAACCTAAGCGACATCATCACTTCTCTATGCAATTCAGACTGCCCAAGGTAGACCACCAACATGGCGGGCACCCACATGATGCTAAGTCTCCATGGGTGAAAGAACTAAAATCCAATTTATGAGAAAGGCAGGCCAGGGACAGTCAGGCTGGGGAGGAAAGGTCTAGCTGGACGCCCTCCAGGCAGGAAATAAGGTGGGTGCTATCTGTGCTGACAGTGAAATCAGAGGAAGCCATTTCAGTCAAGGAGAGGATCCTGTACAACTGTGCAAGACTAAAGGGGAGGCCAGAGTACAGATTTAAACAGGAAAAAAAGCCCCTCGACTGGCAGAGGGTTAACGAACTCGGACTGAACACAAAGAGCTACTTCAAAACTCTGTATGTGATAATAATTATTGCAATAAAGCATACACATTATCCGTCGGCCGTAATAAAAGCAATAATTACAATGAAGATTCTGGTGATGTTTCATTAAGTACTTTTTTTACTGGACTTCAATCTTCTCTGTTTTTGAAGTCACCAGACGCCACATCGCAATTACGAACCCATTACAGGCGACGGGGGGTGGCCGCTTCTATTAATACGAATGATGAATCTTACAATCATGACTGTGTGATGGAGAGACAGATAAAGAAAAAAATAGAGAGAGCCCATTAGAACCAGCAATATAATCTTGTGTAGATTGAGTTCACCTTTGATCGGAACAAGCTGCGTGCCATGGATGTGAACAGCGTTGAAACGGCGTTGAGCGTACATTTGTATTCAGCTGGAGTTCCTCGGGACGGGGCTGTTATTAAAACCGTGACTGTAATACCAACCCGTAATGCAATTAACGGAGGTAAATAGAATTTGATGACACCGAAGGGCTCGAGCTGACGCTCGCTGTAAAAGATTAGGCCTAATTGGTCCCCACATTTAGGAGACTCTTGTGTCTCTCTGAAACACTCATTAACTTAATTTGTGGATTACACTTCACCCCTTGTGTTAGGAGAGGCGTCTGAGGCTTGTACTGTTGACTTTTATGGCAAAGAACTGTTCGGCACATTATAAAGTGCATGGTGATATCATTGACCCCCAAACGAGTTTGCATAAAGGTGAGCACCACTGGCAGGGACAAGTCGCAGCTCCCAGCTTCTGCTATAAGAAGTTCCCTAAAAATTGTCTGAAGAACTTCACTGCAGGATCTCAGGAGTATGTGGTCAACCAGAGCAAGAAGAGACTATGAAGGAAACTCCAGTACGACGGGCCAATTTACTTGAAATACATCTACACACCTTCAGCACGGCTTCTTCTGCAGCTTTGATGGTGGCTTCTTCAATGTCTCTTGATGGTGGCTTCTTCTGTGTGTTTTGATGGTGGATTCTTCTGCATCACTTGTGGTGGAATCTTCAGTGTCTTTTGATGGTGGCTTCTTTAGCGTCTCTTGATGCTGGGTTCATCAGTGTCTTTTAATGGTGGCTTCATCAGTGTCTTTTGATGTTGCCTTCTTCAGCGTCTTTTGATGGTGACTTTATCAGCGTCTTTTGATGGTGACTTTATCAGCGTCTTTTGATGGTGGCTTCTTCAGCGAGCATCTTTTAATGGTGGCTTCTTCAGTGCCTTTTGATGGTGGCTTTTTCAGCACATCTTATGTCTCATGTTAGCATATGTTGGGTTAGAGGAGAGTGTCACTCACCCCCCCCCCCCCCCCCCCAATTTTTTACCCTCTTACCTTGAATGATGGTTTGTCCACAAAAAACAAACATACCCACCAAACGAACAGAACATTGTCTGGTGTAAGCCATCCCTCCGTCTCAGCACTCCATGTCCTGTGCCACCACTTTCTCATCTGACATCATCGGGATTCCAGCTGTCTATTAAGGATTCTTTGAGCTGGGTCCTTTATGGCGTGTGGTCAGTTGCAGGCACCTGCACAGTGCAACACAGATTGCTCTGAAGCCTCCTATGATGTGTGATGTAGGTCTCCCAGGAAGCTTTGGCAGATGGGGTGACCCAGGTTAGGCAGTATGGGACCAGGCCCTGCAGAAAGGTCACTTAATCTTCCCAAAAACGTTATTACTGTTCAATTGTGTAACAGGGGGAATAATGGCAAGTGAAGGTAGATCCGTACCTAAAGCTGGGAGAAGGCTGCGCAATAGCCTGTGCATTGCATCTGCCACACATTGATCATGGGTTCAATGCTCTATAGGCTTTATTCCAAAAATTAGTAATTGCACATTGGGTCAGGCTCAGAGACCAGTAGCTATAGCAATAGAGAGGCTCCCAGCCAACCAACTGGATAAGTTGTGCAGCAGGTTAATCTGGCAGATGACACAGACTCACCCAAGGTGCAGAGTCTAAGTAGTAACTCGTGTTCACCAGAGCTCCTGATGGTGGAGTTTTGCTGCATGTTAGTACCAGGTTGCAGTCCTCAGGATCGCCCCACCAGGAAATGAGCAGTCCAGTAGCAGACATAGAAGGTAGGGATGAAACAGAAACGCAGTCAGTAAATAAGCCACAGGTCGGTAACAAGTGGTTGCAGGTTGGAATCAAGCAGAAGCGTAATTGAGGAACAAACTAAAGATCTGTAACAAGTGACAGAGGAGATACGGATGGCAACATTAATAACAAGAGCGAAATATTGGCTGGAGAGAGCACAATAATCTGGCAAACAGGAAGTACAAAGACATGGCTAAAACAGAAAGATCATGGGAGGAACAAAGAGCCCCGAGCCCACCCAGTTGTGTGACAATAGCAAATTAATATTTACTATTGTCTTCCTGCTTCTCCTCCCAGCCAATCAGGAAGTGGTTCTTAAGACCCGATTGGCTGAGAGGAGAAGTGACCATATTGTCCGGGAGCAGAAGCATGGGGGAAGCTGCCGAAGCTGCCCGCAACCTGGATGGGGTAAGTGCAGGGTTTGTTCGCCGATTGACCAAGCGACGAGGGGGTTGGATCGACTGACCGAGCGACCCCCCGAAAAAAAAAAAAGGAGAACCAGCAGCCGCTGGTTCAAGGCAAGATCATTCAAAGAATTGTCCAGGGTGCTGTCCTGCATCACAGGTGGTTTAGCAAGAAGAGACATTGCCTGACATCATTAGATCAAAGCTGCTGCATTAACTAAAGTTTGCAAAAAAATGGACTAAGCCTTTAAAGGTGAGTATTTCAGCAAAACTTTTTTTTTTTTGTTATTTAATTTTTAATGGGCTGTGATTTTTTTGTTATTTAAATTTTTGACTTGAGTTTTACCTTAAAAATAATAGTTTTATTCCAAATTCTGTAAAAATCCTAATATTAATTTCCTTAATTTGCTTAAACGCGGGAGCAGCCTACACTTGTAAAGGTTTCAGGAAAGAAGAATTACAAAGAACGGCAAATTACAGTAATTGTGTATTTTCTCAAAGTGCCCAGTAAGAGGAAAAAAAAAAAAGGTTAAGCACATCACATTTTGATGATGGTCCTCGGGTAAAAATTAGACTGTTATTATTTACTGTCATTGCAGAAGTTCATTATGAGTCTCTTTGATTAGCCTGCTGTGTGTGGCGGCATTGTGGGTGTCAGGGTAATAATTAAACAAGACACAATTAGTGACTGGGAGAAGCTGACATTGTTTATCATACTCTTGACAGGAATTGCTGTAGACCGGCTCAGGTTAACCGCTGAAGTCACTGGAACATGAGAGGCAATTTGGCGTTTCTGACCGGAGTGACGGGTCCCCTTTTCATCTTTCCTATCCGCTTTATTTAGCATAGAAAAGGCCTTATCTGTTGGAAATAAATTCCGGATTATGAGGCCTGATGCAGTGATGGCAGGGTGGCTGCCCAATGGTGATTGACAGCTGGATGGGTAAAGGGTTTACTGGCAAAAATGAGGGGTGAGATATTAACCTGACCCTGAATTTGTACTCAATGCGCACACAAAGGAGTATTAAAAATGTATAAGGGATCCCTATAAGTGCCAGGTGTTCTTACACCCCCCATAAAACTGGTGGTCAGAGGTGGGCTGCCTATAATGCTCGACTTTAGATCTTCTACATATACCCCTTAAAGTCGCTCTGTACCTTAAAGCACAGGCATTTAATCCCCACCCACAAACTAATTTCCCCCACCCTCTAAGGTCCCCCGCCAGTATTTTTTTAACCCTTATATACACTTTTCTTCTTGAAGTTTTCTAGCCCGTCCAATGATATCACAGGAGGTTCCTTTCCTTCTGGCAGCAGAGGCGGGCATTCTTCCAGGACCGAGTGGCACCCATGTACTGAGATGTGATGTCGCTCAGTCTTAGAGTACTATGAACCCAGTCTGTGATGACATGCCCCACGGGAAAGGGAGGGATGTAAATGAGAGGCCGGGTTCAAATGAAATGGGCGCAATCACATTGGACAGTCACTCTAACTGAAGAGGAAGGCCAGCACCGGACAAAGGGGGAAGCCGAGGATAGCCCTGGAGCATAGAGAGGGTAAGTAGAACTTGGCAATGAAAGAAGGGAGGGGGGGGTGAAAATGCTAAATATGGTGACGTTACACTATAAGCACCTGTCAGGAGTGTGTAGCGCTCCTGCTCCATCACAGCTACTGGTTTCATTCCAGCATCCTGGTTTTGGTTGTGATACATTCTCTCTGTCTGTCCACCTGCAAGGTGATTGATGTGGCCAGTCTCTGGGTGGAGACCAAACCTGATTTAAGCCAGCCAAGCCTGTAGTCTCATGCTTGTGACAACGTGTGTAATGCATGCTTAAGCTAACTGTTTGTTTGAACTGTTCCTTTGCCTGCTAGTTTGGACTCCCTTGTTGATGACCACAGATCGAATAACGACTATTCTCTGAACCTTGCCTGCCTTGTACCTGGAATGTAATTCAACCACTCTGCCTGTCTGCCAACCACAAGTACCTGTTTGCTTTGCTCAGTTCGCGCCTGCCCAGGAGTGGTAGCCAGGTACTATAGCATTGTGTATGAGTCCTGGGGGCAACTGAGTACCAGTAGGCCTGCTTGCCTTATGGGAAAGGGGGCTGCTATAGGTGAGGAACACAGAAGCCAACTATAGTGCCTGACCACCTGCGTTGGTTGGGTAAGCGAGAAAGCACCTTGACCAAGGAGTGTATTCATCATAGAGGCCACAAAGGTCCTTACTTCTTCAGAGTCAAAAGAGGATACAAGAAAATCTGTCACCAGTGGCTGATTTCCCTTTACTTTCAGTCCTAGTAACAACTGTCATTAGGACACAGCAATAAAAAAATCTTTCAGAAATGTAAAGTGGGTTGGAGTTTCATTTAAAGTGTAAATCAAGGCCCTGGAGCAGGGTTAGAACACCTGTTTTTTTTTTCCTATATATAAATATCTCCATTCACCTTTAGTAGTCACAGGTGTCTTATCCTGAGATCTCTACCATATGAGTAGGCTCATAATGGAATGGAATGCGTTAGAGCTTGCATATACCAGATGGAGCAGTCTTGTATGATGGAGAGATCAATAAACTGGATTTAAGGCTTTTAAATGGGGAGTGGTTCCCCTTTTCTCTTGACAACTTGTGTGTAAAGTGTATTATTTCAGCTATTCATTGCTGCAGCTCAAAAGATATACAGTATATTTAGGTCCTTGCCACTGGTAGAAGGACAATCAACAGTGAAGATGCTGGTCAATGCTCCTCTAGGGTGGACTTTTTAAGGTATTTTTGATGGTTCTTCTAAAATGGCCACACAGCCTTCCCTTGTGTTCTTCTTCCCCATAGCATGGACCATGTCTGCACCCTTAGCGAGCAGGCTAAAGATAGCACAGGGACACCCAATGATGCTATCAATCAACAGAGCATGACTGGACAGGGGCCTGGTGGCAAACCTGACAATGAGAATACAGGCACACCGTGTGTTTGCTAGGCACCCTGTATCGCCAAGCAGCAAGCCCAGGGATGCAAACTGACTACATTGGCATGCATCTGCTTCCCTGCTCGGTATGGTCATACTGAAAGAGGAAATGAAAGGAGGTGGTGGGATCACGTTTTATTTTCCTGCACATGGAGAGGAAATTTCTCATAAGACGAGGTTTACCAGAATCTCTAGTGATAGACTCATGCATATATGTAGCATCTATTTTACCTACCTATTTTCACCTACACTTTAGGTATGTCTTTGTCACATTTTCCTACCACTAAAGATATCAGATCACCCCCCTCTATTTTTATGGCATCTATAAGAGAATTTATATTTTCAGTTTTATTATGTATATTTGGCTTTAAACAGCCGAACAAGAAACATTTTCTGGTCAAAGATTTTGTGTGTTTGAAATAAAGGTATATCGGGTTTTATTGCTAATTGGCTGTGGTTTATCGGCAGCTTTTGGTAAACCTCCAGTAATAAAAATGTACTGGCCAATAAATCTTCAATTTGCGTGTTGCTCCATCTCTTTATCTTATCGTGTTATCAAAGTAAATTATGTTAGAACATATGTGCATGATTGTTCATGATCTGAGAATGTTGATATCTCCCCACTGCTTGTTCCTACTGTGACTTAAACCCAACTGTTAGAACCTCTGTCAAGCATCTTACTCATCCACACTCTATTCAAAAATTAATATTAAAAAAAAATGACTGCTAACAAATTATGAGTACAGAACTGACCCTCTTCCCGACTCTCTTTCTTCTCTATAACCCAATTTCATTGTTTAACGTGTATACATCTTCCTCAACTTTACACCTAATAAATGCAGCTAAAGCCCTTATCCCCAATGGATAACCCCTGAACCCCCACTGATAAGGAACTGGTTGTTAAAAATAGACTCTGGCTATGGAGGAGGCTAGAGCTACTGCCAGTGGGGCACTCCTCCATTCCTGTAGACCAGTGGTCTCCAAACTGTGGCCCGGGGGCCAGATGCAACCCTTTGCTTGTCTTTATCCAGCCCTTGGGGCACCATTCCTCCCAATGACACCAACAACGGGGCACAATTCCTCCAACTGATATCAACAATGGGGCGCAAGTCATCCAACTGATGCCAACAATTGGGCACTATCCCCCCAAGTAGAATAATGGGGTAATACCTGCTATTGGCATTGATGGCAAGGCATTTTCTACTCCCACCAGCCATAGTCTGCCCCCCTGAAGCCTGAAGGACTGGCCAAAGGGACTGCTCTTTGTTTGGAAAGTTTGGAGACCCCTGCTGTAGACCATGGAATATATTTGAGTGTAATTCAACATAAAAATTGTTGTACTTATTGTAATCACCAATATCCAACATGGTGGAAAAGCCTAGCTGACCGGGTACCCAAAGCAACAAGTCAAATTTTCCAATTCATAGCCCTCCACTTTCCTTCTCCCCCCATATGCCTAGGGTTGCTGTCCTCTGTCTGCCCATTAGCCCGTTAATACTTTGTCCATCCTTTTATGTTATGTTTATGTCATCCCTTTCTCCATATCCTATGCACCCCACCCCTTTGTGATCTCGTTTCCTGGACCCTACTGTTTTCTGATCTTATGTCATCCTATCCTTTTCCATTATACTAGCATACTCTAGTCTAACTTTTTTTCTGTTTTCGCTGTTTAGTACCCCTATACAACCTGTTTTTACCTATCCTTTATTTTCCATATTTTCTGATAGTCCATTACGTAGGTCTTGTTAAAATGCGAGATGATAGTGCTTTCATCCATATGTAATTATACATGAAACATGACTATCATTGAAGTGGAGAGTGGAGACTATTCAATTAAAGGAACCTTATGAACCTTGGTACAATTTGTTGGCATCTCAAGGTCTCTGCCTTGGCTAAATGTAAAACATATTTTATACCAGTTGTTTCCTAAGGTATATCTTTAAAAAGTAATGAGCAGTTCTGTTATGCCTCCTATCCCCGAATATGCCTAATTCTTTATACTATGACCTTCTCCTATTCACTTCCAAAGAACATCATAGAGTCATCTTCTCTAAGCTCCCTCAAATTCAATTCAAACTCTTAACTCATTCAAATCAAATGTAAGAAATGTGCTTCTTTAGACAAGTACTGTACTTTCAAAAAATTGTTCCTTGTTTCTTTTGTTTTATTTTGTTTTTTATATTGTATGTATTTCTAGTGTTTCTGTATTGCTTGTCTCTGTAAATCACTTTGAGAAGCTACCTTTAAAGGTGCTATATAAATTGAAGTTTAATAATATTATTAGTATATCTGATTTCCTTGTACTTGTATATGTTCACTTGAAAACTAAATGAAGATGTGTACCAATACACGGATCAAAGATTATTTCCAGCCAGGTATGTACAGTATACATGCACATTTGCACAGGTGAGTCACGCTAATACAAGAGGGAACGCAATGCATGTTTGTACAGTATGTGTGTACAGGGGCAAGGGCAGGCACAGCTATTTCCAATCTTGGCCCCAATCGACACATTTAAGGAACAGAGCTCAGGAAGTTGCTGGCTAGTCTTCAGCACTCTATGACTTGAACCTGTTTTCCAGTTGCTGACCCGGCCTGGCTTTTGACTTGTCTCTGCTCTATCTGGCTGCTATTGACCTTAGCCAGATCCAGACCATGGCTTGTTTCTCGTGATTCACAGTTTGACCTCGGCTAGCTCCCAATGAAGCTTACCTCTCCTGACTTTCTAGCGTGACCTACGCTTGTCTCCTGACCACGATTCTGCTGACTTCCCGGGGTAACCTTGGCCTGTCTCCTTACTAGATTCTACTGACTTCCCAGAGTGACCATGGCCTGTCTCCCGACCATGATTCGGCTGACTTCCTGAAGTAACCGTGTCCTGTCTCCTGACCATGGTACTGCTGACTTCCCGGAATAACATTTGCCTGCCTCCTGACCACGATTCTGCCGTGTTCCTGAAGCAACACTTGCCTGTCTTCCTGACCATGGTACTGCTGACTTCCCAGAGTGATCCTGGCCCGTCTCCTGACCATTATTCTGCTGACTTTCCAGAGTAACCCTGGCCTGTCTCCTGACCACAATTCTGCTAATTTCCTGACGTGACCCTGGCCTGTCTCCTGACCATGATTCTGCTGAGCTCTTGAAGTGACCCTGGCCTGTCTCCTGACCATTATTCTGCTGACTTTCCAGAGTAACCCTGGCCTGTCTCCTGACCACAATTCTGCTGATTTCCTGACGTGACCCTGGCCTGTCTCCTGACCATGATTCTGCTGAGCTCCTGAAGTGACCCTGGCCTGTCTCCTGACCAATATTCTGCTGACTTTCCAGAGTAACCCTGGCCTGTCTCCTGACCACAATTCTGCTGATTTCCTGACGTGACCCTGGCCTGTCTCCTGACCATGATTCTGCTGAGCTCCTGAAGTGACCCTGGCCTGTCTCCTGACCATTATTCTGCTGACTTTCCAGAGTAACCCTGGCCTGTCTCCTGACCACAATTCTGCTGACTTCCTGAAGTGACCCTGGCTTGTCTCCTGACCATGATTTTGCTGAGTTCCTGAAGTGACCCTGGCCTGTCTCCTGACCATGGTACTGCTGACTTCCCAGAGTAGCCCTGGTCGGTCTCCTGACCATGATTCTGCTGACTTCCCAGAGTGATCTTGGCCTGTCTCCTAACCACAATTCTGCTGACTTCAAAGTCGGACCTTGGCCCGTCTCCTGACCATGATTCTGCCTTCCACCCTGCCTGCTATCCGCCTTCTTGGTTGCTGATCTCCACCTGTCTTGGACTTTCACTCCCTGTTTTTTTTTCAGGGGTGTGTGGACCAGAAATGTGAGGGAGGTCCTTCTGTCACTTCAGTCTCTAATCAGGTATGTGATACTATGTCCCTAATGGGTATAGTCACATTCACTTCCCATTAGGACAGGAATTGGAAACCCATCCAACAGGGACACAGATAAAAACATAGTTTTAGTGGATCGGAGAAAGGTTCTAATGTCTAATAATGTATTAATTGATGTCTGTACCTTTCTGCCCCAGTGATGCCCACACCCATTTCTTATAAGGGTGTCACAGGGACAGGAAGTGAAGGAAAATCTCCTAAATGGGGACACATATAGAAATAAAGACTTGACAGATTGAAAAAACTAAGCAAAAAAAAAGTCTTAAAAATGATTAACCTTTCACCCGAAAGAGAGACTGACCTGCGTGCAACAGCTTCACCATGGATATGTATGTACGTCATCTGATCCGCAATAGTCACTTCCTGTCTGCTGGCAGCTGTACCGTTCTTGCCCGCGCTATCGTCGCTTTTATGGAGCTTGATAGTTTCACTTTAACAAGCTCAGCCAGGGCCATAAAACAAATCACATCTGTTTGTGAATAGTAATTATACCTATCAATTAGGGGGGACAACGTGCTAATTGCGTTAGCCTCTTCCTTGTTCGTCGTTCAGGATGGCTAGTTAATTATGCTAATTAATTTCTCTAATTTCTGACCTACAAAATAAAACAACCTGCGTTAATGAAATATTCTCTCCCCTTCGCAACATCTTTATACAATTAAAACTATCAGACGAGTCGTGTGCGGGAGCGCAGACAATTCGGAGGCCTTCTCAATGCAATGTGGTACAGCCACCCAGAGCAGGTCTGTGTGAATTCATCTCCATTCACAGAACAAGAGAAAGCAATCAAAACCATTTAAAGAAAAACTCCAATCCAAACAAATGCACAGCTGACCTCCGGCCTCCCCTTCAGTCTTGCACAGTTGTGCAGGCTGCTCTCCTGGACTGAATTGGCTTGCTCTGATTTCACTGCACGCTGTGAGCTTCTCACAATGTGCACCAGCAGCTGCAGCAAGTCATTTCTTGGCTGGAGGACAGCCATCATCATCTAGCCCTTTCCTCCCCGGCCCGATTGTCCCTGGCCTGCCCCTTTCATTCATTGGATTTCAGTTCTTTCAAACATGGAGGCTGAGCATCACATGAATACAGTTCGTCTAGGAATGCCCACTTCTCCAGATCTACCCACAAATCCAAATTGCCAAGGGTGAATGGGGCCTAAGCCACCAAGAGCGAAAAAGAACTGAAATCCAAAGAATGAAATGGACAAGTCCAGAGATAGTCAGGCTGGGGAGGAAAGAGCTAGAAGACGCAGGGCATCCTCCAGCCAGGAAAAGAAGCAGGCTGCTGCAGCTTCTACACACATTGTAAGAAGCTCACAGTGGGCAGTGAAATCAGAGGAAGCCATTTCAGTCCAGGAGAGAGGCCGGGACAACTGTGCGAGACTGAAGGGATGGCTCATGGTCCCATTTAAAGGGCTGCCCATGTAAATTTTATATATTGGCAGAAAGTTCAACCTCTTAATGTCTCCTTTCACTGCTTGGGAACTCTGCTAGTTTAAGTTTCTTGTATCTGCATGATATTGGCCACATAAAGGCCATGGGGGGGGGGGGGGGGGGGGGGCGGAGCTGGGAACTCAATGCCAGAGTCCCTGAAAGGAGCTGGTGGGTCATTCAACTTGCAAGCATCTACACCAGGGATCCTCAAACTACGGCCCTCCAGCTGTTACGGAACTACACATCCCATGAGGCATTGTAAAACACTGACATTCACAGATATGACTAGGGCATGATGGGAATTGTAGTTCCAGAACAACTGGAGGGCCGCAGTTTGAAGGCCCCTGATCTACACCAATTTAAAAAGTCAATTTAAAGTGGGTTGTAATTCAAAATTCACAGCAACCAATGAAATCCAATAATGTTACAGAACCATTATTGCTATCTCTCTATAATATATATATATATATATATATATATATATATATATATATATATATATATATACATACATACACACAGTATACCGTATAAGCCTCATAGGCCTGGAACTGTTGTATATTATAGAAAAATATACTGTATATCAAGTGCCTTGAAAAAGTATTCATACCCCTTACAATTTTCCACATTTTGTCATGTTACAACCAAAAATGTACATGTATTTTATTGGGATTTTAGGTGATAGACCGGTGATGGGGAACCTCAGCACCCCAGATGTTTTGGAACTACATTTCCCATGATGCTTATGCACTCTGCAGTGTAGTTGAGCATCATGGGAAATGAAGTTCCAAAACATCTGGGGTGCCAAGGTTCTCCATCACTGTGATAGACCAACACAGAGTGGCACATAATTGTGAAGTGGAAGGAAAATGATAAATGGTTTTCCAATTTTTTTTACAAATCAATATGTGAAAAGTGTGGTGTGCATTTGTATTCAGCCCCCTTTATTCCGATACTCCTAACTAAAATCTAGTGGAACCAATTGTCTTCAGGAGTCACCTAATTAGTAAATAGAGTCCACCTGTGTGTAATTTAATCTCAGTATAAATACAGCTGTTTTGTGAAGCCTATAGAGATTGGTTAGGGAACCTTAGTAAACAAACAGCATCTTGAAGGCCAAGGAACACACCAGACAGGTCAGGAATAAAGTTGTGGAGAAGTATAAAGCTGGGTTAAGTCATACAAAAAATATCCCAAGCTTTGAACATCTCACAGGGAACTGTTCAATCCATCATCCGACAATGGAAAGAGTATGGCACAACTGCAAACCTACCAAGACATGGCCGTCCACCTAAACTGACCGGCCGGGCAAGGAGAGCATTCATCAGAGAATCAGACAAGAGGTCCATGGTAACTCTGGAGGAGCTGCAGAGATCCACAGCTCAGGTGGGAGAATCTGTCCACAGGACAACTATTAGTCGTGTTCTCCACAAATCTGACCTTTATGGAAGAGTGTCAAGAAGAAAGACATTGGTGAAAGAAAGTCATAAGAAGTTCCATTTGCAGTTTGTGAGGAGCCATGTTGTGGACACAGCAAACTTGTGGAAGAAGGTGCTCTGGTCAGATGAGACCAAAATTCAACTTTGTGGCCTAAAAGCAAAATGCTATATGAAGCGGAAAACTAACACTGCACATCACCCTGAACACACCATCCCCACTGTGAAACATGGTGGTGGCAGCATCATGTTGTGGGGATGCTTTTCTTCAGCAGGGACAGGGAAGCTGGTCAGAGTTGATGGGAAGATGGATGGAGCCAAATACAGGGCAATCTTAGAAGGAAACCTGTTAGAGTCTGTTAAAGACTTGAGACTGGGGCGGAGGTTCACCTTCCAGCAGGGCAGCGGCGCTAAACATACAGCCAGAGCTACAATGGAATGGTTTAGATCAAAGCATATTCATGTGTTAGAATGGCTCAAAGTCCAGACCTAAATCCAATTGAGAATTTGTGGCAAGACTTGAAAATTGCTGTTTACAGACGCTCTCCATCCAATCTGACAGAGCTTGAGATATTTTGCAAAGAAGAATGGGCAAAAATGCAAATCTCTAGATGTGCAAAGCTGGTAGAGACATCCCCAAAAAGACTCGCAGCTGTAATTTGCTCCCAAAATCATCATGAACTGTGGAAAATTTTGCGTTTCATTTGGAAATCAAGGTCCCAGAGTCTGGAGGAAGAGTGGAGAGGCACAGAATCCAAGTTGCATGAGGTCCATTGTGAAGTTTCCACAGTCAGTGATGATTTAGGGAGCCGTGTCATCTGCTGGTGTTGGTCCACTGTGTTTTATCAAGTCCAAAGTCAGCGCAGCCCTCTACCTGGAAATTCTAGAACACCTTATGCTTCCCTCTGCTGACCAGCTTTATGGAGATGCTGATTTCATTTTCCAGCAGGACTTGGCACCTGCCCACACTGCCAAAAGTACCAATACCTGGTTTAATGATCATGGTATCGCTGTGCTTGATTGGCCAGCAAACTTGCCTGACCTAAACCCCATAGAGAATCTGTGGGTTATTGTCAAGAGGAAGATGAGAGACATCAGACCCAACAATGCAGATGAGCTGAAGGCCGCTATCAAAGCAACCTGGACTTCCACAACACCTCAGCAGTGCCACAGGCTGATCACCTCCATGCCACGTCGCATTTATACAGTAATTCATGCAAAAGGAGCCCCGACCAAGTATTGAGTGCATACTATACTGTGCATGGACATACCTTTCAGTAAGCCAACATTTCTGTAATAAAAATCCTCATTTTTTTGTCTTATGTAATATTCTAATTTTCTGAGATACAGAATTTTGGGTTCTCACTATCTGAAAGCCATAATCATCAAAATGAAAAAAAAGAAATGCTTGAAATATATCACTCTGTGTGTAACGCATCTATATAAAATATACGAGTTTCACTTTTTGAATTGAATTAATGAAATAAATGAACTTTTTAATGATATTCTAATTTTATGAGATGCACCTGTAACCATACATAAATGAAAAAATATAAATATATATATATATATATATATATACACACACATACATACACAGTTGAGCTGCACGATTCAGGCCAAAATAAGCATCACGATTTTTTTGCTTAGAATAAAAAGATCACGATTCTCTCACGATTCTCGCAACGTAAAATCTTTCACATTATACAAAAAAAAAAAAAAAATGGGCTAACTTTACTGGTTATTTTTATTTTTTTTTAATTCATAATTTTTTTCCAAAACAATTGCATATGAAAGACCACTGCGCAAATACAGTGTGACATAAAATATTGCAACAAACACCATTTGATTCTCTAGGGTCTCTAATATATATTTATATATATATATATATATATATATTTATATTTATATATATATATATATATATATATATATATATATATATATATATATATATATAAATAATATGTTTGGGAGTTCTAAGTAATTTTCTAGCAAAAAAAAAAGATTTTAACTTGAAACCAACAAATGTCAGAAAAAGGTTTAGTGTTATGCCCCGTACACACGGTCGGATTTTCCGATGTTGTCAGAAATTCCGACCGTGTGTGGGCTCCATTGGACATTTTCCATCGGATTCTCCGACACACAAAGTTGGAGAGCAGGAGATAAAATTTTCCGACAACAAAATCCGATCGTGTGTACACAAATCCGATGGACAAAGTGCCACGCATGCTCAGAATAAATAAAGAGATGAAAGCTATTGGCCACTGCCCCGTTTAGAGTCCCGACGTACGTGTTTTACGTCACCGTGTTCAGAACGATCGGATTTTCCGACAACTTTGTGTGACCGTGTGTATGCAAGACAAGTTTGAGCCAACATCCGTCAGAAAAAATCCTAGGATTTTGTTGTCAGAATGTCCGAACAAAGTCCGACCGTGTGTACGCCCTATTACACTTTCTTCATCTACACACAAAGTCTATTCCATTGACAAATTGTTACAATGTTTATACTTAAGTTCCACTGATAAAGAATGTTGTGATTCTTGGCAGGCTGCCCGTTTTTTTTTTTTTTTTCTTCCTTTCTTTCGACGGCTGTCGGCTTCAGAAGAGCAGAGAGAATTCTTTGCATGGAAAGGATCGTGAAACACTTTTGTCAAGATCACAATGGGGAAAGAATCGCGATAACGATTCTTGACGATTAATTGTGCAGCTCTAATACACAGTATATATATATATATATATATATATATATATATATATATATATATATATATATATATATATATATATATACACACACACACACACACACACAGTATATAATCCTCATGGGTCTGAAACTGTATATAAATGCATTTATAACTGTTGAAATATCTACAAGGTGCTACATCTCTCTCTCTCTCTCTCTCTCTCCCTCTCTCTATATATATATAGTTTAGTGCAATAAATCTACTTCACGACGCAGCTGCCCGGTATCAAAAAGCTTGCTCTCTAAACATTACAGCGCACAGAGGACGGTTATTACCTGCCATGAAAATAAACATACGAGAAGCGTATCGATCGTCCATATTGCGCACGCTGGTAATAGCGCTTCCATGGAGGCACTTATTGCAGGTATTGGGTAATTTGCAGAAGACATCATTATCCAAAGTGTTATGCACTGTAAAAACTCATACCAGCACAATTAAAACTAGTTATGTATTGACTTATTGAGCTTGTTCACCGGGAGACCGGCAACGCCGAGCAAATGCTTTATTGGATCACAGCATTGGGTTTTAATAGCCTTCTTTGAGAAATGCAGCTAAGGAATATTCCGATATTCCAGACGTACAACTGATGCCGGTTCAAGCATTTTCCAATGAATCTTATTTGGCAGATATGGCGGTTTTCCATGCTACCTCTTCTCACCTGGCTGGACTCTCAGTTGAGAGTTTGTGTCAGTTTTATTACAAATTTCTGCATGATGTTTCTTATTTTAGTGCCTATCGGTGATTTTGTCTAGGCCAGGCTTGCTTAAAGAATAACTATGGTCAAAACTTTTTTTTTTTTTTTTGGATAGTGTAATGAAAGGTTATAACTCCTTTCAGGTTTTTTTTTTTTGCCATCCGTGTCCCGTTTGGGGCGATTTCCCTTCACTTCCTGCCCCATAGCCAAAACAGGAAGTGAAAGGAAATCCCTGCAAATTAAGGCAATCCCTTGGGGGCCACCCGGGTCACCAGAACTAGTGTCCCCATTGGAAGATTTCCCCCTCTATTACTTTTCTGGGGACGAGACCAAATTTCGGGATTTTCTTTTACTTTCACTCTTGGGTTATAAAGGCAAACATAACAATTAGAGCGGGTGGCAGAGGTAGCAATAAAAACTGGCAGGGGGTCTAACCCCTCTCCACTCTATCCAAAACTAAAAAAAAAGTTTAGCTTTTAGTTATACTTTAACCTTTTTTAGCTTTGAGGGAACCCTTGAACATTTTCAGGTATCAGTAAAACACCCTGCTAAAGTCATCTGGGATCAGTGAGAAGAATTCTCCTTACATTGGTGATCAGTGAGAAGAATTCTCCTTACATTGGTGATCAGTGAGAAGAATGTTCCTTACATTGGTGATCAGTGAGAAGAATGCTCCTTACATTGGTGGTCAGTGAGAAGAATGTTCCTTAAATTGGTGATCAGTGAGAAGAATGTTCCTTACATTGGTGGTCAGTGAGAAGAATGTTCCTTACATTGGTGATCAGTGGGAAGAATGTTCCTTACATTGGTGATCAGTGAGAAGAATGTTCCTTTTATTGGTGGTCAATGAGAAGAATGTTCCTTACATTGATGATCAGTGGGAAGAATGTTCCTTACATTGGTGATCAGTGGGAAGAATGTTCCTTACATTGGTGGTCAGCAGTGATGGGAGTAAGTCACACATGTGCAAGTCACAAGCAAGTCTCAAGTCTTAACCTTCAAGTCATAAGCAAGTCCCAAGTTACTGTGGCGAAAAGCAAGCAAGTCAAGTCAAGTGATTTATTTTGGTCAAGTCACAAATTAAGTCAAAATACTGATCTACCCCGAAGCCGGGACTCGGGGGGAGCTTTCTTTTGTGGGGGGGGGGGGGGCGGCTTTTGCCTAGGCCAACACACAGAACTGGTAGTGCCAAGTCATTGCAAGTCAAATAGCCCAAGTCAAAGTCAAGTCGCAAGTCGTTAGTGACAAGTCAAAGTCAAGTCGAGTTATTTATTTAATTTTGTCAAGCAAGTCGCAAGTCCTCAAACAGGTGACTCGAGTCCCCCACCTCTGGTGGTCAGTGAGAAGAATGTTCCTTACATTGGTGATCAGTGAGAAGAATGTTCCTTACATTGGTGATCAGTGAGAAGAATGTTCCTTACATTGGTGGTCAGTGAGAAGAATGTTCCTTTTATTGGTGGTCAATGAAAAGAATGTTCCTTACATTGGTGATCAGTGGGAAGAATGTTCCTTACATTGGTGGTCAGTGAGAAGAATGTTCCTTACATTGGTGATCAGTGAGAAGAATACTCCTTACATTGGTGGTCAATTGGAAGAATATTCGCTATATTGGTGGTCAGTGAGAAAAATGATCCTTACATTGGTGGTCTTTGGGAAGAATTTTCCTTACATTGGTCATCAGTGAGTAGAATACTCCTTACAATGGTGGTCTTTGGGAAAAAATGTTCCTTACATGAGTGATCAGTGGGAAAAATGTTCCTTACATGAGTGATCAGTGGGAAAAATGTTCTTTACATTGGTGGTCAGTGAGAAGAATGTTCCTTACATTGATAATCAATGGGAAGAATGTCCCTTACATGGGTGATCAGTTGGAAAAATGTTCCTTACATGGGTGATCAGTGGGAAAAATGTTCCTTACATTGGTGGTCAGTGAGAAGAATGTTCCTTACATTGGTGGCCAGTGAGAAGAATGTTCCTTACATTGATAATCAATGGGAAGAATGTTCCTTACATTGGTGATCAGTGAGAAGAATGTCCCTTAGATTGGTGATCAGTGAGAAGAATGTTCCTTACATTGGTGATCAGTGGGAAGAATGTTCCTTACATTGGTGGTCAGTGAGAAGAATGCTCCTTACATTGGTGATCAGTGGGAAGAATGCTCCTTACATTGGTGATCAGTGAGAAGAATGTTCCTTACATTGGTGATCAGTGAGAAGAATGTTCCTTACATTGGTGATCAGTGGGAAGAATGTTCCTTACATTGGTGATCAGTGAGAAGAATGTTCCTTACATTGGTGGTCAGTGAGAAGAATGTTCCTTACATTGGTGATCAGTGGGAAGAATGTTCCTTACATTGGTGATCAGTGAGAAGAATGTTCCTTACATTGGTGATTAGTGGGAAGAATGTTCCTTACATTGGTGGTCAGTGGGAAGAATGTACCTTACATTGGTGATCAGTGGGAAGAATGTTCCTTACATTGGTGATCAGTGAGAAGAATGTTCCTTACATTGGTGATCAGTGAGAAGAATACTCCTTACATTGGTGGTCAATTGGAAGAATATTCGCTATATTGGTGGTCAGTGAGAAAAATGATCCTTACATTGGTGGTCTTTGGGAAGAATTTTCCTTACATTGGTCATCAGTGAGTAGAATACTCCTTACAATGGTGGTCTTTGGGAAAAAATGTTCCTTACATGGGTGATCAGTGGGAAAAATGTTCTTTACATTGGTGATCAGTGGGAAAAATGTTCCTTACATTGGTGATCAGTGAGAAGAATGTCCCTTAGATTGGTGATCAGTGAGAAGAATGCTCCTTACATTGGTGATCAGTGGGAAGAATGTTCCTTACATTGGTGATCAGTGGGAAGAATGCTCCTTACATTGGTGATCAGTAAGAAGAATGTTCCTTACATTGGTGATCAGTGAGAAGAATGTCCCTTACATTGGTGATCAGTGAGAAGAATGTTCCTTACATTGGTGATCAGTGGGAAGAATGTTCCTTACATTGGTGATCAGTGGGAAGAATGTTCCTTACATTGGTGATCAGTGAGAAGAATGTTCCTTACATTGGTGATCAGTGAGAAGAATGTTCCTTACATTGGTGATCAGTGAGAAGAATACTCCTTACATTGGTGGTCAGTGAGAAGAATACTCCTTACATTGGTGATCAGTGAGAAGAATGTTCCTTTTATTGGTGGTCAATGAAAAGAATGTTCCTTACATTGGTGATCAGTGGGAAGAATGTTCCTTACATTGGTGGTCAGTGAGAAGAATGTTCCTTACATTGGTGATCAGTGAGAAGAATACTCCTTACATTGGTGGTCAATTGGAAGAATATTCGCTATATTGGTGGTCAGTGAGAAAAATGATCCTTACATTGGTGGTCTTTGGGAAGAATTTTCCTTACATTGGTCATCAGTGAGTAGAATACTCCTTACAATGGTGGTCTTTGGGAAAAAATGTTCCTTACATGAGTGATCAGTGGGAAAAATGTTCCTTACATGGGTGATCAGTGGGAAAAATGTTCTTTACATTGGTGGTCAGTGAGAAGAATGTTCCTTACATTGGTGGCCAGTGAGAAGAATGTTCCTTACATTGATAATCAATGGGAAGAATGTCCCTTACATTGGTGATCAGTGGGAAAAATGTTCCTTACATTGGTGGTCAGTGAGAAGAATGTTCCTTACATTGGTGGCCAGTGAGAAGAATGTTCCTTACATTGATAATCAATGGGAAGAATGTTCCTTACATTGGTGATCAGTGGGAAGAATGTTCCTTACATTGGTGGTCAGTGAGAAGAATGCTCCTTACATTGGTGATCAGTGGGAAGAATGCTCCTTACATTGGTGGTCAGTGAGAAGAATGCTCCTTACATTGGTGATCAGTGAGAAGAATGTTCCTTACATTGGTGATCAGTGAGAAGAATGTTCCTTACATTGGTGATCAGTGGGAAGAATGTTCCTTACATTGGTGATCAGTGGGAAGAATGCTCCTTACATTGGTGATCAGTGAGAAGAATGTTCCTTACATTGGTGATCAGTGAGAAGATTGTTCCTTACATTGGTGATCAGTGAGAAGAATGTTCCTTACATTGGTGATCAGTGAGAAGAATGTTCCTTACATTGGTGACCAGTGAGAAGAATGTTCCTTACATTGGTGATCAGTGAGAAGAATGTTCCTTACATTGGTGACCAGTGAGAAGAATGTTCCTTACATTGGTGGTCAGTGGGAAGAATGCTCCTTACATTGGTGGTCAGTGAGAAGAATGTTCCTTACATTGGTGATCAGTGGGAAGAATGTTCCTTACATTGGTGATCAGTGAGAAGAATGTTCCTTACATTGGTGATTAGTGGGAAGAATGTTCCTTACATTGGTGGTCAGTGAGAAGAATGTACCTTACATTGGTGATCAGTGGGAAGAATGTTCCTTACATTGGTGATCAGTGAGAAGAATGTTCCTTACATTGGTGATCAGTGAGAAGAATGTTCCTTACATTGGTGATCAGTGAGAAGAATGTTCCTTACATTGGTGACCAGTGAGAAGAATGTTCCTTACATTGGTGGTCAGTGAGAAGAATGTTCCTTACATTGGTGATCAGTGAGAAGAATGTTCCTTACATTGGTGGTCAGTGAGAAGAATGTTCCTTACATTGGTGATCAGTGGGAAGAATGTTCCTTACATTGGTGATCAGTGAGAAGAATGTTCCTTACATTGGTGATTAGTGGGAAGAATGTTCCTTACATTGGTGGTCAGTGAGAAGAATGTACCTTACATTGGTGATCAGTGAGAAGAATGTTCCTTACATTGGTGATCAGTGAGAAGAATACTCCTTACATTGGTGGTCAATTGGAAGAATATTCACTATATTGGTGGTCAGTGAGAAAAATGATCCTTACATTGGTGGTCTTTGGGAAGAATTTTCCTTACATTGGTCATCAGTGAGTAGAATACTCCTTACAATGGTGGTCTTTGGGAAAAAATGTTCCTTACATGGGTGATCAGTGGGAAAAATGTTCTTTACATTGGTGATCAGTGGGAAAAATGTTCCTTACATTGGTGGTCAGTGAGAAGAATGTCCCTTAGATTGGTGATCAGTGAGAAGAATGCTCCTTACATTGGTGATCAGTGGGAAGAATGCTCCTTACATTGGTGATCAGTAAGAAGAATGTTCCTTACATTGGTGATCAGTGGGAAGAATGTCCCTTACATTGGTGATCAGTGGGAAGAATGTCCCTTACATTGGTGATCAGTGGGAAGAATGTTCCTTACATTGGTGATCAGTGGGAAGAATGTTCCTTACATTGGTGATCAGTGGGAAGAATGCTCCTTACATTGGTGGTCAGTGAGAAGAATGCTCCTTACATTGGTGGTCAGTGAGAAGAATGTTCCTTACATTGGTGATCAGTGAGAAGAATGTTCCTTACATTGGTGGTCAGTGAGAAGAATGTTCCTTACATTGGTGATCAGTGGGAAGAATGTTCCTTACATTGGTGGTCAGCAGTGATGGGAGTAAGTCACACATGTGCAAGTCACAAGCAAGTCTCAAGTCTTAACCTTCAAGTCATAAGCAAGTCCCAAGTTACTGTGGCGAAAAGCAAGCAAGTCAAGTCAAGTCATTTATTTTGGTCAAGTCACAAATTAAGTCAAAATACTGATCTACCCCGAAGCCGGGACTCGGGGGGAGCTTTCTTTTGTGGGGGGGGGGGGCGGCTTTTGCCTAGGCCAACACACAGAACTGGTAGTGCCAAGTCATTGCAAGTCAAATAGCCCAAGTCAAAGTCAAGTCGCAAGTCGTTAGTGACAAGTCAAAGTCAAGTCGAGTTATTTATTTAATTTTGTCAAGCAAGTCGCAAGTCCTCAAACAGGTGACTCGAGTCCCCCACCTCTGGTGGTCAGTGAGAAGAATGTTCCTTACATTGGTGATCAGTGAGAAGAATGTTCCTTACATTGGTGATCAGTGAGAAGAATGTTCCTTACATTGGTGGTCAGTGAGAAGAATGTTCCTTTTATTGGTGGTCAATGAAAAGAATGTTCCTTACATTGGTGATCAGTGGGAAGAATGTTCCTTACATTGGTGGTCAGTGAGAAGAATGTTCCTTACATTGGTGATCAGTGAGAAGAATACTCCTTACATTGGTGGTCAATTGGAAGAATATTCGCTATATTGGTGGTCAGTGAGAAAAATGATCCTTACATTGGTGGTCTTTGGGAAGAATTTTCCTTACATTGGTCATCAGTGAGTAGAATACTCCTTACAATGGTGGTCTTTGGGAAAAAATGTTCCTTACATGAGTGATCAGTGGGAAAAATGTTCCTTACATGGGTGATCAGTGGGAAAAATGTTCTTTACATTGGTGGTCAGTGAGAAGAATGTTCCTTACATTGATAATCAATGGGAAGAATGTCCCTTACATGGGTGATCAGTTGGAAAAATGTTCCTTACATTGGTGGTCAGTGAGAAGAATGTTCCTTACATTGGTGGCCAGTGAGAAGAATGTTCCTTACATTGGTGGTCAGTGAGAAGAATGTTCCTTACATTGGTGGCCAGTGAGAAGAATGTTCCTTACATTGATAATCAATGGGAAGAATGTTCCTTACATTGGTGATCAGTGAGAAGAATGTCCCTTAGATTGGTGATCAGTGAGAAGAATGTTCCTTACATTGGTGATCAGTGGGAAGAATGTTCCTTACATTGGTGGTCAGTGAGAAGAATGCTCCTTACATTGGTGATCAGTGGGAAGAATGTTCCTTACATTGGTGATCAGTGAGAAGAATGTTCCTTACATTGGTGATCAGTGGGAAGAATGTTCCTTACATTGGTGATCAGTGAGAAGAATGTTCCTTACATTGGTGGTCAGTGAGAAGAATGTTCCTTACATTGGTGATCAGTGGGAAGAATGTTCCTTACATTGGTGATCAGTGAGAAGAATGTTCCTTACATTGGTGGTCAGTGAGAAGAATGTTCCTTACATTGGTGATCAGTGGGAAGAATGTTCCTTACATTGGTGATCAGTGAGAAGAATGTTCCTTACATTGGTGATTAGTGGGAAGAATGTTCCTTACATTGGTGGTCAGTGGGAAGAATGTACCTTACATTGGTGATCAGTGGGAAGAATGTTCCTTACATTGGTGATCAGTGAGAAGAATGTTCCTTACATTGGTGGTCAATTGGAAGAATATTCGCTATATTGGTGGTCAGTGAGAAAAATGATCCTTACATTGGTGGTCTTTGGGAAGAATTTTCCTTACATTGGTCATCAGTGAGTAGAATACTCCTTACAATGGTGGTCTTTGGGAAAAAATGTTCCTTACATGGGTGATCAGTGGGAAAAATGTTCTTTACATTGGTGATCAGTGGGAAAAATGTTCCTTACATTGGTGGTCAGTGAGAAGAATGTTCCTTACATTGATAACCAATGGGAAGAATGTCCCTTACATTGGTGATCAGTGAGAAGAATGTCCCTTAGATTGGTGATCAGTGAGAAGAATGCTCCTTACATTGGTGATCAGTGGGAAGAATGTTCCTTACATTGGTGATCAGTGAGAAGAATGTTCCTTACATTGGTGATCAGTCGGAAGAATGTTCCTTACATTGGTGATCAGTGGGAAGAATGTTCCTTACATTGGTGATCAGTGAGAAGAATGTTCCTTACATTGGTGATCAGTGAGAAGAATGTCCCTTACATTGGTGATCAGTGAGAAGAATGTTCCTTACATTGGTGATCAGTGGGAAGAATGTTCCTTACATTGGTGATCAGTGGGAAGAATGTTCCTTACATTGGTGATCAGTGAGAAGAATGTTCCTTACATTGGTGATCAGTGGGAAGAATGTTCCTTACATTGGTGATCAGTGAGAAGAATGTTCCTTACATTGGTGATCAGTGAGAAGAATGTTCCTTACATTGGTGATCAGTGAGAAGAATACTCCTTACATTGGTGGTCAGTGAGAAGAATACTCCTTACATTGGTGATCAGTGAGAAGAATGTTCCTTTTATTGGTGGTCAATGAAAAGAATGTTCCTTACATTGGTGATCAGTGGGAAGAATGTTCCTTACATTGGTGGTCAGTGAGAAGAATGTTCCTTACATTGGTGATCAGTGAGAAGAATACTCCTTACATTGGTGGTCAATTGGAAGAATATTCGCTATATTGGTGGTCAGTGAGAAAAATGATCCTTACATTGGTGGTCTTTGGGAAGAATTTTCCTTACATTGGTCATCAGTGAGTAGAATACTCCTTACAATGGTGGTCTTTGGGAAAAAATGTTCCTTACATGAGTGATCAGTGGGAAAAATGTTCCTTACATGGGTGATCAGTGGGAAAAATGTTCTTTACATTGGTGGTCAGTGAGAAGAATGTTCCTTACATTGGTGGCCAGTGAGAAGAATGTTCCTTACATTGATAATCAATGGGAAGAATGTCCCTTACATTGGTGATCAGTGGGAAAAATGTTCCTTACATTGGTGGTCAGTGAGAAGAATGTTCCTTACATTGGTGGCCAGTGAGAAGAATGTTCCTTACATTGATAATCAATGGGAAGAATGTTCCTTACATTGGTGGCCAGTGAGAAGAATGTTCCTTACATTGATAATCAATGGGAAGAATGTTCCTTACATTGGTGATCAGTGGGAAGAATGTTCCTTACATTGGTGGTCAGTGAGAAGAATGCTCCTTACATTGGTGATCAGTGGGAAGAATGCTCCTTACATTGGTGGTCAGTGAGAAGAATGCTCCTTACATTGGTGATCAGTGGGAAGAATGCTCCTTACATTGGTGATCAGTGAGAAGAATGTTCCTTACATTGGTGATCAGTGAGAAGATTGTTCCTTACATTGGTGATCAGTGAGAAGAATGTTCCTTACATTGGTGATCAGTGAGAAGAATGTTCCTTACATTGGTGACCAGTGAGAAGAATGTTCCTTACATTGGTGGTCAGTGAGAAGAATGTTCCTTACATTGGTGGTCAGTGAGAAGAATGTTCCTTACATTGGTGATCAGTGGGAAGAATGTTCCTTACATTGGTGATCAGTGAGAAGAATGTTCCTTACATTGGTGATTAGTGGGAAGAATGTTCCTTACATTGGTGGTCAGTGAGAAGAATGTACCTTACATTGGTGATCAGTGAGAAGAATGTTCCTTACATTGGTGATCAGTGAGAAGAATACTCCTTACATTGGTGGTCAATTGGAAGAATATTCACTATATTGGTGGTCAGTGAGAAAAATGATCCTTACATTGGTGGTCTTTGGGAAGAATTTTCCTTACATTGGTCATCAGTGAGTAGAATACTCCTTACAATGGTGGTCTTTGGGAAAAAATGTTCCTTACATGGGTGATCAGTGGGAAAAATGTTCTTTACATTGGTGATCAGTGGGAAAAATGTTCCTTACATTGGTGGTCAGTGAGAAGAATGTCCCTTAGATTGGTGATCAGTGAGAAGAATGCTCCTTACATTGGTGATCAGTGGGAAGAATGCTCCTTACATTGGTGATCAGTAAGAAGAATGTTCCTTACATTGGTGATCAGTGGGAAGAATGTCCCTTACATTGGTGATCAGTGGGAAGAATGTCCCTTACATTGGTGATCAGTGGGAAGAATGTTCCTTACATTGGTGATCAGTGGGAAGAATGTTCCTTACATTGGTGATCAGTGGGAAGAATGCTCCTTACATTGGTGGTCAGTGAGAAGAATGCTCCTTACATTGGTGGTCAGTGAGAAGAATGTTCCTTACATTGGTGATCAGTGAGAAGAATGTTCCTTACATTGGTGGTCAGTGAGAAGAATGTTCCTTACATTGGTGATCAGTGGGAAGAATGTTCCTTACATTGGTGGTCAGCAGTGATGGGAGTAAGTCACACATGTGCAAGTCACAAGCAAGTCTCAAGTCTTAACCTTCAAGTCATAAGCAAGTCCCAAGTTACTGTGGCGAAAAGCAAGCAAGTCAAGTCAAGTCATTTATTTTGGTCAAGTCACAAATTAAGTCAAAATACTGATCTACCCCGAAGCCGGGACTCGGGGGGAGCTTTCTTTTGTGGGGGGGGGGGGCGGCTTTTGCCTAGGCCAACACACAGAACTGGTAGTGCCAAGTCATTGCAAGTCAAATAGCCCAAGTCAAAGTCAAGTCGCAAGTCGTTAGTGACAAGTCAAAGTCAAGTCGAGTTATTTATTTAATTTTGTCAAGCAAGTCGCAAGTCCTCAAACAGGTGACTCGAGTCCCCCACCTCTGGTGGTCAGTGAGAAGAATGTTCCTTACATTGGTGATCAGTGAGAAGAATGTTCCTTACATTGGTGATCAGTGAGAAGAATGTTCCTTACATTGGTGGTCAGTGAGAAGAATGTTCCTTTTATTGGTGGTCAATGAAAAGAATGTTCCTTACATTGGTGATCAGTGGGAAGAATGTTCCTTACATTGGTGGTCAGTGAGAAGAATGTTCCTTACATTGGTGATCAGTGAGAAGAATACTCCTTACATTGGTGGTCAATTGGAAGAATATTCGCTATATTGGTGGTCAGTGAGAAAAATGATCCTTACATTGGTGGTCTTTGGGAAGAATTTTCCTTACATTGGTCATCAGTGAGTAGAATACTCCTTACAATGGTGGTCTTTGGGAAAAAATGTTCCTTACATGAGTGATCAGTGGGAAAAATGTTCCTTACATGGGTGATCAGTGGGAAAAATGTTCTTTACATTGGTGGTCAGTGAGAAGAATGTTCCTTACATTGATAATCAATGGGAAGAATGTCCCTTACATGGGTGATCAGTTGGAAAAATGTTCCTTACATTGGTGGTCAGTGAGAAGAATGTTCCTTACATTGGTGGCCAGTGAGAAGAATGTTCCTTACATTGGTGGTCAGTGAGAAGAATGTTCCTTACATTGGTGGCCAGTGAGAAGAATGTTCCTTACATTGATAATCAATGGGAAGAATGTTCCTTACATTGGTGATCAGTGAGAAGAATGTCCCTTAGATTGGTGATCAGTGAGAAGAATGTTCCTTACATTGGTGATCAGTGGGAAGAATGTTCCTTACATTGGTGGTCAGTGAGAAGAATGCTCCTTACATTGGTGATCAGTGGGAAGAATGTTCCTTACATTGGTGATCAGTGAGAAGAATGTTCCTTACATTGGTGATCAGTGGGAAGAATGTTCCTTACATTGGTGATCAGTGAGAAGAATGTTCCTTACATTGGTGGTCAGTGAGAAGAATGTTCCTTACATTGGTGATCAGTGGGAAGAATGTTCCTTACATTGGTGATCAGTGAGAAGAATGTTCCTTACATTGGTGGTCAGTGAGAAGAATGTTCCTTACATTGGTGATCAGTGGGAAGAATGTTCCTTACATTGGTGATCAGTGAGAAGAATGTTCCTTACATTGGTGATTAGTGGGAAGAATGTTCCTTACATTGGTGGTCAGTGGGAAGAATGTACCTTACATTGGTGATCAGTGGGAAGAATGTTCCTTACATTGGTGATCAGTGAGAAGAATGTTCCTTACATTGGTGGTCAATTGGAAGAATATTCGCTATATTGGTGGTCAGTGAGAAAAATGATCCTTACATTGGTGGTCTTTGGGAAGAATTTTCCTTACATTGGTCATCAGTGAGTAGAATACTCCTTACAATGGTGGTCTTTGGGAAAAAATGTTCCTTACATGGGTGATCAGTGGGAAAAATGTTCTTTACATTGGTGATCAGTGGGAAAAATGTTCCTTACATTGGTGGTCAGTGAGAAGAATGTTCCTTACATTGATAACCAATGGGAAGAATGTCCCTTACATTGGTGATCAGTGAGAAGAATGTCCCTTAGATTGGTGATCAGTGAGAAGAATGCTCCTTACATTGGTGATCAGTGGGAAGAATGTTCCTTACATTGGTGATCAGTGAGAAGAATGTTCCTTACATTGGTGATCAGTCGGAAGAATGTTCCTTACATTGGTGATCAGTGGGAAGAATGTTCCTTACATTGGTGATCAGTGAGAAGAATGTTCCTTACATTGGTGATCAGTGAGAAGAATGTCCCTTACATTGGTGATCAGTGAGAAGAATGTTCCTTACATTGGTGATCAGTGGGAAGAATGTTCCTTACATTGGTGATCAGTGGGAAGAATGTTCCTTACATTGGTGATCAGTGAGAAGAATGTTCCTTACATTGGTGATCAGTGGGAAGAATGTTCCTTACATTGGTGATCAGTGAGAAGAATGTTCCTTACATTGGTGATCAGTGAGAAGAATGTTCCTTACATTGGTGATCAGTGAGAAGAATACTCCTTACATTGGTGGTCAGTGAGAAGAATACTCCTTACATTGGTGATCAGTGAGAAGAATGTTCCTTTTATTGGTGGTCAATGAAAAGAATGTTCCTTACATTGGTGATCAGTGGGAAGAATGTTCCTTACATTGGTGGTCAGTGAGAAGAATGTTCCTTACATTGGTGATCAGTGAGAAGAATACTCCTTACATTGGTGGTCAATTGGAAGAATATTCGCTATATTGGTGGTCAGTGAGAAAAATGATCCTTACATTGGTGGTCTTTGGGAAGAATTTTCCTTACATTGGTCATCAGTGAGTAGAATACTCCTTACAATGGTGGTCTTTGGGAAAAAATGTTCCTTACATGAGTGATCAGTGGGAAAAATGTTCCTTACATGGGTGATCAGTGGGAAAAATGTTCTTTACATTGGTGGTCAGTGAGAAGAATGTTCCTTACATTGGTGGCCAGTGAGAAGAATGTTCCTTACATTGATAATCAATGGGAAGAATGTCCCTTACATTGGTGATCAGTGGGAAAAATGTTCCTTACATTGGTGGTCAGTGAGAAGAATGTTCCTTACATTGGTGGCCAGTGAGAAGAATGTTCCTTACATTGATAATCAATGGGAAGAATGTTCCTTACATTGGTGGCCAGTGAGAAGAATGTTCCTTACATTGATAATCAATGGGAAGAATGTTCCTTACATTGGTGATCAGTGGGAAGAATGTTCCTTACATTGGTGGTCAGTGAGAAGAATGCTCCTTACATTGGTGATCAGTGGGAAGAATGCTCCTTACATTGGTGGTCAGTGAGAAGAATGCTCCTTACATTGGTGATCAGTGGGAAGAATGCTCCTTACATTGGTGATCAGTGAGAAGAATGTTCCTTACATTGGTGATCAGTGAGAAGATTGTTCCTTACATTGGTGATCAGTGAGAAGAATGTTCCTTACATTGGTGATCAGTGAGAAGAATGTTCCTTACATTGGTGACCAGTGAGAAGAATGTTCCTTACATTGGTGGTCAGTGAGAAGAATGTTCCTTACATTGGTGGTCAGTGAGAAGAATGTTCCTTACATTGGTGATCAGTGGGAAGAATGTTCCTTACATTGGTGATCAGTGAGAAGAATGTTCCTTACATTGGTGATTAGTGGGAAGAATGTTCCTTACATTGGTGGTCAGTGAGAAGAATGTACCTTACATTGGTGATCAGTGAGAAGAATGTTCCTTACATTGGTGATCAGTGAGAAGAATACTCCTTACATTGGTGGTCAATTGGAAGAATATTCACTATATTGGTGGTCAGTGAGAAAAATGATCCTTACATTGGTGGTCTTTGGGAAGAATTTTCCTTACATTGGTCATCAGTGAGTAGAATACTCCTTACAATGGTGGTCTTTGGGAAAAAATGTTCCTTACATGGGTGATCAGTGGGAAAAATGTTCTTTACATTGGTGATCAGTGGGAAAAATGTTCCTTACATTGGTGGTCAGTGAGAAGAATGTCCCTTAGATTGGTGATCAGTGAGAAGAATGCTCCTTACATTGGTGATCAGTGGGAAGAATGCTCCTTACATTGGTGATCAGTAAGAAGAATGTTCCTTACATTGGTGATCAGTGGGAAGAATGTCCCTTACATTGGTGATCAGTGGGAAGAATGTCCCTTACATTGGTGATCAGTGGGAAGAATGTTCCTTACATTGGTGATCAGTGGGAAGAATGTTCCTTACATTGGTGATCAGTGGGAAGAATGCTCCTTACATTGGTGGTCAGTGAGAAGAATGCTCCTTACATTGGTGGTCAGTGAGAAGAATGTTCCTTACATTGGTGATCAGTGAGAAGAATGTTCCTTACATTGGTGGTCAGTGAGAAGAATGTTCCTTACATTGGTGATCAGTGGGAAGAATGTTCCTTACATTGGTGGTCAGCAGTGATGGGAGTAAGTCACACATGTGCAAGTCACAAGCAAGTCTCAAGTCTTAACCTTCAAGTCATAAGCAAGTCCCAAGTTACTGTGGCGAAAAGCAAGCAAGTCAAGTCAAGTCATTTATTTTGGTCAAGTCACAAATTAAGTCAAAATACTGATCTACCCCGAAGCCGGGACTCGGGGGGAGCTTTCTTTTGTGGGGGGGGGGGGCGGCTTTTGCCTAGGCCAACACACAGAACTGGTAGTGCCAAGTCATTGCAAGTCAAATAGCCCAAGTCAAAGTCAAGTCGCAAGTCGTTAGTGACAAGTCAAAGTCAAGTCGAGTTATTTATTTAATTTTGTCAAGCAAGTCGCAAGTCCTCAAACAGGTGACTCGAGTCCCCCACCTCTGGTGGTCAGTGAGAAGAATGTTCCTTACATTGGTGATCAGTGAGAAGAATGTTCCTTACATTGGTGATCAGTGAGAAGAATGTTCCTTACATTGGTGGTCAGTGAGAAGAATGTTCCTTTTATTGGTGGTCAATGAAAAGAATGTTCCTTACATTGGTGATCAGTGGGAAGAATGTTCCTTACATTGGTGGTCAGTGAGAAGAATGTTCCTTACATTGGTGATCAGTGAGAAGAATACTCCTTACATTGGTGGTCAATTGGAAGAATATTCGCTATATTGGTGGTCAGTGAGAAAAATGATCCTTACATTGGTGGTCTTTGGGAAGAATTTTCCTTACATTGGTCATCAGTGAGTAGAATACTCCTTACAATGGTGGTCTTTGGGAAAAAATGTTCCTTACATGAGTGATCAGTGGGAAAAATGTTCCTTACATGGGTGATCAGTGGGAAAAATGTTCTTTACATTGGTGGTCAGTGAGAAGAATGTTCCTTACATTGATAATCAATGGGAAGAATGTCCCTTACATGGGTGATCAGTTGGAAAAATGTTCCTTACATTGGTGGTCAGTGAGAAGAATGTTCCTTACATTGGTGGCCAGTGAGAAGAATGTTCCTTACATTGGTGGTCAGTGAGAAGAATGTTCCTTACATTGGTGGCCAGTGAGAAGAATGTTCCTTACATTGATAATCAATGGGAAGAATGTTCCTTACATTGGTGATCAGTGAGAAGAATGTCCCTTAGATTGGTGATCAGTGAGAAGAATGTTCCTTACATTGGTGATCAGTGGGAAGAATGTTCCTTACATTGGTGGTCAGTGAGAAGAATGCTCCTTACATTGGTGATCAGTGGGAAGAATGTTCCTTACATTGGTGATCAGTGAGAAGAATGTTCCTTACATTGGTGATCAGTGGGAAGAATGTTCCTTACATTGGTGATCAGTGAGAAGAATGTTCCTTACATTGGTGGTCAGTGAGAAGAATGTTCCTTACATTGGTGATCAGTGGGAAGAATGTTCCTTACATTGGTGATCAGTGAGAAGAATGTTCCTTACATTGGTGGTCAGTGAGAAGAATGTTCCTTACATTGGTGATCAGTGGGAAGAATGTTCCTTACATTGGTGATCAGTGAGAAGAATGTTCCTTACATTGGTGATTAGTGGGAAGAATGTTCCTTACATTGGTGGTCAGTGGGAAGAATGTACCTTACATTGGTGATCAGTGGGAAGAATGTTCCTTACATTGGTGATCAGTGAGAAGAATGTTCCTTACATTGGTGGTCAATTGGAAGAATATTCGCTATATTGGTGGTCAGTGAGAAAAATGATCCTTACATTGGTGGTCTTTGGGAAGAATTTTCCTTACATTGGTCATCAGTGAGTAGAATACTCCTTACAATGGTGGTCTTTGGGAAAAAATGTTCCTTACATGGGTGATCAGTGGGAAAAATGTTCTTTACATTGGTGATCAGTGGGAAAAATGTTCCTTACATTGGTGGTCAGTGAGAAGAATGTTCCTTACATTGATAACCAATGGGAAGAATGTCCCTTACATTGGTGATCAGTGAGAAGAATGTCCCTTAGATTGGTGATCAGTGAGAAGAATGCTCCTTACATTGGTGATCAGTGGGAAGAATGTTCCTTACATTGGTGATCAGTGAGAAGAATGTTCCTTACATTGGTGATCAGTGGGAAGAATGTTCCTTACATTGGTGATCAGTGGGAAGAATGTTCCTTACATTGGTGATCAGTGAGAAGAATGTTCCTTACATTGGTGATCAGTGAGAAGAATGTCCCTTACATTGGTGATCAGTGAGAAGAATGTTCCTTACATTGGTGATCAGTGGGAAGAATGTTCCTTACATTGGTGATCAGTGGGAAGAATGTTCCTTACATTGGTGATCAGTGAGAAGAATGTTCCTTACATTGGTGATCAGTGGGAAGAATGTTCCTTACATTGGTGATCAGTGAGAAGAATGTTCCTTACATTGGTGATCAGTGAGAAGAATGTTCCTTACATTGGTGATCAGTGAGAAGAATACTCCTTACATTGGTGGTCAGTGAGAAGAATACTCCTTACATTGGTGATCAGTGAGAAGAATGTTCCTTTTATTGGTGGTCAATGAAAAGAATGTTCCTTACATTGGTGATCAGTGGGAAGAATGTTCCTTACATTGGTGGTCAGTGAGAAGAATGTTCCTTACATTGGTGATCAGTGAGAAGAATACTCCTTACATTGGTGGTCAATTGGAAGAATATTCGCTATATTGGTGGTCAGTGAGAAAAATGATCCTTACATTGGTGGTCTTTGGGAAGAATTTTCCTTACATTGGTCATCAGTGAGTAGAATACTCCTTACAATGGTGGTCTTTGGGAAAAAATGTTCCTTACATGAGTGATCAGTGGGAAAAATGTTCCTTACATGGGTGATCAGTGGGAAAAATGTTCTTTACATTGGTGGTCAGTGAGAAGAATGTTCCTTACATTGGTGGCCAGTGAGAAGAATGTTCCTTACATTGATAATCAATGGGAAGAATGTCCCTTACATTGGTGATCAGTGGGAAAAATGTTCCTTACATTGGTGGTCAGTGAGAAGAATGTTCCTTACATTGGTGGCCAGTGAGAAGAATGTTCCTTACATTGATAATCAATGGGAAGAATGTTCCTTACATTGGTGGCCAGTGAGAAGAATGTTCCTTACATTGATAATCAATGGGAAGAATGTTCCTTACATTGGTGATCAGTGGGAAGAATGTTCCTTACATTGGTGGTCAGTGAGAAGAATGCTCCTTACATTGGTGATCAGTGGGAAGAATGCTCCTTACATTGGTGGTCAGTGAGAAGAATGCTCCTTACATTGGTGATCAGTGGGAAGAATGCTCCTTACATTGGTGATCAGTGAGAAGAATGTTCCTTACATTGGTGATCAGTGAGAAGATTGTTCCTTACATTGGTGATCAGTGAGAAGAATGTTCCTTACATTGGTGATCAGTGAGAAGAATGTTCCTTACATTGGTGACCAGTGAGAAGAATGTTCCTTACATTGGTGGTCAGTGAGAAGAATGTTCCTTACATTGGTGGTCAGTGAGAAGAATGTTCCTTACATTGGTGATCAGTGGGAAGAATGTTCCTTACATTGGTGATCAGTGAGAAGAATGTTCCTTACATTGGTGATTAGTGGGAAGAATGTTCCTTACATTGGTGATCAGTGAGAAGAATGTTCCTTACATTGGTGATCAGTGAGAAGAATGTTCCTTACATTGGTGATCAGTGAGAAGAATGTTCCTTACATTGGTGATTAGTGGGAAGAATGTTCCTTACATTGGTGGTCAGTGAGAAGAATGTACCTTACATTGGTGATCAGTGAGAAGAATGTTCCTTACATTGGTGATCAGTGAGAAGAATACTCCTTACATTGGTGGTCAATTGGAAGAATATTCACTATATTGGTGGTCAGTGAGAAAAATGATCCTTACATTGGTGGTCTTTGGGAAGAATTTTCCTTACATTGGTCATCAGTGAGTAGAATACTCCTTACAATGGTGGTCTTTGGGAAAAAATGTTCCTTACATGGGTGATCAGTGGGAAAAATGTTCTTTACATTGGTGATCAGTGGGAAAAATGTTCCTTACATTGGTGGTCAGTGAGAAGAATGTCCCTTAGATTGGTGATCAGTGAGAAGAATGCTCCTTACATTGATAACCAATGGGAAGAATGTCCCTTACATTGGTGATCAGTGAGAAGAATGTCCCTTAGATTGGTGATCAGTGAGAAGAATGTTCCTTACATTGGTGATCAGTGAGAAGAATGTTCCTTACATTGGTGATCAGTGAGAAGAATGCTCCTTACATTGGTGATCAGTGAGAAGAATGTTCCTTACATTGGTGATCAGTGAGAAGAATGTTCCTTACATTGGTGATCAGTGAGAAGAATGCTCCTTACATTGGTGATCAGTGAGAAGAATGTTCCTTACATTGGTGATCAGTGAGAAGAATGCTCCTTACATTGGTGATCAGTAAGAAGAATGTTCCTTACATTGGTGATCAGTGGGAAGAATGTCCCTTACATTGGTGATCAGTGGGAAGAATGTTCCTTACATTGGTGATCAGTGAGAAGAATGTTCCTTACATTGGTGATTAGTGGGAAGAATGTTCCTTACATTGGTGGTCAGTGAGAAGAATGTACCTTACATTGGTGATCAGTGAGAAGAATGTTCCTTACATTGGTGATCAGTGAGAAGAATGTTCCTTACATTGGTGATCAGTGGGAAGAATGTTCCTTACATCGGTGATCAGTGGGAAGAATGTTCCTTACATTGGTGATCAGTGAGAAGAATGTTCCTTACATTGGTGATCAGTGAGAAGAATACTCCTTACATTGGTGGTCAGTGAGAAGAATGTTCCTTTTATTGGTGGTCAATGAAAAGAATGTTCCTTACATTGGTGATCAGTGGGAAGAATGTTCCTTACATTGGTGGTCAGTGAGAAGAATGTTCCTTACATTGGTGATCAGTGAGAAGAATACTCCTTACATTGGTGGTCAATTGGAAGAATATTCGCTATATTGGTGGTCAGTGAGAAAAATGATCCTTACATTGGTGGTCTTTGGGAAGAATTTTCCTTACATTGGTCATCAGTGAGTAGAATACTCCTTACAATGGTGGTCTTTGGGAAAAAATGTTCCTTACATGAGTGATCAGTGGGAAAAATGTTCCTTACATGGGTGATCAGTGGGAAAAATGTTCTTTACATTGGTGATCAGTGAGAAGAATGCTCCTTACATTGGTGATCAGTGAGAAGAATGTCCCTTACATTGGTGATCAGTGAGAAGAATGTTCCTTACATTGGTGATCAGTGAGAAGAATGCTCCTTACATTGGTGATCAGTGGGAAGAATGTTCCTTACATTGGTGATCAGTGAGAAGAATGTTCCTTACATTGGTGATCAGTGAGAAGAATGTTCCTTACATTGGTGATCAGTGAGAAGAATGTTCCTTACATTGGTGATCAGTGAGAAGAATGTTCCTTACATTGGTGATCAGTGAGAAGAATGTTCCTTACATTGGTGGTCAGTGAGAAGAATGTTCCTTACATTGGTGATCAGTGGGAAGAATGTTCCTTACATTGGTGATCAGTGGGAAGAATGCTCCTTACATTGGTGATCAGTGAGAAGAATGTTCCTTACATTGGTGATCAGTGAGAAGAATGTTCCTTACATTGGTGATCAGTGAGAAGAATGTTCCTTACATTGGTGATCAGTGAGAAGAATACTCCTTACATTGGTGGTCAATTGGAAGAATATTCGCTATATTGGTGGTCAGTGAGAAAAATGATCCTTACATTGGTGGTCTTTGGGAAGAATTTTCCTTACATTGGTCATCAGTGAGTAGAATACTCCTTACAATGGTGGTCTTTGGGAAAAAATGTTCCTTACATGGGTGATCAGTGGGAAGAATGTTCCTTACATTGGTGATCAGTGGGAAGAATGTTCTTTACATTGGTGATCAGTGGGAAAAATGTTCCTTACATTGGTGGTCAGTGAGAAGAATGTTCCTTACATTGGTGGCCAGTGAGAAGAATGTTCCTTACATTGATAACCAATGGGAAGAATGTCCCTTACACTGGTGATCAGTGAGAAGAATGTTCCTTACATTGGTGATCAGTGGGAAGAAGGTCCCTTACATTGGTGATCAGTGAGAAGAATGTCCCTTAGATTGGTGATCAGTGGGAAGAATGTTCCTTACATTGGTGATCAGTGAGAAGAATGTTCCTTACATTGGTGATCAGTGAGAAGAATGTTCCTTACATTGGTGATCAGTGGGAAGAATGTTCCTTACATTGGTGATCAGTGAGAAGAATGCTCCTTACATTGGTGATCAGTGGGAAGAATGTTCCTTACATTGGTGATCAGTGGGAAGAATGCTCCTTACATTGGTGGTCAGTGGGAAGAATGTCCCTTACATTGGTGGTCAGTGAGAAGAATGCTCCTTACATTGGTGATCAGTGGGAAGAATGCTCCTTACATTGGTGATCAGTAAGAAGAATGTTCCTTACATTGGTGGTCAGTGAGAAGAATGCTCCTTACATTGATGGTCTATGGGAAAAAATGTCTCTTACAATCACTGCACCCAGAACTATGCACGCACCAACAGATGAGAGGTCAGTAAGCCACAGCTCAAGGAACCTCTAGCCACCTGTTGAGGAACCTCAGATGAGAATGTCTTGCCTAGGATGAGATGATGCCGCCAATCTGCTGCAGGCCGGAGGAAGCATGTCCCCAGTCTGTCTCCTCCCAGTGATCAGACTGCAACAATGTAACTTTGTATCAAATTACAAGTTGAAAGGCTTCAACAGAGGCGAATCTAAAAGGCATCATGGCCTGTTTAAAGTCACACCTATCCTGATAAGTTCCCTTTAAGCAGACAACACAGCCTCCCTTCACACCATACTCAGTCTTGCCCATGGGGTATAACAGCGGCTTACCTCCTCTGTACTTTTTTACACGTATATACATAACATTTTTATGACATGTTCCGTGCAAACCACTCTTGAAAATAATTCCATTCTTCCTTTTCAATTTTCCTGAGAAAATTATATGTTGCAGGATATAGAACAGCAATATGATCGCCAGACAGATTCTCAGTGCAGTCTTCTGAGCTACTTACCGGATAAGGGAAGAGAAAAAAAAAAAGCTATTACTCGGAGCCGTGTGTTTATGATTGGGATGCTAGGCGGGGAGCTCCAGGGGGGCATCGAATGATGCAAATTGGGGGGAACAAAAGCCTTGGATTGCACAGTTATGAAATTCACAATAGTGCTATATTAAAAATAATGGTAAACATGTAGTTCTACAGTTGAAAATCATTACTAGCTGCTACTAATACTCAGTATTATTTTTCAGCAAAGCGCTGAATGCGTTTGTACTCTATACATTATCATTTAACCGCTTCAATACCGGGCGATTTTACCCCCCTTCCTGCCCAAGCCAAATTTTCAGCTTTCAGCGCTGTCGCACTTTGAATGACAATTGCGCAGTTATGCAACACTGTAACCATGTGACATTTTTTTTTTCACACAAATACAGCTTTCTTTTGGTGGTATTTAACCACTTCCCGCCCGGCCTATAGCAGAATGACGGCCAGTGGTTCAGTTATCCTGACTACGTCTTTCAGGATAACAAGCCAGCACGTGCCCACGGGGGGGGCACGCAGCGCGGCGACCGGTGGTGGGGTGGGTCACTCTGACACACCGCATCTCCGATCGTGGTAAGGAGCCTCTGAAGGAGGCTCTTTACTACATGATCAGCTGTGACCAATCACACCTGATCACAGCGTGAACCAGAAGGTGCCGGTAAACGTCTTTTCCTCGGCTCGCGCTGACAGGTAGAGCCGATTGGCAGCTCTCCTGTCGGGGGGGGGGGTGTTCTGATAATCGGCACATTGATTATCAGTGCAGCCCCCATCAGAGGTGCCCACCACAGCTGCAAATCAGTGCCCATCAGCTGCCAGTCAGTGCCCACCCAAATCGACAATCAGTGCCCATAAAAATGTGAATCAGTGCACATCAAAGTGCCCATCAGTGTCCAATCAGTAGTGCCTGTCAGTGCCCATCAGTAATGCCTGTCAGTACCTCCTCACCAGTGCTGGCTATCAGTGCCATCTATCAGTGCGCATCAGTGCCACCTATTAATGCCCATCTGTGCCGCCTATCAGTGCCGCCTACCAGTGCCACCTATCAGTGCCCATCAGTGCCGTCTATCAGTGCCACCTATTAATGCCCATCAGTGCTGCCTATCAGTGCCCATTAGTGCTGCATATCAGTGCCGCCTATCAGTGCCCATTAGTGCCGCCTATCAGTGCCACCTAATAATGCCCATCAGTGCTGCCTATCAGTGCCCATTAGTGCCGCCTATCAGTGCTCAATCAGTGCTGCATATCAGTGCCGCCTATCAGTGCCCATCAATTCTAAATATTAGTGCCTCCTGCTCATCAGTGCCCATCAGTGCCACCTTATCAGTGCCACCTCATCAGTGCCCATCAGTGCAGCCTCATCAGTGCCCATCAGTGCAGCCTCATCAGTGCCCATCAGTGAAGGAGAAAACAAAATTTTATAACAGAAACAAAGAAATAAAAAATAAAAAATTCAAAAATTTCGGTCTTCTTTAGTTTGTTTAGCAAAAAATAAAAAATCCCAGTGGTGATCAAATCCCACCAAATGAAAGCTCTATTTGTGGGAAGAAAATGATAAAAATTTTGTTTGGGTACAGTGTAGCATGACCGCACAATTATCATTCAAAGTGTGACAGCGCTGAAAGACGAAAATTATCCTGGGCAGGAAGGGGCGGGGATACCTTGTATTGAAGTGGTTAATCACCACTGGGCTTTTTATTTTTTCTAAATAAACAAAAAAAAATTGTTTTTCTTTGTTTCGGTTATAACATTTTGCAAATAAATAATCGTTCTTCAGAAATTTAGGCCAAAATGTATTCTTGCTACATTTGTTTGGTGAAACGAACCCAAATCGGTGTATATTATAGAGGTGGACCGAAGGGAAATTTTGGCGCCGAAACCAAAACTGAAAATGCAGGATGCACTTTGCCAAAAACCGAAACCAAACTGAAAATGACAGTTTTTAAAAAAATATTGATGTTTTTATATATAATTGTATTATATTCAACTTTTTAATTAATATTATCAATTTAAATGAGTATGAAGTTATCGTCGGCCATTATTGGCACCTTAGAGCAAGAAAGAAAAATGTATCCCTTTAAATTCTATGCATGTCTGCACACTGATCTGTTGGGCTTTGATTGTGGTGCTAAAAATCCAGCTTGCTGCATTTTTGGTCAGAAAAAAAAAACGCACAAAAAAATGCACCTCTAAATCCAAATGCAATAAAAACGCAGCAAGAACGCATCATTAACACACCCGTGTTACGTTTTTGATGCGGTTTTCGAGTCACATGACCTATGAGAAACACACCATAAGCACAGTAGATCATAGTAAAATGGATGCAAAGTCACGGCAAAATCACAGCGAATTTGCGGTAAAATCGTGTGTGTGCGTTTTCAGTGCCATTATCGGCACCTTTTTCTCTTATCAGTCTAATGCCGATAACACCATTTTCGGGCAAAGTTTTGTTGGTCGAGATTTCGATGCACCTTTATTATTTAGTCTGTAGGAAACTTACTGAATACACATTCTATGGTATATATCTGAAAATTGATCAATCCTGATGTACTGACGGCCGATTTCATTTATGAGGCCGGAAAATGCCAGGACGGTACAAATACCCCCCAAATGACCCTCTTTTTTGAAAGTAGACAGTCCAAAGTATTCAGTATTAGTGGGAAGAATGTTCCTTACATTGGTGATCAGTGAGAAGAATGTTCCTTACATTGGTGATCAGTGAGAAGAATGTTCCTTACATTGGTGATCAGTGAGAAGAATGTTCCTTACATTGGTGATCAGTGAGAAGAATGCTCCTTACATTGGTGATCAGTGAGAAGAATGTTCCTTACATTGGTGATCAGTGAGAAGAATGTTCCTTACATTGGTGCTCAGTGAGAAGAATGCTCCTTACATTGGTGATCAGTGGGAAGAATGCTCCTTACATTGGTGATCAGTGAGAAGAATGTTCCTTACATTGGTGATCAGTGGGAAGAATGTTCCTTACATTGGTGATCAGTGAGAAGAATGCTCCTTACATTGGTGGTCAGTGAGAAGAATGTTCCTTACATTGGTGGTCAGTGGGAAGAATGTCCCTTACATTGGTGATCAGTGAGAAGAATGTTCCTTACATTGGTGATCAGTGAGAAGAATGCTCCTTAGGAGGCATGGTGAGTTTTTCGAAGATGTAATTTTTTTTTCACAATTTTTAAAAAAATTAAGAAATTTAAAAAAAAAAATCACAACTTTTTTTTTTTTTTTTTTTTTTACATACTGTCACCAGTGCTGTACAGCATTATCATATAACGGGTGTGGCGGTGATCAGGGACACTGACTGGTGACAGTATGTAAAAAAAAAAAAAAAACTATTCTGAGAAAGTGATCAGGATTTTTTTTTTTACACATTATGATTGTTTATACCAGTGAATGTTATTGCTATAGGCAACCGTTTATACTGAATGAAACTAAAAATGGGCACTAATATGGAGTCGCCCCAACCCCTTTGTGACTATAACAGCCTCCACTCTTTTGAGAAAGTTTCCCACGTAATTTTGGAGTTTGTGCAAATTTGTGGCCATTCAGTCAAAAAGAACATTTGTGAGGTCAGGTACTGATGTTGGATCAGTATAGGTTTATAGGTTGGACTTGATGGACTTGTGTCTTTTTTCAACCTCACCTACTATGTAACTATGTAAGAGCTGGCTCATAATAACTGGCATTCCAAATATATCCAGAATTTTTCAAGAGAGTTGAGGTCAGAGAAATGTGCAAGGCCCTTAATTTCCTTTCGCATCCAACTCATCAAACCATGTCTTTATGGACCTGGCTTTGCACACAGGGGCACAGTCATGCTGGAACAGAAAAAGGCCTTCACAAGTTTGGAAGAGCACCATTGTCTACAATATCCTGTATGCTACAGGATTAAGAGCACCATCAACATAGCTCCCAACTATCCAAGATTGGGTGGGACTTTCCCTCGCTTGGAACAAAGTCCCTCTTGGCTTTAAACACACCTTTTTTTTTTTTATAAGTTTTGGCCAGAGTAGAGATGGGTAACAGCTTCTATCAGCTTTATTGCCATTTCCATAACCATTGGGGCGACCTTCTCCAGCTTCTTTTGTGGTCTCAGAGAACGTGAGAGCTTGAAATCTCAAAGACAACAATTAAAGATCTCCTCACTCCCTGTTTGGCCAACAGGGCAGGAAATGAGATGACATTTCCACAATAGGGACACAGAAAAAAAAATAGAGGTCATAACCCTTCCCGTTGTTAACCGAAAGCAAATAAATTAAAATAAAGCAGCTTTATGGACTCTACGGACTGAGTTTCTTTGTAGTTACAATACCGAGGACTCTGGACTTTGAGTGTTCAGTGGGAAGAATGCCCCTTGCATTGCTGGTCAGTAGGAAAAATGCCCCTTACATTGGTGGTCAATGGGAAGAATGATCTTTACAATGGTGGTCAGTAGAAAGGATGCCCTTTCAATTGGTTGATCAATGGGAAAAATACTCCTTACGTTGGTAGTGAATGGGAAGAATGCTCCTTACATTGATTATCTGTGGGAAGAAAGTTCCTTACATTGGTGGTGAAGAGGTAGAATGCTCCTTACATTGGTGGTCAGTGGGGAGAATCTTTC
Organism: Lithobates septentrionalis; assembly: GCA_037952835.1. Taxonomy (NCBI): domain Eukaryota; kingdom Metazoa; phylum Chordata; class Amphibia; order Anura; family Ranidae; genus Lithobates; species Lithobates septentrionalis. The sequence goes on from JBBDGP010003761.1 coordinate 215,786, forward strand.
ATTGGTGGTCAGTGGGAAAAATTCTCCTTATGCCGCGTACACACGGTCGGACTTTTTGACAACAAAGGTCCGGCGGTCTTCCCGACGGACTTTCGACGGAGTTACGACGGAGTTACGACGGACTTTCGACAGACTTTCTAACAACCGGGCTTGCCTACACACGATCACACCAAAGTCCGACTGATTCGTACGTCATGACGTACGACCAGACTAAAATAAGGAAGTTGATAGCCAGTAGCCAATAGCTGCCCTAGCGTCGGGTTTTTGTCCGTCGGACTAGCATACAGACGAGCGGATTTTTCGACCGGACTTGAGGTCGTCGGTAAGATTTGAAGCATGTTCCAAATCTAAAGTCAGTCAAGATTTTTGACCGAAAAAGTCTGCTGCAGGTCTGATGAAGCCCACACACGGTCGAATTGTCCGCCGCCGGTCGAAAAGTCCACTCGTGTGTACGTGGCTTTACACTAGTGGTCAAAAAAAAAATGTGTTTTGCTAGTGGGAGGCTTGAAAAGAACAAAATTATTACTAAAATTTGATTGAAAAAAAATTTGATTGATTCCTAAAAACAACATAAAAGCTAAATTATTAAATATCTGTTCAAAATAACATCATGTTTAAATTACCATCAAAAATTAGATCTATCTGGGCCACATCTAGAAGATGGAACTGTGCCATTAAAACGTACTTTAATGAGAATGTTACTTAGAGATACAGCGTTATATTTATATCTGTACAACTAAAACACTATTTACAACTTCCTTCCCCTAAGTTTGTTTATGATGTTTTGCCTTTGGGTTGAACATTATATCTATAATGGGAAAATTCTTTATAACCAATCAAAAGGCTATACACTCTTTACGGTTAATACCCATTTCATCAAAGAGAGCCTTCGGGAATGCAAAACTGTAACTATTTTCTGAAATGTTATTTACACTCTCAAGATGTGATAATGTATTTTTCAATCTCCGGCCTGATCTGCATTTGAGCAATGCTAATTACATTTCAACACACCGAGAAAACTGGCGGAAGGCTCTCTAAAGACTGTGCCGTGTAAATCCAACGACGGCTGGAGTCAAATGTCCTTTGCGATAGGAGGATATACGGTTCGTGTTGTACGTGGTGACAAGTGCTACACGCGACCTTTGAGCAGGGAGGAAGCGATCATTTTGGAGTTTATATATTAACCGGAGTTGGGTGTGATAAGATTTATGGCTTGTATGTAAGAAGGAAAATTGGCATATTACAAGGGAGACAAGTGTTACCACGAGGTTTGAAATTAGATCTAAATCCAACCGTTTAAGCATTTATTTTCCATGAATATGCAGGACCAGCAAAAGATAACTTTGAAACTTACCCCTGGTGTCCAACCTTCAGCCCTTTGGCACTTCTTATGTGGCCCTCAGTGCCCCTGATGACACTTAATATGTTTTTCTCTGTTGTCCTGTTCTAGCAATGATCTCTAACGGTCTCATATACAATGGTGAGGGGCAGCAAACATGCTATAGGAGTTGTTGGAAACAGGGGACAGGGTTCAGGAGATATCCTGTACCTTCAGGAGGTCTCCTGAACCATGTCCCCTGTTTCCAACAACTCCTATAGCATCTCAAAATGATAGCCTCACATTGAATAAACTATATAGGCAATACATTAGAACAGTGTTTCTCAACCAGGCTTCCATGGAACCCTGGGGTTCCTTCAGTGGTTGCTAGGGGTTCCTTGAGCAATTTCTGCCTCTCAGATAAGTTCCCACTGACACCATTTATCTTTTTAGCTAGCTGTAAAGGGGTCATTTTTCCCAATGACCACAAGTGTAAGGAGCATTCTTCCCATTGACCATCATAATAATGTATCATGAGTTGTAGATATAGTCATTTTTAGCAGGGGTTCCCTGAGACTGGAAGGTTTTTTCAAGGGTTCCTCTGTGCTAAAAAGGTTGAGAAAGGCTGTATTAGAAGGTACCATCATCCAGGAATTGAAAAAATTGGAGAAAAGGAGACCAGTCTCCAACAGGTCAACTGACTTCAACAGGAAGGAATTGACTATCTCGGTACCAGTTTGGACAAAATACACAAAGTGATTATAAAAAAATAAGATTTTTACAACATTTAAAATATAAAATATTTGGGTATCCCAATGTACTAGACCAGTGGTTCTCAACTCCTGTCCTCAAGACCCACCAACAGGCCAGGTTTGCAAGATAACTGAAACACATCACAGGTGATATAATTTGATGCTCAGTGATTGTAGTATTCTAGTCTGCATCTCCCCAAGGGAATACTTAAAATCTGGCCTGTTAGTGGGCCCTGAGGACTGGAGTTGAGAACCACTGTACTAGACAATTACATGCCAGAATATGGGAATACAAACTAACAACACATGTGTGTCACTATTACTCGATGCATTCCAAGCAGGAAAACAGAGGTATAGTGGGTCCTCACAAGTCATGTATTTCTCAACATGTTTCGCGGAACTTTACGGCTTCATCAGAAGAATGATACTCCTATAGCATGTTTGCAATCTCTGACCATCTTCTGCAGCATGCCTGCACTGACTGACCATCTCTAGTAGCAAGCCCATAGTCTTTGACATTGTCCTGTAGCATGTTCACAGGGAAAAGCCGTTCCAGGTGAGTGAGTCTCTGGTTAATCCCCACACACACTAGTCAGGTGCTAGCCAAGCTCACATGCTGTGCAACATAAGGAAATTATTCCAGAGGGCTGCACTTCCAAAAGTCCTTTTTTTGAAGCTTCATATGACAAGTGGTTGACAGATGGAGAAGGGGACAAAGAGGTAGACGCGTTTCGTGCAAATGTTAGCGCTTAGTCATTACCTTCGTAGCATGTTTGCAGGCTCTGACCATTCCTTGTACCATGCCCATAGTCTTTAACCATATCTTGTTGGGTGTCTGCTGTCTCTGACACTGAATATTCACTGAATTTTTTGGGCATCCCATGGGTGATGTCAGGGGCCGCAATTGAAGTCCCCCGTATCAAGACGGTTGAACTTCACTGCTTTATACTCATCCTTCCCTCCGCTGTTCCTCAAATCTTCATTCTCTTGCAGAGCAACATCTTCTTCTCATCCACCACACTTGCATGTGTGCCAAATGCCTGCTCCGCTGCTGTATGTTGTGATTTCTCCCACCGCCCCAAGGACAAAGTAATTACAAGGTATCAATAGAAGGAACACATGTCCACAGCAGGAGATGCAAGCATCCAACACTCTTGAAAGTGTAGAATGTGAAGAGTCTTCAGACAGCTGTAGCTCTTGAAGATCTGAAGAAGGGGTGTATATCGAATTATAAGGGCCTGTGGCGATTGGCTTTTACTCGCTTTAAAACAGGATTCGCCATACAAGTGTATAGGTATGAAAAAACATCTTGAAGCTGGTTAAAAGGCGGTCGGTCAACTGCAGGTCAAATACACCAGTCATTGAATTCTGAAAGTGTCAAAACTGATATCACCAACACAAGACCAAAGCCTGTCGAGTCTTACCCTAAAGCCTCCTATTTTGAGGGCCCTGTTCTTTTTTTGCTTTTTTTTTTTTTAAACATGTGGCCTCTTTAACCACCTCCCACCCACCGTATAGACAAATGACGGGGTGGCTCTCTTGTTCTGGAATCTCGTTATATGACGTTGTCCCACTTTCACGCCCACGGGGGCGCACAGCGTGGCAATCGGGGGTGCACAGCGTGGCAATCGGGGGTGCACATCGTGGCAATCGTTGGCGCTCTGTGTCCCTAGGACACGGCGCATCGATCTCAGTAAAGAGCCGATGACACGGCTCTTTACCCATGTGATCAGCTGTGTCCAATCACAGCTGATCATATGTAAACATGTAAACAAGGAAATTGCGGTTATCGGCTTTCCTCTCCTCACACTGACAGCGTGTGAAAAGAGGAGAGCTGATCAGCAGGATTTCCTCACAGGGGAGATCTGCACAGATAATCAGGGCACTGATCATCAGGGCAGCCCCAACAGTGCCCAGCAGTGATGCCAATCAGAGCTGCCTTTCAGTGCCTAACCATCAGTGACGCCCATCAGTGTCCATAAGTGACGCCCATCAGTGCTGCCAGTGTCCATCAGTGCCGCCAAACAGTACCCGTCAGTGCCCATAAGCGCCACCTGTCAGTGCCCATAAGTGCCGCCTATCAGTGCCACCTATCAGTGCCAGTGTCACCTATCAGCGGCCATCAGTGCTGCATATTAGTGCATCCTCCTCATTAGTGCCCTTCAGTGCCGTCCCATTCGTGTCCATCAGTGCCGCCTCATCAGTGCCCATCTGTGAGGCATATCAGTGCCCATCAGTGCCCATCTGTAAGGCCTATCAGTGCCCATCAGTGCATCCTCATCAGCGCACATCAGTGAAGTAGAAAAATTACCTATTTACATTTTCTAACAGAAACATTTATTTTTCAATATTTTCAGTATTTTTTCATTTTTTTTGCAAAAAATAAAAAACCTAGTGGTGATTAAATACCACTAAAAGAAAGCTCTATATGTCTTAAAATAAAATTATAAAAATGTCATGTGGATACAGTGTTGCATGACCACACAATTGCCATTCAAAGTCTGACAGCGCTGAAAGCTGAAAATTGGCCTGGGCAGGAAGGGGATGAAAGTGGCCAGTATTGCAGTGGTTAAAGCTAATCTCTGGACTCCACCTAATCCTCACCCTCTTACTGACCTTTGGCATTACAAACAAAAAAACGAAATCAAAATTCCCACCTAAAGCTGCAGTCATGGGTCAAACCAGACCTGAGTCTTCTCTTTTCTTCTGCCCGCCTGACGTGGATGCTTCTTATTGGCTGTCCAGCCACAGGGTCTTTTCGGAATTCAAAGTGGATTACTGATGTCAGCACAAGAAGACTGTAAGGGACTGGCTGGCGCGGGTCCGTCAGACAGGAATTCAATAAATCCCTAAAGTCCCTTTTCTGGTGCCATGGCCCTTCAAAATAACCTGCACCAGATGCAAAAATCCCCGCTGTACTGCAGATTCAGGTAAATCTTAATAGCACCATCAACGAAACTTGAGGTGATTAGGACCATGGATAAGTTGGCATGCAGAGACAGGCAGAGTGCCTGTCTCTGTATGCTGCATAGCTGAGCAGCATGTTTGCTGTCCCTACCACCTTTCCACCTGTCACTGATTGGAAAGGAGACTGTTTGCATGGGTTATAGAGAAAGATTAGAGGACGGGTTAAAGAAGGGAAAGAGGGGGGTTGGAAGGTAGGGGAGGTAATAATTGCCTGGAGATGATCTTTAAATCTCATGTAAATTTCAAAAGGCATTTTCTATTGTTTTAAACCTGCAGCTTTCATTAAAATCCCTAGCGATCCTGCCATGAAGATCCTTGCTTAAGGACTTCCTGTGATCAGGGAGACCACTGTCTCTCAGTTGTGTTGTCTTGACTCCTTGTCTCAGATGCTCCTGTTATTGACTACAAGCAGCCCTGCCAATACACTTTTCACAAGCATGGTCCAGCTTTGTCACCGTTAGGAAGCATGTAAACAGGAAGAGATCAACAGCATTGGAGATGCAAAAATTAATGGAAAAAAAAAATAGTGAAAGCAGTATACGTATTTTGGGAAAAATAACAAATGTTTATGATACAGAGAGCTTTAGCAAAACTAAATGTCACCCAGTTGGGGTTTAAATCTACAAAAAAAAAAGATGGCGTTGGTGCGCTCACGATCATTTTAATCCAGAGGCTTCACGTTAAGTTCTGACGGAATAGAAAATGACAGAACTGCTACTGTACGCTGCCTAGAGAGTATGAGGCCCCGAGCTATAGCACATGAGGGGTTAATGAGGCGCGCTGCTCCTCGTTTTGACCCTGGCTCAAGTCGCTAGTTTACGATGAGGCATTAGACAGCCAATGGAATGTTTCCATCTGTCTACTCCTGAAATCTCATTTGTGGCAGCGGGCAGCATGGGGAGGACCCTGGTGGGTGCTTGGCTGCTAAAATCTTCACACTTATGATCATTACTGGTGACAGTGCAGCAGCTCCGCTCATAAGTGGCCACTTTGGGAGGAAGAAGAAAAGGAGAGCGCTGTCGGGCTGAGCCGCAGAATGAACCTTGCGAGATGGATTCCGAGCTGTGATGCTCTCAGCGCTGTCTGCCAATGCATGTTTCACCGAGACAATGAAACAAGTCACTGATCGCACTTAAAGGTCTGCGTGGCTTATTTACTGCTTTGTTAAGAAATTATTGAGAGGAGGAGGAGGCAAAAATCGCCATATAACCGGCTAGGCCAGGATCTAAGATGATGGTGGGGGGGCCTGGATGTAAGATGATGGCGGGTGGGTTAGTCAGTATCCTTTCTGCACTGACCTGTCAAATAGGCAAATTATTAAAGAGTCGGTCCAAGAAAAGCTGATATTTCATTTGTTTGATAGATGCTGGGGAGTTAAAGTGTCACTAAATCCAAAAGATGGCTCCCTCGGGGGCAACTGGAAATAGTTTGGTTCTTCTACCTGTCCCATGTCTACTTGCCCTGGATGTGGATCTAACAGCTCACCAACAAACCTTTGAACAAATCAGGCTTCAGTCACTAGGGTCTTTTTACCATTTATTGCAGTTCTCAAACTAGAGAGAGGGTTTAGGGGTGCAGGATACCCAAAAGGCACAAAATGGGAGGACAGAAATACCAAATCAGCAGTAGAACCTATAGAATAGAATTCTAAATAGATGCTGATAGACAGAGGAACCCCAGATACATCTAAGACCTTTTGAGAGCAGTCAAAGTGCTCCATAAGACCTCATCTTCTCATTTCTCCTCATCTCCATTACCCTTATTCCTCATCTCTTTCCTCCTCCTCATTTCCCTAACCCCTCCCTCCTCATCCTCATAATCCCTCTTCACCATATTATAACCTCTCCTCATCCCACCACCCCTCCATACCTCCATAACCCCTCTTCGTCATCTCCTCCCCCTCCACATCTCCATAACTCCCTCTCATGTCCTTCCTCCTAGCTTATCTCCATAACTCCTCATCATCTCCTGTTGTCTCTTTAGATCCATAATCTATCCTTATCTCCTCATCCCCCTTAACTCCACAACCCCACTTCCTCAGCTCCCCCCGCCACATCTCCATAACCCCTTCTCATCTACTTCCCCCTAGTTCTTCTCCATAACCCATCCTCTTTATCTCCTCCCTCCTTCTCATCTCCATAGACCAGGGATCCTCAAACTACGGCCCTCCAGCTGTTGCAGAACTACACATCCCATAAGGCATTGTAAAACTCTGACATTCACAGACATGACTAGGCATGATGGGAATAGTAGTTCCTGAACACCTGGAGGGCCGCAGTTTGAAGACCCCTGCCATAGACCTTCATCACTATAACTCCTCCTCCGTGCTGGGGCAAGGTCATCCAGCACCCAGGGCAAAGATGCCAAACTGCCAAGCCTTGTAACAGAATGAAGGCACCCCCATCCCTACAGTAAACCATTGCGCCCAGGGCACCCGCTCCCCCGCCCACTTCTTATCCCAGCCCTGCCCCTTCTCCTTCTCACCTACCCCATTCTTATCTCCATTACCTCTCCTCAGCATCTCCTCTTGTCTCTTTATATCCATAACCTATCCTCATTCCCCTTATCTCCACAACCTCACTTCCTCATCTCCTTCCCTCCACATCTCCATAACCCTTCTTCATCTCCTCCCCCCACCTCATTTCCATATCCCCTCATCTCCTTCCCTCCACAACCCTTCTTCATCTCCTCCGCCCACCTCATCTCCATATCCCCTCCTCATCTCCTTCCCTTTCCACATCTCCATAACCCCTCTGCATCTCTATAACCTCTCCATCTCCTCATCCACCATTCCTCTTCTCATTTCCTCCCGCTCCACATCTCCATGACCCCCCCCACCTCATCTCCATAACCCCTCCTCACCTTCATAACTTCTCCTTCTGCACAAGCATAGAGAAGGGCCGGTCATTGTATTGCACAATGGTCACTTTCACTTCTCCCACTTTCTTCTCCCCACTTTCTATTTATTTACCCTTGCATTCGTCACTTTTTTGTTTGATGTTGCACTGTTTGTCACTGTGTATTTAGTAGGGTGTGGGTCCTCGGGCCTACCCTGAAAGTCGTGGGAGGGGGTGGACATGGCCTTCTGGTTTAGTTCGCCCTCTCGCATGGGGTCTCCCTTCGGGGGGAGCCCCACCGAGTACTTGGGTGGGTCTATTTCGGCAGACCCTCCAGAGAAAGGGGTCCGTCTGGTTTTGGCTAGACGGCCCTAGTGAGTACCTCAGACCTCGTCTGGAGCCTAACGCCCCGGTGGATCAGGGTAAGGCCATTCCTAGGGAGGATTGTGTAACACCCGTTGCACGTTTTGTGTCACCTTTTATGTGTGTGCACTTTTTTTGGCACCAGGTGAAGTTTTTGGGTGTGTTTCACACGCCACGGGCTTTTCAAAATAACAAAAAAAAAACAAGCATAGAGAAAACAGGAATTTGTCAGTTCACACAAAATCTGAAAAAATCTGCAGCTGTTATTTGCACTTATCTAACAGATATACCAAAAGACTTTCAGTGGTATATTTAGCAGACCAAAGAGAGCAAAAAAGAGAAGTTCAATGCTGGGGGTTACATATCCTCCAAGAATAGACAACCACACAGAGAAGCGGTGAAAAAGGTGAAATTTGGACAGCCTTTTAAAGAAGGTGGTCACACCTTTCCAACAAACTTATTTTCTGCTGAAAAAAAAAAAAAATGGTTTCTCCCATGAGGGTGACTGGTAATGACCTGTAATGTATTTTCTCTCGCTCGTCCCAAAGTATCAGATATTAGCGGAATATTGAATTATGAATTCGTTTTTAATGGGATCTATTAAGACTGAGTAATAGGATAATTGAATGGTGAGCTAATCTGAGGGCTAATAAAGCATTCATATATTTTGTGCGCCGTCCTCTTTCTCGTTCTCTCTCTTTCTCTGTAATTTTTTTCAGTTTGGCTGAAGAGTTATTTGGTGAAAACTGGATGCCGCAGCGAGGAGGCACTCACTATATATTTTATGGGAATACGTAGAACTTTACTAAAGTGGCAAGCCAAGAACAGAACCCTTATTTCCCTAATAAGCAATTTCTTTTCTAAACACTCTAACACTACCACATCTTATACGTAAATGAATACAATAAATGTATAATGGAAGTCGTAAAGGGGTACTCTGGGAATATGACAAAAACTACTCTTGCAGTGGGGCCCCCATATACTGCAAGGGTAAATCATGATTTTTTTTGGGGGGGGGGGGGTTACAGAAAAGAACTGTTTTCTCTACCATATCCCTCTCCCCACCTTTAGCCGGTATTCTTGTCTTCCATCCAACACTCAGTGTTGGGGGTGGACCCTCATAACCCTCACTTACAATGCTGGTCCTGCACACCCCCCTGGTCACAGCTACACCCACCAAGTGGAAAGCTGAGAAAAAGAGGCTACGGGGGGACTGGAGGAGTTCCCCAAAATAAGGAGCGAGGGATACAGTAAGTTAATGGGCTTTTTACTTGTACCCTAGACAGAAACTTGCATTTAACCCTTCCAATGCAGGGTATTTTTACTACTTCTCCGGAGTTCAGCTTTGCCATTAGAATCTTCTTTTGTACTTAGCCTGCAAAAGGATGGCATAAACCTAGACCACACAATACAACCAGGTTTAAAATATAAATTACTGCCCTTACCTCCACGTGGACCTGGAGCTAGGGCTAAACAATGCAAGGTATTGGTAAAAAAAAGCCGGCAGCTCAATCTTCAACAATTAAAGAATTTATTAATCCAGGTGTAGTACAAAATAATACAGGGCTTACGCGTTTCAGTGTGTAGCCTTAATCAGGAGCCTGTGCATTGCCCTTGAGATGTGGTTGCGATGCTCTACAGGCCTGTAATGCAAAAATTTAATGCAATTCTTTTTTTATTTTGTTATTGTTGGCATTATTAACATTTTCCAAAAGGTGGACTAGGCCTTTAACAGATAACAGCCGTTCTGACGGGTTCTCTTTAAAGTTGAACCAAGACAAACTCTACTCTTGCAGTGGGGCCCCCTGTACTGCAATGGTTCGGTCTAGGCAGGGTCATCTTTAAAACTGATTGGACCCTGGGCAAACATTTTCTTGAGCCCTCCCAAATCCACTTATCAACTGTTTGTGGGTAGTGTGGGCTCAAGGGCCAGCTGCTTTGGGCCCCACAATAATGACTGGGCCCTGGGCAGCTGCCCCTTTTGCCCTGTGTTAAAGATGGCCCTGGGTCTAGGGATGCAGGGTTAAGGTGTAATAACCTATTCCTGGCACAAACAGGCTACCTCCATCCATGTGACCAGACCAGCACTGCTACTTCTCTAAGGTGCCTCAGGCCATGGTTGCATGCTCTCCTTCTCATGAACAATGCAGGATCAATAGCCCTGTGCTGAACAAAATGATGCTGAGGGCCCACCTGCAGCCTGGAGCTTTGGAAGAATAAAACTGTGCTAGACATTAGGCTAGGGTAAGTAATTCACCTCACTCGCCTGCACCTCTTTAAAAAATAATAATAACAAACATGTTATACTTACCTGCTCTGTGCCATGGTTTTGCACAGAACAGCCCTGATCCTCCTCTTCTTGGGTCCCCGTTGGTGCTCCTGGCTCTTCCCCCCTGCTTAGTGCCCCCATAGCAAGCGTGGGCTCCTGAGCCCTGCCCTCATTCCCTCCCAATGGCTCCTGCTGCTGTCTCAGAGCCAATGAGTAGGGAGAGAGCCATTGCCCTGTGCACATTACTGGATGGAGATCGAGTTCAAGTAAGTAATGGGGGAAATGCATGAAAGTAAAAAAACAGGTGGATTCATATTGGCTGCTAACAGGTTAGAGTCCTTCTCCATCGTCGTTCTGTATGCTTACTGATGGACATGTTTTCCGTAAACAAGGTCGGGTCGGCATGCATGGCATTCGAAATATACCGAAGACAATTTTCTTTGTCTCATTCTTTCAGCCTGGCTTGTTTAAAGCCCGCATTTAGAAAGAATGGCTTTTTTTTTTCTTTTTTTTCTTGTGCCTGCGACAAAGCACAAGCTAGGTTGCATGGCTAATGCAAAGCAATCTAGCACACAGATGAAAGAAGTATAATAAAAAAAAGCCTTCCTTACATTTAACTAGCAAATAAACATCTGCTTGTAATGAACATGTTATTAACGTTATGGATAGCAAGACACTCAATCAATCTCATTTCCAGATTGTTAAAACAGCTAATGAGCAGTGCAAAGCATTACTACAAGCTAAAGCAAATTGAATGGAGCCCTGGATGTCTCGCTATTGTGCTCGGGCTTATCTGGTATTCCAGTCAGCTTGTAATGAAACAATAAACCCGATCCATCCTTCCAAGAGGTTTAGAAGCAAAACAAAAAGGGGATACAGAAATAAAGTGTACTGCAGTTCACGTGTCGCTGGTAAATAAGTATTCACACAGACGTTAGGCAATATATCATTGGCTGAGAAATTCTACCTTTTTCAATCTATTCCTGGCCAAGGGTGTCTGCTGGACTTCGGGTGAGGACCATTGGTGGCGCAGAAGGTGCTCACGGTTGAGTGACAACATCAGCTCTATTTTCCAAGAAACAGGGGATTATGGGAATAAGCATGGCCCATGTCATGCAAGGGATTCTGGCACTTTCAACAACTAGCGTCATGGTCACTAAGGGCTTATTCACATGGGCTGCCAAGGTCACCTAAAGATGGGCATGGATCCAGGCTTCAGGTGAGGGCCATTCATGGCCCAGAAGGTGACCATGGTTGAGTGACAACATCAGCTCTATTTTCCCACAAAACAGGGGGTTATGGGAATAAGCATGGCCCATGTTACACAAGGGATCCTGGAGCTTGCAACAAATAGCGTCAGGATCACTAAGGGCTCATTCCCATGGTCTGCCAAGGGTGGTAAATGCAGGCTGTTGAGGCAAATCCTAACACTCCTTAACCACATGTGATGGACCGCTTGTCACCCCGCCTGGTGCTTCTGCCAAGGTACAGCTTCCTCCACTCTGGAACCAGGATCCAGGTATTATAGCTGAACATTGCACCCAAGAACTAGACGACACTAGCTTAGGTGCAAACTGGAACTATTGTAAATTCACACAGAATATATACCACACAAGATCAGGTAAGAGCTTGATCACATTATCCTAAACAATGCAAACTGTAAACAGGAATATCATTAGCAAATCTAAGGGTCAGACAACATAAACACAAACAGTAATCTAATTAAACAGTAGGCTAATTAACAACTAGTCATCTAGATAAGCCTAGGTGACTCAGGTCAGTGCCGACCCAGACAGTTCGGCACCAGTATTTCAAGAAGACCCAGGGCTGTCCAAATCTCATTAACCAGCTTCCTTTTCGCATACATCTTCTCACTGAATTTCAAGTTGGCAGAGACCATCATGGCTTCCTTGACTGTTAAAGCAGAGTTCCACCCAAAAGTAGAACCTCCACTTGTCTGCTCCTCCCCCTCTGGTGCAATATTTGGCACATTTCAGGGGGGTGGGGGGTGGGAACGGGTACCTTTTTTTGACAGGTACCCTTCCGTACTTTCGGGAGACTGCTCTGCGGCACCATCCCTTGGAAGTTCAGCCCCCTCCTCCTTCCCCCGTTGCCGGGCCAGTAAGAAAGTGCAGTATGCTTCATGCATGCACAGCAGGGAACCAGCTGTGAAGCGGAAAGACTTCAATGCTGGAATGGCAGCAGCAGCACCCGAGAGCCAATCTGAAAATCGGCTGGAGTGCCGACATCACGGGAACCCCGGACAGGTAAGTGTCCTAATATTAAAAGTCAGCAGCTACATTATTTGTAGCTGCTGACTTTTAATTTTTTCATGGGGGTTGAACTCCTCTTTAAATGTGGTAATGTCAGCTTGCATTATATAACTGGACATCTTCCTGAATGCTTGTAGCTCCCTCAGATGCCAGGGCCCATAGTCAGTAGACAAGAGGCTACCCTGCAGTCCCCTCCAAAGGCCCCTGTCCCAGTTGGGTCTGTCACACCACACACCTAAAGAAGGGCATGGAGCCAAGCTTCAGGTGAGGGCCATTCGTGACCCAGAAGGTGACCACGGTTGAGTGACTACATCAGCTCTATTTTCCAAGAAACAGAGGATTATGGGAAAAAGTATGGCCCATGATACACAAGGAATCCTGGCCCTGGAAACAATTAGCCAGCGTCAGGATCGCTAAAGGCTCTTTCACACAGGCTGCCAAGGGTGGTATAAGCAGGTCATTGAGCTACAGGTTTAACACTCCCTAACTACCCACCTAAGGAAGGTCATGAAGCCGGGCTTTAGATGAGGGCCATTGGTGGCCAAGAAGGTGACCACAGTTGAGTGACAACATCAGCTCCATTTTCCAAGAAACAGGGGATTATGGCAGTGTGGCCCATGTGAAACAAGAGATCCTGGTGCAGGCAACAACTAGCCAGCATCAGAATTGCTAAGGGCTTATTCACACAGGTAGACAGGGGGCAATAAAAGCAGGCAATTGACCACTACTCGACCACCAAGCTAAACAAGGGCATGCAGCCTCTCCGGGCTGTACACATGGCATTTCTGCTGCAAAAATTAAACAGCATGTCGCATTTGACAGGCAGAATTGTCACCAAATCTGACCCAATTAAGTGTATAAGGTTGTACCACTTCAATGCATGTGGTTGTAGCACTGTGGATCAGCCTTTTTAGAGTTAAAACAGGAGGTGAGGAGACAACATATCCTCCTTACTGCCTGTCAAACACCTTCTAAAATGCGGCTGCCACACATCAGAACAAGCTCTAATAGACCACTTACATTTTTCTAGGGAGTCACTCGTTTGCTAACTGGACCAGAAAGCTGTCTTTTACTTCCCACTACCTTTCAGTAAGTGACATACGGCAATGTTTCAGGCCAACCAAAGAGTAATGACAGGGGATAAGGGGAAGCCTCTCCCTAGTGAGGGGGCAAATGCTCATTTGGGCCTGGGGGGGGCTTAAAAACAGCTTTACTTATTCTCTACTTCCGCAGGCTCCCGCAAGACTGTAAGACTCTTACCCCCTATGCCGTGGTTCTTCAATGTCATTAAGTCCAATGCAGAGTCCATATCTCTTCACTGCACAAGAGGAAGCAGAGGAACAGTCTACTACCGAAATGCAGGGGAGAAAAGGAGATCACTGGCTGCTGGGGGAACGGAGGAATGGGTAAGTATAACTGCTTTTTTTGTGGCTCCCTTGACTGGTGTTTCTTAAGTAGGGTGCTGCAAGCAGAGGACCCAGTTTGCTCTGGATCAGGATCATGAGTTGCTACTGTTTGGGCGGGGCACTTGCCAGCACCATGAGAACCAATGACACTCTAGGGCCAGGATGCATGGTGCCATTTGTTGCCATGATGATGGTGGCTGGCTTGCTCATACCATGGCAACGTATGACACTGATCTAGAGCAGGTGACATGCAGGGCCTCCCCAGCATTCAAGAGAAGTCCATCTTCTCCAGACCCCTGCCACCTCTACTGTGCTGCTGGAGCCAAAAGGCATGGCTCTGATTTGAAGAAGGAACTGTGTAATTAGGGGACTCTGTGGTGGGGGGACAGTGTGATTCGGGGACTCTGTGGTGGGGCGACAGTGTGATTGGTGGGCTCTGTACTGGGTGGCCTGTGTGACCGGGGGGGTTCTGTGATGGGGGGACTGTGTAATCAGGGGACTCTGTGGTGGAGGGACAATGTGATGGGGGAATCTGTGATGGGGGACTGTGTGGTTGGCGAGCTCTGTGAAGAGGAACTGTGTGGTTGGGGAGCACTGTGATGGGGGACTGTGTGACTGGGAGGCTTTATCATGGAGAGGCCTGTGCGATTGGGGGCTTTATGGTGGAGGGACAGTGTGATTATTGGGCTCGTTAATGGGCGGCCTGTGTGACCAAGGGGCTCTGTGATGAGAGACGGTGTAACTGGGGGCTCTGTGATGGGGGTCTGTGTGATTGAGGCCCTTTGTAATGGGGGAACTGTGTGATTGGGGGACTCTGTGGTGGAGGGACAATGTGATGTGGGGGGGGGGCTGTGATGGGGGACTGTGTGGTTGGGGCATTCTGTGATGGGGAACTGTGTAATTGGGGAGCTCTGTGATGGGGAGCTGTGTGATTAGGGGCTCTGTGATGGAGGGACAATGTGACCAGGGGGTCTGTAATGGGGAACTTGAGTGACTGGGGGGGCTCTGTGATAGGGGGACTGTGTGACTGGGTGGCTTTATTATGGAGAGGCCTGTGTGACTAGGGGCCTGTGTGATTGGGGAGCTGTGTGATTGGGGGCTCTATGATGGAGGTACTGTGCGATTGGGGGGCTTTGTGATGGGGGGACTCTACTGTCAAGGAGGGCCTCTGATGTGAAGGGGAGCTCTGATGTAAGGAGGGGGGATCTCGGATGTTATGGGAGAACCTCTGATCTGAAGGGGACTTCTGTTGTGAAGTTCCTTTCATCTAGGTGGTTGTGTCCGTTGTCCCAGATTCAGGTTTCATTTGATAAGTACCATTTACATTTTGGACTGGGGAGCCTGGAGATTTTGCATGTTTCTAAAGGTTTTCATGACTGAAAAAAGGTGCCCCAGACATACACAAGCATTTAAGGAAGCGATTTTGCTTGCCTCAGAGAAGGGTTTACATTTTAAAATTTGGTGTTTTACATAAACGACTTGGTTCTCCGTACTCCCCTCAAATCCTTGATTCCCATATCACAAGATGTCCCCTTGCCACCTCATTCTACCTAATGCCAGCAAATATCTATCATTTCTATAACCATTGCTTAATTGCCGCCACATTTTCCCCATCTAATACTGTTTGGATTATTTTAAATACATTTTTGTACTATGGGGATAAATCGTCAGCCGCCTCGTGCAAAACTTCAGCTTCGCTTTAAATTACACAATAGGTCTTCTGGGAAAAGAGATGTTGACAGCTTTAACGTGTTAATGAGTAATAGATTGCATTAATAGCTAAACTCTTATCTATGTTTCTACTTTATGTAACACTCAAAGACAAAACCGCACAAAGCACAGCTGGCTTCATATTAAGTACTCCTTTATGGAGAAGTGACAGCGTACCCTGGGGAACGGCAAGAAGGTGCTCAATTGTGGAGAGGAGCAAAAAAAAAAAAAAAAACATATTATGCACATAACATATGTAACATATGTATGATTTGAGCAACGTGTCAGAGCGATATTGCTGCTGTGTGTTTTCCAGATACAAAATCCATATTATGAGAATATTAATGACTAATGTATATGGAGGAGGTATGGGGAAGGCGTAATAACGAGATATGCGGAATGAATAAAACTACGTGCTTAGATAACCTTGTTATCTTATTGTGTACACTGCAACAATCATGGGTCGGGAAGCAGGCTTGTATGGCGAATTTGAAGCAGATGAAAGAGATGAGTATTACAGTTTCCATTGGCCCTAAGCTGTACAAGAAAGCCAAAAAAGTATATTTCATTTGTGAGTGGCCCACAAGTTGACTTCATCCTTATTCCGGTACTCTGTCCATGTAGATGCCTAGCACCATACGTTGCTTGTTCTTACTTCAATGTGATGATTTTGGGTCCCCTTTGAAAACCCTGTGCACTTTGACTATGACTTTCTAAAAGTCAACATTTGCATAAGGCTAAGTGTCCTGACTGGTTGCTCAGACATTGAATTAACATGGTAAGCGTGCCTTGTGTGGGTCATACTAGGTTTTTCACAGTAATTCCTGTGATAAATTGTGGCAGTGTGGGGATGGGAGTATGAGGGGATGTTATCAGGGAACTAATATGAGGATATGATTACTTGTGGAAGAGTTGGAACCTATCAAGCCTTGTGGAAGAGAGGGAACCTATCAGGCCTTGGGGAAGAGGGGGAACCTATCAGGCCTTGGGGAAGAGGGGGAACCTATCACGCCTTGGGGAAGAGGGGGAACCTATCACGCCTTGGGGAAGAGGGGGAACCTATCAGGTCTTATGTAAGAGTTGAAGCCTATCAGGCCTTGTGGAAGAGGTGGAACCTCTCAGCTCTTGTGGAAGAGGTGGAACCTCTCAGGTCTTGTGGAAGAGGTGGAACCTCTGAGGTCTTGTGGAAGAGGTGGAACCTCTGAGGTCTTGTGGAAGAGGTGGAACCTATCAGGCCATGTGGAAGAGGTAGAACCTATCAGGTCTTGTAAAAGAGTTGAAACCTATCAGGTCTTGTGAATAGTTGGAATATATCAGGTCTTACTGCTGTGGCTAAGTAGGTTCACCCTCTGTATTTGTTTTGTTTTAACAGTAAATTAAATGTAATGTAAAACAAAATTGGGAAATCCAATATTTTCATTAAAATAGGCATAGTGTGGAAATCTTCCACTGGGGACCCATGCTCTGGTCACAACTTTCCATGAGGGGATTTCCTCTCTCATATGGTGTCTCCAGGACAGAATGTGAAGGGAAATCTTTCCGATGGGACACGACCTCTTTAGTCTTTGCCGTAGTCACAAAAGGCCTGTGTAGCCCACAGTTGCCTAATTTTTCCTAATTTTTCCTGTAGGAAGCATGATAATGGCACGATTACTACAGGGGATTCTCAGCAGTTTCTGAACTTTTTCCGTTTTTGATGACGTGGGATAAGATTAAAACCCCTATTGAGTTTTTACTAACAGTAAAACCCAGTGGGAGTTGCCTGAACATACAATTTAATATAATACATTCAGAAAGAATACTACTCCAATGGTTCTGCTAAACATTTGTGAGTATTAGGCTATTGAGCTATACTCATAATTGGTAGTCAGTAGATCTAATCATCAAACAAGTAACACGCATGGGGATGGGGAATCCATATAAGATAAAGAGGGAAAAAAAAGGTTATTTTTCAACCAAACCCTCTTTAGATTTTTGTCTATAGATGTTCTAATGCACTTATCCCCCATATAAAGAAAATTTTGTATAAGGTCTACTGATTAGAGGAATTGCTGGTCTTCCGTGGTCTTGATGGCCGCAGCCAGGCAAATCACCATATGGTTTATAGCCACTAACTGGACATTTTCAGGCTGCTTGAGACAAATATAAATTCTTGGTGGTTGTGACTGCTCAGGTGAAGTTTTGACAAGCTGTCAGAAGCTTGGGGACACAGCATATTAAGACGGAAAAGGGACACTAGAAAGGCTTTAGAACAATTTTTACCTAATCTTTTATGCCGCGTACACACGAGCGGACTTCTCGTCGGACTGAACTCCGAAGAACTTTTCAATGGAGTTCCGACGAAACTGACTTGCCTACACACGATCCCACCAAAGTCCGATCGTTTCGAACGTGATGATGTACGACCGGACTAGAAAAGGAAGTTTAATATCCAGTAGCCAATAGCTGCCCTTGCGTCATTTTCGGTCCGTTGGACTAGCATACAGACGAACGTTTTTTTTTCTATAGGAATCGAGTCCCTCAGAAAGATTTGAAACATGTTCTATTTCTAAGGTCCGGCAGATTTTTCGACAGAAAAGGTCCGATGAAGCCTACACACGATCGGAATGTCCGACGGATTTGTTCTGTCGGACCTTTTCTGCCGGAAAGTCCGCTCGTGTGTACGCGGCATTGTACTTATAAAGTGGAGCTCCAGAATTAAAAAAAAAAAAAGAATGAATAGGTTCCCCTCACCTTCTGTATAATAAAATAACACATGTTGCTAGTCTGTAATTACCCTTTACATGCTACAGCACTGTCCCGACTTCCACCTATGTCCAGCAGCAGCAAGTCTCTTCTCCACCAATCTCCCTAAGGCGGCACGTCAAACTCCAGAACTCCGGGACTGAGTGGAGCTCACATTTCATTGCATGAAAGCAGCAAAGTCCCGGAAGAATGAATCTTCCCAGCACAGAGCAATAACAACTTAACAGAGTTTCTAACCCTCCTATTTTATTCTATTCTATTCTAAAACGGAACAAAAAAAACATTTTGGCTTTAGATGCATCTAGATTGTTCAAATTTCACATGTTGGTAGAGTAATGCTTCCTCTATAGAAACCCTTCTTTTAAATTGCAAGTAAATAATGGCTTCCAAGCCATCATTAGGTTCTTGATGAAGGAGTGATAGAGGCTGTCATATGTACACAGAAGGCTACAGAATGTTTACAGAGATGACGCCATTGACAAGAGTCAGCAAAGACAAGATATTGCCCATATCGATGGTATCATCTTAGTAAACATTCTTCAGACTTTTGTGTATGTCGGACAGCCTGCACCCTTCATTCGTCAAGAACTCAAACTTGCTTTTGCTTGGAATCCATTATTTCCTTGCAATCAAAAGGAAGAAGAGGAGTTATTATAGAGAAAGTTCCTCTACCAACATGTGAAATTTGAATGACCTATGTAAGGTAATAAAAGAGCCCACTTTTGCATTCATTGCGGTACAGTCCTCATAGGCCCCAGTCTTTTCAGTTATCCTATCAAATTTTGTTCTGAGAGGGATGAAATATCATATCTATAATTTAGAAGTGGAGTTTTCAGTTAAACAAAACTTTTTTCCCCCCAGTTTTCTCCCACATCGAGTCTCTACAGATAGCACGAACGTGAATAAATATAGATGTACATCATCTCGGAGAGTTGAGTAACCTGCATGCATTCCGTTTTCCCTTTTATTTCCTGTATTCAAACAATCTAGAGTACATTGTGTCAGATATCAGAGGATTTTTCCAGACATAATTTGCTAAAAAAAAAAAAAACACAACGGCACTCAATGTTACTTTGTTAAAAGACACGATTTCTTTGCAGGCGAATCGCCCTGGTGACAGGCCGGCTCAGACCACATTACAAAACGTCTGCACATGGTGAAAGGTTCAGTCTAAGAGTGCTAATCAGCAGGGAGACGGCAATGTCAAAACTTATTCCTCCCTACATTAGAGGAAACTCAATATGACACCTGAATACTAAAAATACCATGACTTTTGCAGCGTTAGCCAAGATCTCCAACATTTTGTCTCTACCTTTTTTATTTTTATTTTAGCCTTGCTCTATTTCGGCCTTCATGCTCAGGGTCTTTCACAGATTGGTGAAAAGAAAGCTAGTTCAATCAAGATGGCTGATGTACATCCAGTGTTTCTCAACTGGCTTGCTCTTTGGACCTCCCTGAAGTTCCATAAGCAGAGGACCCAGTTTGCCCTGGATCAGAGTCAAGAGTTACCATGGCGTGGGAGGAATGCCCACCAGCACCAATAATGCTCTAGGGCCCAGCCACATAGGGTAATTTGTTGCTACTAGGGGGTTAGTGGCCAGCCTGCCTACCCCATGGCAATGCATTACACTGATCTATTGTAGGTGGTATGCAGGGTCACTCCCAACATTCAGGAGAGGATGAAAGTCCACCTCCTCCAGACTTGCCCCATCGCCCACCCTTTGTCGCTTTGCTGGAGCTAATGTGAGCAGGGGACTTAATGATTGGAGTGGCTCTGTGTTGAGGGGACCCTGATGTGAGAAGAGGACTCTGTAATTGGGGAATTTGGGTGTGACAGGGGCTATCATGTATTGGGGGTCTTAAATCTGATGGTGGGATTCTGATGTAATAAGGGACCTATGATGGGAAGGGAGGGCTCTGATGTTATAGAAGGACCTCTGATGTGAATGGAGGGCTCTGATGTGAAGGGAGGAACCTCTGATGTGAAGGAGGGCTTCTAAAGTGAATGTGATTTCATCAAGCCAGTTGTGTTCATCATTCCAGGCTAAAGCTGGCCATAGAAGGGTAGAAATTGAAATGAAAATCCTTAGGAAAAGAAGGTTCTAAGAAAGTTTGTTCATCTTTAGTGGGTCATAATCATTAGTGGGTCATAATCATTAGTGGGTCAAATCAAGGTTCATTTTCAAATGCGGTGATGGGAAAATTTGAAGGAAGAGGATGGAAAAAAATTTCTTGAACAAGGGAATTTATGTGGTTTTCGTTTGGTAAAGTCCATTCTTTCCAAAATCAAATGTCAATTCGAATGACAACAGAATGTTCTGAGGATTCTTTGCATGGGAACTGCATGTTCATAAAAGATAAACAGAAAAGTCAGTGCTACTACCCGTACACAACATAGAGCTCCCAGGTGCTCGATCCACAGTCGCTGGCTGAGTAGAGTAATGTAGAAAAAATGATCCGCACTCTGGTTGTTGCTCTTAAAATTTCTTCATTTTATTGAATAGCCACGGTGAACAAACGCAGATTAAGTCAGTTGATGCATTTCAGCCTATAAGGCCTTAGTCATAACCCATATTTATGACTAAGGCCTTATAGGCTGAAACACATCAACTGACTTAATCTGCGTTTGTTCACTGTGGCTATTCAATAAAATGAAGAAATTTTAAGAGCAACAAGCGGATCGCGGATCCTTTTTTCTACATGTTCACAAAAGAGCAAGGATGTTCATGACATTATTGACCTCATATAGCCACGGGACAATATTGGGGCAATATTAGGTCAATTAGCCTACACAGTGACAAAAAACACTTTTATGATAGCAACAGGGGTGAGACCATGGACCATGGACTTTAAATGGTCCTCAAACAAGAACAGAAAGTGTTGGGAAATCCAAAATGTTACAGCTGTCCCAGAAGAGGAATAGAGAGGAAATCATGTTTCGGTGACGACTAAGAGAGATTTCCTCTTGCTTACTGTGTCTATAGGAAAGAATGTGAAGGTAACTCTCCCAAAAAAATACACCCGCTAGGAGTTTTTTAACCTCTATGCTCTATCCAAAAATAAATTAGGGTTTACGTGTACTATAAATGAAACATGTTCAGAAAATATATGGGCTACCATTAATGAGCTTTCCTTTTCAAATGTTCTTCAACTTTTCTCAAGATATTAATCTAAAGGCTTTAAAACATTTTGATCCAAAGGCTTTGAAAGTTTCAGAATCATCGACCCAGAACGAATACACACAGATCAGGTGTTTGGAATCCCCTCTGACTTTGTTAAGTGAAGGCCCGTTTCGGGTCAGTGACTCAACGTGTTGAAACCAGAGACAGCAAGCCAACTTACACTGTCAAAAGGAAGTCAACAACAAAAAAAACATAAGGTACAGCTAAAGTCAAGATTTTTTTTTCCTTTTCTAGTTTTGGATAGACTGGATAAGTGTTAAAACCAACGCAATTTTTTTTTTTTTTTTTTTTTTGCTGCCTATGTCCTCTTGGGAAGAATTCCCATTACTTTCTGTCCTAGAGACAAAAAAGGATTGAGAAATAGGCAGATAAAAAATACCATATTAAATCTAGTACATCAAGAATCAAGGACCCTCTTTTCTAGGGGCACAATGAATTCAAAAATGGGTAAGTGGAAAACACACACACGAAAAAAAATAAAACATTAGAACAGCAGATCTTTGAGTTTTCGATACAATGACTACTTTAAAATAATAATTCAATAATAGTAAAACAAAAATAGAATGTGAAATAGGGTAGGGAATATTTAAAGCCTTTTTTTCTACCGCTCAACATGCTGTCCTATAGACAGAAATCTCTCCAAAGTGAGGAAAAACATTTTTTAATTATGCATTATGTTCTGATGTAATGAGGTGCCATCATCTTATATGATATACATTGAAATAAATATACACACACACACACACACACATATTATAAAAAAAAAATATATGGACCTTTTGTTTGTTTATGAAACTTTATATATATTTATATATATTTATTTATTTATTTATTTTTTTCCTTATTGGACTTTTTGATTGTGGTGGAATCCACTTAACACTACATTTTTTTTTATTATTTATACATTCCCATATATTTCACTTATATTTTATTTATTATAGGTACTTGCATAGCACCATCAATTTAGACAGCGCTTAACATATATATTGTACATTCCCAAGGAGCTTACAATCTAAGGTCCCAAACTCACATTCATACATACACATATTAGGACCAATTTAGACAGGGGCCAATAAACCTACCAGCTTGTCGCAGGAATTTGGGAGGAAATCGGAGTACCCGGAGGAAACCCACGCAGGCACAATCGATATTGGGCAGCACAGTGGCTAATTGATTAGCATGTCTGCTTAGCAGCAGCACTGGGGTCATCGGTTCAAATCCCAACCACGGTACTACTTGTACTACTACTCCATACAGGTAGTGCTGTGGTTGGGATTTGAACCGATTTGAACCAATGACCCTAGTGCTGCTAAGCAGACGTGCTAACCAATTAGCCACTGTGCTGGTTAGCACGTCCGATTTGAACCAATGACCCTAGCGCTGCTAAGCAGACGTGCTAACCAATTAGCCACTTAGCAGCACTAGGGTCATCGGTTCAAATCCCAACCACAGCACTACTTGCATTGCATTGTAGTTCCGTGGTTGGGATTTGAACCGATTTGAACCGATGACCCTAGTGCTGCTAAGCAGACGTGCTAACTAATTAGCCACTGTGCTGCCCAATATATATATATATATATATATATATACATACATACACATATATAATATATATATATATATATATATATATATATATATATATATATATAGTTTATATATACATTGTCATTGATATCTGCGGTGTAACTACATTCAAATTGTGTGAAGCCCCTAATTATGATTTAGAATTACATTTATTATTTGGAAATTTGAAGGTAACAACTGTATTCTATATACAGCTTCTTTTTGTTTTTACAGGGCTCAGTGTAATTTTAATAGTATGTAGGTTGTTATAATGAAGACAGACCCTCCCATGCAGGAATCAGTCTAGAAAGGAGATAAACAGCTTTTTTAACAGAAAAAGAACAGAAAAAAAGTAGGAACCTGCTACAAAGTTTGTTACAAAGTTTGTTACAATTGTTGCAATGCACATAGACTGTTTTTTTGTTTTTGTTTTTTTGTTTGTTTGTTTTTTGTTTTGTTCTTAGTTACATTTTAAGTAGAGTTTAGTTTGTTACAATAGGATCTTTTCTTATCTTCATTACCCCCCTGTACACTTTAGGCAGGGGTGGCACCTTTCAGGACACAGGCGCATGGATTCCAATGGGGGGGGGGGCTGTTTTTTTTGAAGCACCGATTAGAGCCAGAGGCTCTAATAGCCTTCAATATAGGGTGGGCTCGGGTCGCAGAGAGTGCACTTCGATCCTACCCATGTGTGCTACAACAGCGAATGAATATTTGATGTTGTAACACTGATCCTCCTCCTGGCCAATCAGGAAGCCGGTTTTGACACCGGTCACCCGATTGGCTGAAAGGACAGGCGATCCCATTGGACGCCTAGGAGGAGGAGGGGAGGGGCTGTAAGCTGCCATGGAGGAGAGGACATGGAGCCTCTGCACCACACTGCCTGCCACCTGCCAATGGGGTAAGTGCCGAACTGCCTGGCAAACAGCGGTGGTTTGGGTGGTTGTTTGCCCCCCCAAAAAAACACCAGCCGTCACTGACTTTAGGTACATTTATATGGAGTCTGTGGCTCCAGGTCTGATACTCAACCTGACTACAGTCAGCAAATCCCAACATCCATCTCCCCAACTGTCTTCTGTTGTATGGATTATGTTCAATCAAATCATCTGATTAGATGTTTAAATCATTTTTTTTTTGAAAGTTTGTTCTAGAAAACACAAAGTTCCTCGCCTACAATCCACTCTCAGAGATAATTAGCGACTTACAAAAATAATAATAGAAAAAAAATAATACTTTTGCAGTTTCATGTACAGCGTTCATTAGGGCATCAGAAAAAAAAAAAGTTGGAAAAAAAAAATAATCAGCTCCGTATCCCCCGCAGTGCGCACCAGGAAGGAGCTGCTACAGAAGAGACGCTTTAAATACAGACGCACCTCAAAAATTTTATTTTTTATTTTCTTTCTTTCGCCCTTTTAATTTATTACTTGTGTAGCAAAATAACGCGCTGTGAGCCTGAAAACAGCTTTTATCGCACTTCTTCCCGAGAAAAGGTAATACGGACTTTATTTCAGGCGAGATGTGAGGATGCGGAATTATGGCGGGTTTAAGATAATTAAAAGACTTCCATTCTGTAATGAGAAAATGTTGTAGAGGAATAAACTAAATACAAGTGCTAATTCTACCCAGCATGCACTGCAACTGTGCTGGAAAAATCCACTGAACTCCGAGATAAGTGAATATTATTGTCTGTGCCTTCTTGTCCTGGTAACAGCAACCCCCTCCCCCTTCACCCCCCCCCCCCCATTTTTTTTTGATCGGTGTCACATGAAGCAAGGGAAATGTTTCCAAAGAGGTCACAGACATAAAACATAGGCAGAAATGTAAATCTGACCTCTGGTGTTCCCTTTCGTCTTGCACAGTTGTGCCGCCTCCTCTCCTGGACTGACATGGCCTACTCTGCTTTCACTGCACACTGTGAGCTTCTCACAATGTGCATTAGATGCGGCAGCAAGTCAGATAGAGGCCTGACTCATTTCCTGGCTGGAGGACATCCAGCATCGTTTAAATAATTGGATTTTATTAAATATTTTGCAAAAGTTCCACTCAACGCACATAGCCAGGGACAACATATTCCCATATATCCTTATATTATTATTATTATTATTATTATTGTTAGAAAACTGCCCCAGGAAAGTAAAAAAATAAATAAATACAAAATAAATAAATAAATAAGAGAAAAAAAATATACAGTGGCTTGCGAAAGTATTCGGCCCCCTTGAACTTTTCAACCTTTTGCCACATTTCAGGCTTCAAACATAAAGATATAACATTTTTATTTTTTGTGAAGAATCACCAACAAGTGGGACACAATTGTGAAGTGGAACGAAATCTTTTGCATTTTTGAAACTTTTTTAACTAATAAAAAAATGAAAAGTGGGGCGTGCAAAATTATTCGGCCCCCTTGCGTTAATACTTTGTAGAGCCACCTTTTGTTGCGATTACAGCTGCAAATCGCTTGGGGTATGTCTCTATCAGTTTTGCACATCGAGAGACTGAAATTCTTGCCCATTCTTCCTTGCAAAACAGCTCGAGCTCAGTGAGGTTGGATGGAGAGCGTTTGTGAACAGCAGTTTTCAGCTCTTTCCACAGATTCTCGATTGGATTCAGGTCTGGACTTTGACTTGGCCATTCTAACACCTGGATACGTTTATTTGTGAACCATTCCTTTGTAGATTTTGCTGTATGTTTGGGATCATTGTCTTGTTGGAAGATAAATCTCCGTCCCAGTTTCAGGTCTTTTGCAGACTCCAACAGGTTTTCATCCAGAATGGTCCTGTATTTGGCTGCATCCATCTTCCCCTCAATTTTATCCATCTTCCCTGTCCCTGCTGAAGAAAAGCAGGCCCAAACCATGATGCTGCCACCACCATGTTTCACAGTGGGGATGGTGTGTTGAGTGTGATGAGCTGTGTTGCTTTTACACCAAACATATAGTTTTGCATTGTGGCCAAAAAGTTCGATTTTGGTTTCATCGGACCAGCGCACCTTCTTCCACATGTTTGGTGTGTCTCCCAGGTGGCTTGTGGCAAACTTTAGACGAGACTTTTTATGGATATCTTTGAGAAATGGCTTTCTTCTTGCCACTCTTCCATAAAGGCCAGATTTGTGCAGTGTACGACTGATTGTTGTCCTATGGACAGACTCTCCCACCTCAGCTGTAGTTCTCTGCAGTTCATCCAGAGTGATCATGGGCCTCTTGGCTGCATCTCTGATCAGTCTTCTCCTTGTCTGAGCTGAAAGTTTAGAGGGACAGCCAGGTCTTGGTAGATTTGCAGTGGTCTGATACTCCTTCCATTTCAAAATGATCGCTTGCACAGTGCTCCTTGGGATGTTTAAAGCTTGGGAAATCTTTTTGTATCCAAATCCGGCTTTAAACTTCTCCACAACAGTATTACGGACCTGCCTGGTGTGTTCCTTGGTCTTCATGATGCTCTCTGCACTTTCAATAGAACCCTGAGACTATCACAGAGCAGGTGCATTTATACAGAGACTTGATTACACACAGGTGGATTCTATTTATCACCATCAGTCATTTAGGACAACATTGGATCATTCAGAGATCCTCGCTGAACTTCTGGAGTGAGTTTTCTGCACTAAAAGTAAAGGGGCCGAATAATTTTGCACGCACCACTTTTCAGTTTTTTATTTGCTAAAAAAGTTTAAAATATCCAATAGATTTCGTTCCACTTCACAATTGTGTCCCACTTGTTGGTGATTCTTCACAAAAAAATTAAATTTTATATCTTTATGTTTGAAGCCTGAAATGTGGCAAAAGGTTGAAAAGTTCAAGGGGGCCGAATACTTTCGCAAGCCACTGTATATATATATACAGTATACCATGCACTAAAGCCTCATACAAACGATCGGATTGTTGACCAATAAAACTGTGGACTTTTTTCTGAAGGGCGTTGGCCCAAACTTGTCTTGTATACAAACGGCAAGGAATTGTTGGCCAACAAACACGAACGTAGTGACGTACTACGTTGTTTTTCAGCTCTTTAGCGCCACCCTTTGGACTCCTTCTGCTAATTTCGTGTTAGTAGAAGTTTGGTGAGTGTTGATTCGTGCTTTTCATTTCGTGCTTTTCATTTCGCTTAGGGGTGTACTCACTTTTGTTGCCAGCGGTTTAGACATTAATGGCTGTGTGTTGAGGGGGCAGCAAATTTACACTGTTATACAAGCTGTACACTCACTACTTTACATTGTAGCAAAGCGTCATTTCTTCAGTGTTGTCACATGAAAAGATAGAATAAAATATTTACAAAAATGTGAGGGGTGTACTCACTTTTGTGAGATACTGTATGTGTATATACAGTCAGGTCCATAAATATTGGGACATCGACACAATTCTAATCTTTTTGGCTCTATACACCACCACAATGGATTTGAAATGAAATAAACAAGATGTGCTTTAACTGCAGACTTTCAGCTTTAATTTGAGGGCATTTACATCAAAATCAGGTGAACGGTGTAGGAATTACAACAGTTTGTATATGTGCCTCCCACTTTTTAAGGGACCAAAAGTAATGGGACAATTGGCTGCTCAGCTGTTCCATGGCCAGGTGTGTGTTATTCCCTCATTATCCCATTTACAAGGAGCACATAAAAGGTCCAGAGTTCATTTCAAGTGTGCTATTTGCATTTGGAATCTGTTGCTGTCAACTCTCAATATGAGATCCAAAGAGCTGTCACTATCAGTGAAGCAAGCCATCATTAGGCTGAAAAAACAAATCAAACCCATCAGAGAGATAGCAAAAACATTAGGTGTGGCCAAATCAACTATTTGGAACATCCTTAAAAAGAAAGAACGCACCGGTGAGCTCAGCAACACCAAAAGACCCGGAAGACCACGGAAAACAACTGTGGTGGATGACCGAAGAATTCTTTCCCTGGTGAAGAAAACACCCTTCACAACAGTTGGCCAGATGAAGAACACTCTCCAGGAGGTAGGTGTATGTGTGTCAATGTCAACAATCAAGAGAAGACTTCACCAGAGTGAATACAGAGGGTTCCCCACAAGATGTAAACCATTGGTGAGCCTCAAAAACAGGAAGGCCAGATTAGAATTTGCCAAACAACATCTAAAAAAGCCTTCACAGTTCTGGAACAACATCCTATGGACAGATGAGACCCAGATCAACTTTTACCAGAGTGATGGGAAGAGAAGAGTATGGAGAAGGAAAGGAACTGCTCATGATCCAAAGCATACCACCTCATCTGTGAAGCATGGTGGTGGTAGTGTCATGGTGTGGGCATGTATGGCTGCCAATGGAACTGGTTCTCTTGTATTTATTGATGATGTGACTGCTGACAAAAGCAGCAGGATGAATTCTGAAGTGTTTCGGACAATATTATCTAATCATATTCAGCAAAATGCTTTAGAACTCATTGGACGGTGCTTCACAGTGCAGATGGACAATGACCCGAAGCATACTGCGAAAGCAACCAAAGAGTTTTTAGAGGGAAAGAAGTGGAATGTTATGCAATGGCCAAGTCAATCACCTGACCTGAATCCGAGTAGTACCAGTAGAGGCCTGGCAGAGCATCACCAGGGATGAAACCCAGCGTCTGGTGATGTCTATGCGTTCCAGACTTCAGGCTCTAATTGACTGCAAAGGATTTGCAGCCAAGTATTAAAAAGTGAAAGTTTGATGGATGATTGTTAATCTGTCCCATTACTTTTGGTCCCTTAAAAAGTTGGAGGCACATATACAAACTGTTGTAATTCCTACACCGTTCACCTGATTTGGATGTAAATACCCTCAAATTAAAGCTGAAAGTCTGCAGTTAGAGCACATATTGTTCATTTCATTTCAAATCCATTGTGGTGGTGTATAGAGCCAAAAAGATTAGAATTGTGTCAATGTCCCAATATTTATGGACCTGACTGTATATATATATATATATATATATATATATATATATATATATATACAGTGCCTTGCGAAAGTATTCGGCCCCCTTGAACTTTTCAACCTTTTGCCACATTTCAGGCTTCAAATATAAAGATATAAAATTTTTATTTTTTGTGAAGAATCACCAACAAGTGGGACACAATTGTGAAGTGGAACGAAATCTTTTGCATTTTTGAAACTTTTTTAACTAATAAAAAAATGAAAAGTGGGGCGTGCAAAATTATTCGGCCCCCTTGCGTTAATACTTTGTAGAGCCACCTTTTGCTGCGATTACAGCTGCAAGTCGCTTGGGGTATGTCTCTATCAGTTTTCCACATCGAGAGACTGAAATTCTTGCCCATTCTTCCTTGCAAAACAGCTCGAGCTCAGTGAGGTTGGATGGAGAGCGTTTGTGAACAGCAGTTTTCAGCTCTTTCCACAGATTCTCGATTGGATTCAGGTCTGGACTTTGACTTGGCCATTCTAACACCTGGATACGTTATTTGTGAACCATTCCTTTGTAGATTTTGCTGTATGTTTGGGATCATTGTCTTGTTGGAAGATAAATCTCTGTCCCAGTTTCAGGTCTTTTGCAGACTCCAACAGGTTTTCATCCAGAATGGTCCTGTATTTGGCTGCATCCATCTTCCCCTCAATTTTAACCATCTTCCCTGTCCCTGCTGAAGAAAATCAGGCCCAAACCATGATGCTGCCACCACCATGTTTCACGGTGGGGATGGTGTGTTGAGTGTGATGAGCTGTGTTGCTTTTACGCCAAACATATCGTTTTGCATTGTGGCCAAAAAGTTCGATTTTGGTTTCATTGGACCAGAGCACCTTCTTCCACATGTTTGGTGTGTCTCCCAGGTGGCTTGTGGCAAACTTTAGACGAGACTTTTTATGGATATCTTTGAGAAATGGCTTTCTTCTTGCCACTCTTCCATAAAGGCCAGATTTGTGCAGTGTACGACTGATTGTTGTCCTATGGACAGACTCTCCCACCTCAGCTGTAGTTCTCTGCAGTTCATCCAGAGTGATCATGGGCCTCTTGGCTGCATCTCTGATCAGTCTTCTCCTTGTCTGAGCTGAAAGTTTAGAGGGACAGCCAGGTCTTGGTAGATTTGCAGTGGTCTGATACTCCTTCCATTTCAAAATGATCGCTTGCACAGTGCTCCTTGGGATGTTTAAAGCTTGGGAAATCTTTTTGTATCCAAATCCGGCTTTAAAACTTCTCCACAACAGTATTACGGACCTGCCTGGTGTGTTCCTTGGTCTTCATGATGCTCTCTGCACTTTCAACAGAACCCTGAGACTATCACAGAGCAGGTGCATTTATACAGAGACTTGATTACACACAGGTGGATTCTATTTATCACCATCAGTCATTTAGGACAACATTGGATCATTCAGAGATCCTCGCTGAACTTCTGGAGTGAGTTTTCTGCACTGAAAGTAAAGGGGCCGAATAATTTTGGACGCACCACTTTTCAGTTTTTTATTTGCTAAAAAAGTTTAAAATATCAAATAGATTTCGTTCCACTTCACCATTGTGTCCCACTTGTTGGTGATTCTTCACAAAAAATTAAAATTTTATATCTTTATGTTTGAAGCCTGAAATGTGGCAAAAGGTTGAAAAGTTCGAAGGGGGCCGAATTGTGAAGTGGAACGAAATCTATTGGATATTTTAAACTTTTTTAGCAAATAAAAAACTGAAAAGTGGTGCGTGCAAAATTATTCGGCCCCTTTACTTTCAGTGCAGAAAACTCACTCCAGAAGTTCAGCGAGGATCTCTGAATGATCCAATGTTGTCCTAAATGACTGATGGTGATAAATAGAATCCACCTGTGTGTAATCAAGTCTCTGTATAAATGCACCTGCTCTGTGATAGTCTCAGGGTTCTGTTGAAAGTGCAGAGAGCATCATGAAGACCAAGGAACACACCAGGCAGGTCCGTAATACTGTTGTGGAGAAGTTTTAAAGCCGGATTTGGATACAAAAAGATTTCCCAAGCTTTAAACATCCCAAGGAGCACTGTGCAAGCGATCATTTTGAAATGGAAGGAGTATCAGACCACTGCAAATCTACCAAGACCTGGCTGTCCCTCTAAACTTTCAGCTCAGACAAGGAGAAGACTGATCAGAGATGCAGCCAAGAGGCCCATGATCACTCTGGATGAACTGCAGAGAACTACAGCTGAGGTGGGAGAGTCTGTCCATAGGACAACAATCAGTCGTACACTGCACAAATCTGGCCTTTATGGAAGAGTGGCAAGAAGAAAGCCATTTCTCAAAGATATCCATAAAAAGTCTCGTCTAAAGTTTGCCACAAGCCACCTGGGAGACACACCAAACATGTGGAAGAAGGTGCTCTGGTCCGATGAAACCAAAATCGAACTTTTTGGCCACAATGCAAAACGATGTGTTTGGCGTAAAAGCAACACAGCTCATCACACTCAACACACCATCCCCATTGTGAAACATGGTGGTGGCAGCATCATGGTTTGGGCCTGCTTTTCTTCAGCAGGGACAGGGAAGATGGTTAAAATTGAGGGGAAGATGGATGCAGCCAAATACAGGACCATTCTGGATGAAAACCTGTTGGAGTCTGCAAAAGACCTGAAACTGGGATGGAGATTTATCTTCCAACAAGACAATGATCCCAAACATACAGCAAAATCTACAAAGGAATGGTTCACAAATAAACGTATCCAGGTGTTAGAATGGCCAAGTCAAAGTCCAGACCTGAATCCAATCGAGAATCTGTGGAAAGAGCTGAAAACTGCTGTTCACAAACGCTCTCCATCCAACCTCACTGAGCTCGAGCTGTTTTGCAAGGAAGAATGGGCAAGAATTTCAGTCTCTCGATGTGCAAAACTGATAGAGACATACCCCAAGCGACTTGCAGCTGTAATCGCAGCAAAAGGTGGCTCTACAAAGTATTAACGCAAGGGGGCCGAATAATTTTGCACGCCCCACTTTTCATTTTTTTATTAGTTAAAAAAGTTTCAAAAATGCAAAAGATTTCGTTCCACTTCACAATTGTGTCCCACTTGTTGGTGATTCTTGACAAAAAATAAAAATTTTATATCTTTATGTTTAAAGCCTGAAATGTGGCAAAAGGTTGAAAAGTTCAAGGGGGCCGAATACTTTTGCAAGGCACTGTATATCTTGGAAAGAAAAACTTACTAAAAACGATTGAAACAGAAAAAAATAAATAAATAAAAAAATAAAAAAAAATATATATATATATATATATATATATATATATATATATATATATATATATATATACATACACAGTATATCGATTAAAAGACAGAAGATAACTTCTGATTGGTCATTATGATAAATCGACCTCAATGCCATTCTCTTCTAAACAAGCTACGTCAGTCAGGAAAAAGCTGGGTCAGCAGTCTCAGAAACCCGGCACTGGACCCTCAACCAAAGCCAACCGAACCTCCGACTCCAAAAACAACCACCATCGATCGGACCCAGGGAGCCCATAAATAGAGAGGGAGCGTAGGTCTGCCAGGAGGGTGAGTTTTTCTTTTGCTGGCAGTAATCAAATACAGTTTGTCTGGGAGATGGACGGTCAAACAGCCTTCCGATGGTATTCAACCTCCGGACTGAACTATAAAATACTCTATATAGGTAAATCAATACGGGATAGCAGCAAAGGAGCTGCGGGAGCGCGGGAAGAAGAAACCAGCGTCAATATGTGTGTCGACCGAAGATGAGATATTTACTTCGTGCAAAATGCTGGAACGCGGCGTACGATAATCTCCTTATCATTTATGTATTAAAATAGACGTTCAATAAAGTGTTTACATCATTTAATGCCCAACTTCTCCTTTGTGATCAATTTAACATTGAGAGGGGGAAGGATCAGCTTTGATTGTATAATTTATCAGCTGTCTATAAAGATAGTAAAAGTGAGCATTAACATTAATAACAAAAAAAAAAAAAAAAGGGGTATCTTATTATTATATATTGAGTTGGGCTGGGGGGGCTGCGTTGATGATACATATGCAGATTTGGCTTCTAGCTTTAAGTGGACCTATTATAAGGTATATTTTTTCACGTAAAGCAGGCCATACACGGTCGAATTTCGAACAAATTTTTTTTTGTGATCCGATGATGCCACCATTGATTTTCGAAATTCGGCCAACCAAGCCTTTTTCTTGGCCAGGAATCTTCTTTTCTCTCAGTAAATTTTCTTTTCTTATTACATTTCTCGCACGATTCTCCCATCATTGATTAGAAAATCATTAGTTTTTCTAAAAATTTCCAGCATGTCCGATTCCTCAAATTTGATTGCCGCACGAAAATCGGCCGTTGTTGCAGCCCACTAATGGTGCGAAATTCATACGAAAATTCTTTCATACGATTTTCGAAAGAAAATTCTTACGAAATTCGAACCGTGTATGGCCGGCATTAAAGCTTAGTTCTGGGATCCCTCCTCTAGGCCTCCAGCTCCACCGCCTTCACCCTCTATACTTCCTTTTTTGTTTTAGAGAACGTCAGGATGGTTAAATGATGGGTTTTCCTTCTTCAGTGGTGGGTGATCATTAGCATACTTGGGAACTTGCCGGATTTCACCCGGCAATGCAGGCTTTCCATGTGGTCTCCCGGCTCATCTGTGGCCAAATATGTCACATACCAATGCTGTAGAGCAGGGTTTTCCAACTAGGGTTCCTCCTGAGGGTTCTATGGGTTCTTTGAGCAATGAACAATGTCTGCCTCGCAGAGAAGTTTCTACTGACACCATTGATTTTCTATCTATCTGTAAGAGAATAATTCTTCCCAATGACCACAAGTGTAAGGAGCATTCTTCCCACTGACCATCACACAAATGTATCATGAGTTGTAAGTATAGTAATATTTAGCAGGGGCTTCCTGTGACCAAAAATTATTTCAAGGGTTCCTCTGTGTTGAAAAGGTTGAGAAAGTCTGTTGTACAGGTTCGAAGAGGAAGGTGTTGGTTGAAGTTAGAGGTGGGGGTGTGCTGGTGCCTGGCGGCGGTACAGAGTTTCCTCCCTGAGGACTGCTGCCCAGACACCATTCCTGGCCTTCTGGTCAAGGAGAGAGGAAACACAAAGCAAGTGCAGCCACAACAGAATGGGACAGGTACAGTAAGCGTTGCATTTTCATCCCCTTCTTCACCGTCCACCCACTTTGATTGGCTACTACCCCAACCTCCCCTCTCTTTCATCATTCACCCATCTTCATCTGCCGCCATTGGCCATTCCCCCCTTCTTCATCATCTACCCACCTTTATCAGCCAACACAGACCACGCCCTCATTTTTTATCATGTAATCTCCTTCATTAGCCACCACCGACACCCCGCCCCCACCACCACCACCTCTTATTAATCAGCTACCCAAATTCATCATCCACCACTGACCACCCTCTCCATTTTTATCTACCCACCTTCATTGACCAGCTACTTCACTTTTCTTCATCATCTACTCACCTTCATCCAACCTTCCACCAACTCCCCTCTTCCTTTTTATCATCTACTCACCTTCACCGCCCACCACGACCTCCCCCTTTCTTCTTTATCATCTACACACCTTTTTCTGCCACCACTATCCACCCCCTGCCTTCTTCATCATCTACCCACCCTTATCAGCCACCACAGATCACTCCCTCACTTTTTATCTTCTACTCACTTTCACTGGCCACCATCAACCACCCCCTCCCTTACTTATCATTGACCCACCTTCGAAGGAGATAAGTTTGTTACCAGAGACAGGAGGTCTAACTACAAGCACCACCTCCCCGTAATATGTTACAAATTAGAAAAGAGCGAGGATGGGAGTTTTAAGGTGCAAAAAAAATCTATCAAATTGATAATACCAATTTCATTATTTTATTACACAAACTATTTTAAAATGGGTAGAATTTAAAACCAACACATGAAAATCATGCGGTCGCAATACAAAAGTGTGTTGCCTCTACATATTTCGCCATAATCATGGCTTCTTCTGAAGCTTTTGTAAACACCTTGTATACAATGTCACCCAAACATGAATATGACTCCAGAGGACCCTCAAGGCCTCCTAGGTAGTCCGGTAGAGTATCAGTGTGCCATAGAGGGGAAAAAAGTCCTATAATAACCCGTTTTGATAAGAGGTCATGGAATCCAAAGACTGATAATCATATCACTCCTAAAAAGTATACTTCAAGTACTGGTATTTAAATTGAGAAGGACCGTGCCATCTAAACAAATCCTTCATCAAAGATAACCAGACTCCTTTCTTCTACATCAATGTATCTTCACCAAACATGAATATGACTCCAGAGGACCCTCAAGGCCTCCTAGGTGGTCCGGCAGAGTATCAGTGTGCCATAGAGGGGAAAAAAGCCCTATAATGCCCCGTTTTGATAAGAGGTCATGGAATCCAAAGACTGATAATCATATCACTCCTAAAAAGTATACTTCAAGTACTGGTATTTAAATTGAGAAGGACCGTTCCATCTAAACAAATCCTTCATCAAAGATAACCAGACTCCTTTCTTCTACATCAATGTATCTTCACCAGGGAAGATCCAATTAAATAATCTTTCTCAAGGGAATAACCCTTCCAACCATGAAGTAGAATCCTGCAGGCATCAGACAGGGCTTGGATCTTTCCTGGCCTAATGGTATCACATTGATGTATTTTGTACCTACCCACCTTCATTGACCATCACCAACCACCCCCTCTTATTTATCATCTGCCCACCTTCATCTGCCACCACTGACCACCCCCTGTCTTTTTCATCATCTACCCACCATCATCATCCACCACTGACCACCCTCTCATCGGGGTGGATCCAGGGGGGCAACGGGGCAATTGCCCCCCCCCCCCCCACCCCAGAAAATAGTACTGACTCCAAGGCTTTCTCCCTCCGCCACCTCACCAGATTTGCGTTACAAGGCTTCTAAATGCAGCTGCAGGGACTTTATTTCTGCTTCCCCTGGCTCTCCCAAAGTCCCAGGTGGCCTAAAATATATTCCCTGGGCCCCATCAGTTCATTTAGAGGGGGCCAGTCATGAATGCCTAGTATTGATTAATTGTAACACTATCACATATTTATTACCTCTTTACAAAAATCACATTACTCCCTCTGTCAATGCCGCCTTCTGCTTTTATCTCAGAAGGGAAATGCCACCTTTGTTCAGGCATCACCTTGGGTCACCACCTACTCCTGTGGCCAGCAGCTCAGATAGGACACAATCTAGTAAATCCTGGTGCATGCACAGTTCCTGGTTACATGCACAAATACCTACAAAGTTACAATGTTGCAGTCTGATCACTAGGGGGATGGAGACTGAGGAAACGCTTCCTCCTGCTTGCAGCAGATAAATGGCATCATCTTAGCTGAGGCCACATCACTGCCCTGGAGAAAAGACAGCTTTTTTAATGATAAAAGATGGTGCTTTTTCTGAAAACGGATACTATTGTTGTTGTATATTGTGGCACGTTAGAAATTAATTCATATAGACCTGTAAAGTTACTGAGAGCTCACAGCTTTAAAAGGCCTGCAGGAAACAAGGCCATGCCAGAAAACTTCTGCAGAAAGTACATTTTAATAGAGTTTGCACATCCTAGACCTTGGTGGAGTCTGAAAAAAAAAAAAATAATAGAGCCTGAACTCGGCGAGGAACCGGGATGAAACGGGAGAAGCCTCGAGGAGATCAAGACACGGAGAGGGCAAGGATACGACAACCCTAATTCACCTAAGCGATTGAAAGAAGACTCAATTGTAGCACAGAAAGGAACAGTGGTAGGTTTGTGAACTACTCACAATGAAAGACCTTCTCCACTGCCGCTTCTCAGCCTCAAAGAGTAGAAAAAACTCGACTGCCAATGTGACATGTATACATTATTTATGGGGGCCCGTCTAAGCTATGTTAAAAAAATAAAATAAAACATTGCAGACAGGTAATGAACAGCCATCCAAGCTCGTTCTGTAATTCTCTCCCGTTCATGGGATAATTGATTGCAAT
The DNA here is from genome assembly GCA_037952835.1 of Lithobates septentrionalis. Classification (NCBI taxonomy): domain Eukaryota; kingdom Metazoa; phylum Chordata; class Amphibia; order Anura; family Ranidae; genus Lithobates; species Lithobates septentrionalis. The sequence goes on from JBBDGP010003761.1 coordinate 253,064, forward strand.
CTTACTAATTGTATTAGCTAGAATTGAAGCTGAATTCCTAGACCTATGGTTATGATACGTCAAAGTCAACACTCACACCTGCCAAAAAGATTTCTAATTCTTTAAAGTCAGTTTTGTAGATCCAGACTGGTCCTAGACCTCTACTGAAGTTCATCAGAACAAGCTTGGTCAAGGACACACCACCATCCGGCTGGTTGAGCAGCAGCACACTGATGGGGGCGCCACTCTCTCTGTTTGTTTCCACTCTCAGCAAGCTCTGGGCATTCACTTCTTGCAGCCCTTTTAGGAGGGTTTTGCCACTGGGAAGCATAGGCGGGGCATCCCAGGTGACCGTTGTGATTGGATGTCACATGATCAGGTGATCGGGAGCTCCCAATCACAGACAACGACAGGGAGCTCATTAAGAGAGCTTGGCCACTGCGCAGGGAGCGTGGACTGAGCGCATTCCCAGCACAGAAAGGCAGTTCCCCCTTGGATGCATATGATGAGCGGCGGCTGGGAGTTAAGGCCCCCCCATCCTGCCGCCACATACTGTATATACGTACAGCTTTTTGTAATAGGTTGGTAATAAACAATTTATAATTACGAACAAAATTTCAGAGGAAGCTGCCACATAAAATTATGCAAGTGACAGACTGATGGAAAAAAATTAGATAGATAGATAGATAGATAGATAGATAGATAGATAGATAGATAGATAGATAGATAGATAGATAGATAGATAGATAGATAGATAGATCTATCTATCTATAGATCTATCTATAGATCTATCTGTCTGTCTGTCTGTCTGTCTGTCTGTCTGTCTGTCTGTCTGTCTGTCTGTCTGTCTGTCTGTCTATCTATCTATCTATCTATAGATCTGTCTATCTATCTATCTATCTATCTATCTATCTATCTATCTATCTATCTATCTATCTATCTATCTATCTATCTATCTATCTATAGATCTAATAGGAAAAGACAAATCACCGCGCTATACCAAAAATTAGTTAGTGCATAAAGACATATTGAATGAACAAAAATTGAAAGCAATCAAAAAGTGACAAATCAATGATCAAAAATCAAACACAGGAGCAGCCGCTATAAGTGGGATACACACATAACATAATAGATACAAGAAAAGCAGCGCTGTGACAAAAAAGGTTACATATGATATAACCAAAACACTTATGTGAAAAATTAGGCCCAAACTTGAAATAGGCTCCAAAGTTCATAAAAAAGGCATAAACAAGGTGAACCGTCCTATCCAAAATCGATCATAGATGGTGGATAAAAAAGGAAACGTAGATAGGTGAAAATCAAATAAATCAATAAGTCCTTCACCGCACCACTGTGGTATTGTTAAAATGCGCGCTTACCAAACGGCAAGCTTAAGAAAGCTTGCGACCTTAACCCGGTCGGGGCCTTTCAGGGTGGAACCGTCAAGGGAAAGCACGCCACTTTCGCTTGGATTAAGCACGCTGTTCTCCAATTATCACTCTATGTGAAGATGTGACCCCTGGCTAGGGATAAACCTCAAAAGAGGTATACCAAAGGAAGAAGGAAAGCAACATAGCGTAATCCTGCTTTCACTTTTTATTAAAAACAAATGAAATTGCACTTACATTCGGAAGGTGAACAAAAAACATATAAGCCGGCCGGCTAGGAAGCGAACGCCCGTCCTGTAGACTGTAGACGGTAGATGCAGCACGTCAGCACGTCAGCACGCCCGACGTACGTTTCGTCACACTCTGACGTCGTCTGGGGCTATAGATCTGTCTGTCTATCTATAGATCTGTCTGTCTATCTATAGATCTGTCTGTCTGTCTGTCTGTCTGTCTATAGATCTGTCTGTCTGTCTGTCTGTCTATAGATCTGTCTGTCTGTCTGTCTATAGATCTGTCTGTCTGTCTGTCTATAGATCTGTTTGTCTATCTGTCTATAGATCTGTCTGTCTGTCTGTCTATAGATCTGTCTGTCTGTCTGTCTGTCTATAGATCTGTCTGTCTGTCTGTCTGTCTGTCTGTCTATCTCTATACTCTTCTGGGAAGGCCGTCCACAAGGTTTAGGAGTGTGTCTATGGGAGTGTTTGACCATTCTTCCAAAAGCGCATTTGTGAGGTCGGGCACTCATGTTGGACAAGAAGGTCTGGCTCGCAGTCTCCACTCTAATTCATCCCAAAGGTGTTCTATCAGGTTGAGGTCTTTATGGACCTTGCCTTGCGCACTGGTCCAAATCATTTGGTGGAGGGGGGGGGGATTATGGTGGGGGGTCGTTTTTTCAGGGGTTGGGCTTGGCCCCTTAGTTCCAGTGAAGGGAACTCTTAAGGCGTCAGCATACCAAGACATTTTGGACAATTTCATGCTCCCCAACTTTGTGGGAACAGCTTGGGGATGATCGCTTCCTGTACCAACATGACTGCGCGCCAGTGTACAAAGCAAGGTCCATAAAGACATGGATGAGCGAGTTTGGGGTGGAGGAACGTGACTGGCCTGCACAGAGTCCTGACCTCAACCTGATAGAACGCCTTTGGGATGAATCAGAGCGGAGACTGTGAGCCAGGCCTTCTCATCCACATCAGTGCCTGACCTCACGAATGCTCTTCTGGAAGAATGGTCAAACATTCCCATAGACACACTCCTAAACCTTGTGGACGGCCTTCCCAGAAGAGTTGAAGCTGTTATAGCTGCAAAGGGTGGGCCAACTCAATATTAAACCCTACGGACTAAGACTGGGATACCATCAGTGGTGGCCAGTCCATAAAGGGTGCACGGACAACGCCCCCCCCCCCCCCCCATTCATGCGTCCGGCATGCTGATCCACATATCAGTGGCACCAGACCGTGGATTCAAATGGGGGGGGGGGGTTTGAAGCACGTGATCAGAGCCAGTGGCTCTAATAACCTTCAAAAAAAGGTGGCCTCGGAGCGCAGAGAATTGTGCTCCGAGCCCTCCCAGTTGTGTGACCATAGCGAATTAATTTTCGCCATTATCACACTAAAGTTCCTCCCCACACAATCAGGAGGCAGGTCTGTGAGACCTGTTTCCCAATTGGCCAAAGCGTTGGGCAATCCTATTCCCTGATGAAGTCACGTGACCGTGACGCCACACGTTGGAACAGATGGGCACCGGAGTGACGTCAGGTTCGCGAGCTCGCCGCTCGCGGTGCTATGTTTGTTTTCTATATGTTTTAATGTGTTTTTTTGTTTATAGCGCAAAAAATAAAAACCGCAGAGGTGATCAAATACCACCAAAAGAAAGTTCTATTTGTGGGGAAAAAAAAAAAGGACGTTAATTTTATTCGGGTGCAACGTGCAATCGTCAGTTAAAGCGACGCAGTGCCGAATCGCAGAAAAGTGCTCTGGTCTTTTGCCAGTCGAATGGTCCGGGACTGAAGAGGTTAATATTATAATACTGTATATTTTAAATGTAATAATATATTTTTTTTTTCCTTTCTCCTATAGATGCATTATTGTTATATTGGATTTTGAACTTGTTTTTATTCATATTTCCAGGTTCAATGTATTTTGATGTTTTCTGTTGTGATTTATGTTGTTTATTTGTTAAGAAAATTATTAAAAAAGATTTTTTAATTTGTTTTATGTTTTTTGTTGTGATTTATGTTGTTTATTTGTTAAGAAAATTAATAAAAAAGATTTTTAAAAAAAATTGATGTTTTCTGTTGTGATTTATGTTGTTTATTTGTTAAGAAAATTAATTTAAAAAAAATTTAAATTTTTTTTATGTTTTCTGTTGTGATTTATGTTGTTTATTTGTTAAGAAAATTATTAAAAAAGATTTTTAAAAAATGTTTGTTTTTTGTTGTGATTTATGTTGTTTATTTGTTAAGAAAATTAATAAAAAAGATTTTTTTTAAAATTTGATGTTTTCTGTTGTGATTTTTGTTGCTTATTTGTTAAGAAAATTAATAAAAAAGATTTTTAATTTTTTTTTATGTTTTCTGTTGTGATTTATGTTGTTTATTTATTAAGAAAGTTATTAAAAAAGATTTTTAATTTTTTTTTTATGTTTTCTGTTGTGATTTGTGTTGTTTATTTGTTAAGAAAATTAATAAAAAAGATAAATAATAAAAAAAATAATACATAATAAAATAAATAAAATAATAATGTTAATATGAATTTACTACTACTAATTTTATCTGATTCCTTCTGTATTGTATTGTAATTGTACTGTCTACCTTCATGTTGCAAAGCACTGCGCAAACTGTTGGCGCTATATAAATCCTGAATAATAATAATAATAATAATAATAATAGCAGTGGAAGGGAATCCCCACACTTGTCTGCACTCTCACAAATCAGGAGAATTCAGTGCAGCTAATACTGTATATTTAATCGGACGCTGGCCAATTATTATTATTATTTATTTTTTTTTCTGATGATTGAACATTCCGGGATGATCCATAATATATAACGAGGCATACATAAGAGATGAGCTCATTCAAAGAGAGGAAAAAAAAAAAAGTAATTATGGAATTAATGAATGGGTTTTCTCTGACGGCGAGTCAAAAGAGGACACGGAAGGCCGGCGCTTTTCTGCTGCTGGCTCGTTTGGGCCCAAACGTACGGAAATAAAAAAAAAAAAAACGATCAACACTTTTACTTACACTGACATGCAGTACGAGGTACCCTACGGCTCGCACCTCAGCCACATTACTGACCTCTACAGAAGCTGTGGTCTGCTGTAGTAACATTGCCTTTCTGCAAACAAACTTTTACTAGCAAACTCGTACAGGTACTTATATTAGCTGCGTTTAAAAATACAGTGATTGCAAAAGTTGGTGTATTTTTTATTTTTTGGGGTCTTACTTCAAAAAAGTGTATCGCACCTCTGCAGAGAGAGCACTGCTTCCCTATGAAGAGCAACAGTCATTCTCTGCAGCATGCTGGCAGATGGTGCTCCACCGAGCAGAAGGGGGTGCATTGGACCTCTGCAGAGAGACCCCTACTTCCCTATGACGAGCAAGGGTTATTCTCTGCAACATGCTGACTTCACTCCACTGGCACGACAGGCGGTGCTGCCTCATGCAGCGGGGGGGGGGGGTTATCGAACCTCTGCAGAGAGACCGCTGCTTTCCTATGAAGAGCAAGGGCTATTCCCTGCAACATGCTGACCTCACTCCACTGGCACGACAGGCGGTGCTGCCTCATGCAGTGGGGGGGTTATCGAACCTCTGCAGAGAGACCGCTGCTTTCCTATGAAGAGCAAGGGCTATTCTCTGCAACATGCTGACCTCACTCCACTGGCACGACAGGCGGTGCTGCCTCATGCAGCAGGGGGGGGGGGGTTATTGAACCTCTGCAGAGAGACCGCTGTTTCCCTATGAAGAGCAAGGTCTATTCTCTGCAACAGGCTAATCTCCCTCCACTGGCAGACGGTGCTCCACAATGCAGAAAAAGACAAAAAAAATCCTGGACGGCCGCACACCGCGGAAGGCATCTTTATTGAAAAATTCAAACCCAATGCAGTCACCTCACGTACAAAAGAAACAGGGAGAAGCAGCTAACGCGTTTCAGACTCTATAGTGGTGCTTAGTTATAGCTAAATAAGCAAAGCTTGATCATGTGTGTATATATAGAGGCAATGTAAAATAGAACCACCAATCAAAAAAATGAAATTGCTTTGAGAAACCCTCCCCACATGATCAAACCTTGTGAAAGTCAATGATGGAAACCACCATGCAGCAGGGGGTGTATTGGACCTCTAAAGAGAGGCTGCTGCTTCCCTATGAAGAGCAAGGGTCATTCTATGCAGCATGCTGACCTCACTCCACTGGCAGGTGGCGCTCCACCATGCAGCAGGGGGTGTACTGGACCTCTGCAGAGAGATCACTGCTTCCCTATGAAGAGCAAGGGTCATTCTCTGCAGCGTACTGACCTCTCTCCACTGGCAGATGGTGACCCCCCATTCCTTGGCAGTGAACTGCCCCTCTGTGTCATCACACTCCAAGTAGGTCTGTGGACCCTGCATTGGGATGACATCAGGACCTTACACCAGGAGTCTCCAAACTTACGAACCAAAAGGCCAGTTTTCTGTCCTTCAAACTTAAGGGGGGCCGGATTGTGGCCAGTGGGGAAAGATAAAGTCCTGGCGTCAATGGGAGTAAACAATGTCCTGTCAGTGGTATTGGGGGGAGTATTGGTGCCCCATCATTGGTGTCATTATAGATAATAGTGCCCCATCATTGATATCAGTGGCAAGAATAATGCCCCATCATTGGTATTAGTGGGAGGAATAGTGCCCCATTGTTGGTATCAGTGGGAGAAGAAAATGTGCCGGCGTCAGTGGGAGTAAACATTGGTAGTAGTGGGAGTAATAGTGTCCCATCATTGGTATCAGTGGGAGGAATAGTGCCCAATCATTGGTTTCAGTGGCAAGAATAATGTCCCATCATTGGTATCGGTGGGAGAAATAGTGCCCCATCATTGGTATCAAAGGGAGGAATAGTGCCCCATCATTGGTATCAAAGGGAGGAATAGTGCCCCATCATTGGTATCAGTGGGAGGAATAGTGTCCCATCATTGGTTTCAGTGGCAAGAATAATGTCACATCATTGGTATCAGTGGGAGGAATAGTGCCCCATCATTGGTATCAAAAGTAGGAATAGTGCCCCATCATTGGTGTCAAAGCGAGGAATAGTGCCCCATCATTGGTATCAAAGGGAGGAATAGTGCCCCATCATTGGTATCAAAGGGAGGAATAGTGCCCCATCATTGGTATCAATGGGAAGAATAGTGCCCCAGCATTGGTATCAAAGGGAAGAATAGTGCCCCAGCATTGGTATCAAAGGGAGGAATAATGCCCATCATTGGTTTCAGTGGCAAGAATAATGTCCCATCATTGGTATCAAAGGGAGAAATAGTGCCCCATCATTGGTATCAGTGGGAGGAATAGTGCCCCATCATTGGTATCAAAGGGAGGAATTGTGCCCCATCATTGGTGTCAAAGCGAGGAATAGTGCCCCATCATTGGTTTCAGTGGCAAGAATAATGTCCCATCATTGGTATCGGTGGGAGGAATAGTGCCCCATCATTGGTATCAAAGGGAGGAATAGTGCCCCATCATTGGTATCAAAGGGAGGAATAGTGCCCCATCATTGGTATCAGTGGGAGGAATAGTGTCCCATCATTGGTTTCAGTGGCAAGAATAATGTCACATCATTGGTATCAGTGGGAGGAATAGTGCCCCATCATTGGTATCAAAGGTAGGAATAGTGCCCCATCATTGGTGTCAAAGCGAGGAATAGTGCCCCATCATTGGTATCAGTGGGAGGACTAGTGCCCCATCATTGGTATCAGTGGGAGGAATAGTGCCCCATCATTGGTTTCAGTGGCAAGAATAATGTCCCATCATTGGTATCAAAGGGAGGAATAGTGCCCCATCATTGGTGTCAGTGGTAGGAATAGTTCCTCATCAATGGTATCAGTGAGAGGAATAGTGCCCAATCATTGGTTTCAGTGGCAAGAATAATGTCCCATCATTGGTATCGGTGGGAGGAATAGTGCCCCACCCATCATTGGAGCACAGGTGTGTCAGGAGGAGGCTGTCTCTCTGGAGCTGCTGCAGATCCGTGTGAGAGGGGACTGGTGAGGAAATCTATCCCAGCTCTCCTGGCCCCTTTCTGGGGAAGCCATGGAGGCCAGCAGGGCCTCTCCTGCTGGAAGCTCCCAGCCATCTCCTGGGCCGTCGGTTGACATACCTTCCTCTGTACAAACCATGGCTTGTGATCTTTCTGCCCCTGGTAAGGATGAAGGCTCAGAGGCAATTCAGGAGCGAGTGGTGGCCGGGATTAAAGCCCTGAATAGAGAAAGAGACAAGCTCTATAAACCTGAGAGCGGAGCTGAAGCGCCTGAGAAGGCAGCGTGAGGGCTTACATAGCCAGAAACGTGGGTCCATGGATCCGGAGATCCAACTGGCCAAGGTCCGGGTTGAACATCAGGAGACCATTGTGTCCATCATGGAAGGAAGAGATGGGCCATTTAAGGAAAAGTTTTACAATGATAAAAGGTTTTCGAGGATGACAAAGATGGAGGTGGAGGAGGAGACCCCCAGTTCTGACCCCCTGCCCCCTCAGGTAGAGGTAAGCAGCCCCATGCCTTCCCAGGACTCAGGAGGCATGCTCAGGGCCATCCAGGTAATGGAGTCTCCTATGCGGGGGGATCAGCTGGCATTTGGTGATGAGAACATAACTGATAATGTGCCTGATAATGTCAAGCCCCAAGCAGGGGATGAATCTGTTTTTGTGTCATCTAACACCATGAGCAATGTTGAAAGTGTGCCCAGTGACACTCAAGTTTCTAATGCTATGTGTAGCAATGTTGTACCTGCTAATGCTGCAGCGCAGCAAGAGCTGCATTTAAAAAATGACATTTCTGAAAAGGAACTACCGGTGTCAGCAGAGCCTATTAACTCTCCTTTGGCTGAGTCTAAAGATGTTTGCCCCACAGCTGCTGGAGACTCTACAGTGCAGCATCAGGAGACAGCTGGTATTGCAGCAACTGTGACTATTCCTGATGGGAAATTGAACGTGTGTGTGACTGATAGCAATTGTACAAGTGTGATGGACAATCGTCCCAGCTCAGTCCAAGCAAATAATAATAATGAACAGACTACTGTGACTTCAGTGTGGGGCCTTGGCCCTGATAAACCCACGTTTGCTCAGGTGGTACGCTCTGCTCCTGGTGGCTCCGCCCCCAAGCGGGGTTTCCCCCTGCAGCCTACCACTTTGGGCACCCCAGGATCTGGTCTTTTGTCTCTGGCTTCTGCTGGGGGTCCGAGAAGAAATGTGGTAATTCTCAAATGGGAAGGTGGTGCGATCCCTCCAGCACGGCGTGCAGTGGTGGATTTGATTTTGGGGATGGGTTTTGGGGCAAATGACCTGTATGCTCTAATACATGTAGCTGGGACACGGGATTATACCATTAGTTTCACCAGGCCAGAGGGTCTTGACCTGTTCTGGGAGCGATATGAGGCTCGGTGCAGGTCAAGACCTGAATGGGAAGGTCTGGCCCCAGTTGCGGTTTCGCAAAGGTCAACGGTGAAAAAGATAACCATCATACTCACCAATGAGAGTGTTCCTGCTCGGGACCTAGAGGTCTGGTTAAGGAACTATGGTGAGGTTTTGACTAAGCCCAGCAAAATACTTGATGAACGTAACATCTGGACTGGGGGTTGGTCGGTTACAGTCAGGTTGGCCAGGGATGGGAATGTTGTCCGTCACCTGCCCTCCTCAGCTTTTATAGGGAGGGATAGGATGACTATTTTCTACCCTGGTCAGCCGAAGCTGTGTCATCGCTGTGGAGAAAAGGGGCATTTGAGCTCTTCCTGTTCAGCCTTGATATGTTCAGTGTGTCGGGGTCAGGGTCATATGGCCAAGGACTGCACCGAGATGATCAGGTGCAACCTGTGCCTGCGCCTTGGCCACCCCTACAGCAGATGTCCTGAAGCCTGGCACAATATGGAGAAGGAGGTAATTGATGACATGTCAAGGCTGGACGGGATGGAGGGTGATGCCCCTGGTGTACCATCCTCCTCTGCGGTGACTGACTCCCCTGGTCCTGCTCAGGATCCCTCCCCAGTTCCTGTGGCCACCCCTCCTGTGTCTGTAAGTATTCCTTCTGTATCTGTCTCTGTGTCCCCCCAGCCTACTGTACCCTCTCCTCATGTGTCAGAACCTTCCAAGTCTGTGCCCCCCGAGTCAGTTACCCCCCAGGAGTCTACCCCTCCTAAGTCAGATTCAAAGGGAGCAACCCCCCCACCAGGAGTGGTAGTGGGTATTAAAAAGATCGCTTCTGCCTCTCTAAAGGAGTCTTCTGTAAAGACTTCAAAGAAAAAAACAGGAGATAAGGGCATCTCTGAAGCTGACCTGCAGTACCTGGAGGAGAGAAGGAAGGTTGGGAAGCGGAAGAAGCAGGTGGTGAGGACGGAACAGGCTCCAGTGCCTGTCTCCAACCGTTATAGGTCCTCTAAGTGGGAGATTTCCTCATCTGGAGCTTCTTCGGAGCGAAGTTCTGATTCTGAGATGGAGTTTGAGGCGGCCTCAAGAAAGAGAGAGGCTTCTGGTGATGAGCAGCAGAGGGGAGCTAAGAAGCAATCCACCCAATAACCCAAATGGCGGTTCCCCCTCCGTTAAAAGTGGTGACAATAAATGTCGCCAGCATTAAGTCAGTAAGAGCTCGTTCTATGGCCTTCTTTTTGTTCAGCCAATTAGATGCTGAAATTTTATTTTTGCAAGAGACTAGGCTCACCTCCTTGGCAGATATTCATATGGCCAAGAGAGAGTGGAGGTATGGTCCATCTTACTGGTCTCTTGCGGCCGAGCCTTACGGCGGTGTGGCGGTGTTGTTTAAAACCGGCATGGTAACTATCCGGCGGGTTATTGAGGTGGAGATTGGGAGATGTATGGTCTTAGACGTCCTTGTGGGAGGGCAGGACCTGCGCCTAATTAATGTCTATGGGCCGCACACAAAGTGGGACAGGAAATGCCTTTTTACAAGGATCAAGCCATTTCTTTTTACATCCCGGCAAGTGGTCTTTGGAGGTGACTTTAATACAGTAACTAGGCCCAAGGACAGGAAGGACTTCAAGGACAGGCTGGGATATGATAGCGTTTTTTTAAATAGTATGGTTAGGGATGCTGGTCTTGTGGATGTGCACATTAAGCACCTCCCGGATGACACTGGGTTCACCTTTCATCGAGGTAATAGTCAGAGTAGAATAGATAGGTTTTTTTTGAAGGAGACCTCTGCTTTCTCACCCCCAGTGGTGCAGGCAGTGGAGTTCTCTGATCACTGTATGCTATCTGTGGTCCTGAATGCTTCAGACGCCCCTCAGAGGGGTAAGGGCATCTGGAGATTGAATTCAACTCTACTCAAGGAAGAACATGTTAGACAATCCTTTGAGGAATTCTTTCAGGCACAGGTGACCATCCTGGACTTTTGTAGCAGCAAGGCTGAGTGGTGGGAGCTGACCAAAAAGAGGATCGCTGGATTCTTCAGGGGCCTAGCCAATAGAAAACAGTTTAATAAATACATGACCTACCAACGTTTACGGAGGAAGCTGGATATTCTTGTCTCGAGAGGTGGAGATCCTGGGGAAATCTCCGAAGTGAAACTCCTTCTCAGGAAGTGTCAATATGACCGGCATGCCTCTTTGGTTCTGGAGAGGGACTATGGGAAGTACCACTCGCCTGACCCTTACCAGAACTGCAAACAAGGTGTAGCTGTTAAAACGGTCGTGGGCCTTAAAGACAGTACAGGTTCCTTGACAAAGTCCAGGTCAGGGATTCTGGAGGTCGTGAGGTCCTTTTATGCTGACCTTCTTGGGAGGAAAGAGCTTGACCGTGACAAGATGGAAAGCTTTTTGGACTCTACTCCAGGTCTAAATGATGAAGATGTCCCATTGATGAATTTGACAGAGGAGATCACAGTTGAAGAGGTGATGAGGGCAATTGAACAACTTGCCATCAAAAAGTCACCTGGACCGGATGGCTTGACAGCTGAGTTTTACAAAGCCTTTAAGTCTATTCTGGCCCCACATTTGGTAGAGGTTTTTAACAGTTGCCTTGCTGAGGGGGTACTTCCCCCTTCCATGAGGCACTCGGCTGTGATTCTTCTTTCAAAGGATAAAGATCCTTCGATGATTGAGAATTGGCGCCCCATCAGCCTTCTTAATGTCGATAGAAAGATACTGGCAAAGATATTTTTCTGGCGCCTATCGTCAGTAGCAGAGTCTTTGCTTTCTCGCCATCAGCACTGTTCTGTCCAGGGTAGGTGCACCTTCACAGCGGTTTTAGCTGTCCGGGAGGCCTTGGAGCGGTGCAGGGCTGCAGGCTGGGGAAAGTATTTGCTGACATTGGATCAGGCAAAGGCTTTTGATCGTGTCAACCATGAGTACCTGTGGTTGCTCCTTAGTAAGTACGGTCTGCCGGGTGGTTTTGTCGATTGGTTAAAAGTCTTGTATAAGGGGGCAGAAAGCTTTCCTCTTGTTAATGGTTGGGTTGGGCAGTCCTTTGAGGTTGGCTCCGGGGTGCGCCAGGGTTGTCCCCTGAGTCCCCTGCTCTATGTGTTTGCAATCGACCCTTTCATCAGGAGGCTAGAGAGCGGCATGTTGTGTGGGGTACCGGTGGGTCTCCCGGGTGAGCCGCCTTTGAGGGTTGTTGCCTATGCGGACGATGTGTCGGTGATTGTCACCGGGGCGGATGAAGCAGAGGAGGTGGTCTCTCTGACATCACGGTATTCTGAAGCATCAGGCTCCAAGATCAATCAGGAAAAGAGTGAAGTCTTCTGGATGGGAAAGGAAGGTGAGGGTTTTGATCTCCCGGACACCTTTCCAGTGCCCCAGGAAAGAATTAAGATTCTAGGCATTGAATTTGGACCCGGCGATTATGGCCTCAAAAACTGGGAAGGCAGACTGGAAATTGCCAATACTAAGGTGGTCAGCTGGAAGAAATGGAAGTTATCTATGAGGGAAAGGGTTGATCTGATTAAGACTTATCTGATTCCGATCTTTTTGTATGTCAGCTTTGTCTGCATCTTGCCAGTGTCTCTCTATGCTAGGGTCAGTAGTGTGTTCTTCCAGATGTTGTGGGGGAACAGACTGAACCCCATCAAGAGGAATGTCACCTATCTATCCAGGAGGGAGGGTGGCTTAGGTATGGTCAACCCAGTTCTTTTCTTTTCACTGCTTTTTCTCAAGTTTAATATTGGTAATATGCTTGCAGTGGAACCTCCTGGATGGGCAGGCATTTTTAGATCTTGGTTTAGGCCTTTTCTGCGACTTTGGGAAGAAGGTGGCCAAGTGAAGAATCTCAGGGGTCATCGTGGTCAGCTACCAGCCTATGTCGCTCCGTGCCTGAAGTTATTACGGCAGTGGCGATTGTCGGCTGAAGATCTCAGATCGGTTCCGAGGAAAGTCCTTATGAGTCGAGTCTTGAGCGAAGTCTTTCATGACCCACTGGCCTTAAGGGATTGCCCAGGCCCAGTTTTGAGGGCAGGGTTAAGACTTATTAATTTGGACAGAGTACCTCCTAAATTCAGGGATCTGGCCTGGACGTGCTTCCATGGGAGGCTCTATGTTAGGGGCAATTTGAAATTCCGCAGTGGGGTGGATCGTAGCTGTCCTCGGGAGGAGTGTGCAGGTGAGGAGGAGACTATGGACCATTTTCTGCTTCATTGCCCTTTTAACATAGAGGTGTACAAACAGGTGGGACGGGCCCTCGGTGTCCCTTTCCTCTCCAGGCTGGGTTATGCTGAGTGGGTGTATGGAGCATTCAATACTGGTGGGGTATTTTGTTTAGATACACTTTTTCTAGTTAGCCTAGTAGTCCGTTATTTCACTTGGAACGCACGGTGTCAGGTCTGCATTCGGCGTAAAATCCTTCCTGTTCAGGTGGTGGTGTATGACATTTTGCATGAGGTGGAGAAGATTCGGGTGCTCGAGAGAGACAAGCGGAGTCAGGAGGCTTGGTTGAAGGCGTGGAGGGGTTTCAAGCCTCCCTGACTGCCAGGAGTCTCTTTCCTGGGTGTGGCTGTCTGTCTCTTATCACCCTAGATTATTTTTTGGATTAATTTTTGATAAATGGCTGCGTACATAGGTGATGGGTTGTGCCTCTTAGGCCCTCTCTGCTGCTTTATGTAAATAGTTTTGGTAATGGATTATGTATATATTGTATATATTCTGAACATGGATGTGTATTCCTTGGATTTCTGTTGAAGTTTTGTACTATGGTTTTGTTTTTTACTTTTGTATAAAATTGGTTGCTTGATTCTTTTTAATAAAAGATCAATAGTGCCCCATCATTGGTATCAAAGGGAGGAATAGTGCCCCATCATTGGTATCAAAGGGAGGAATAGTGCCCCATCATTGGTATCAATGGGAAGAATAGTGCCCCAGCATTGGTATCAAAGGGAGGAATAATGCCCATCATTGGTTTCAGTGGCAAGAATAATGTCCCATCATTGGTATCAAAGGGAGAAATAGTGCCCCATCATTGGTATCAGTGGGAGGAATAGTGCCCCATCATTGGTATCAAAGGGAGGAATTGTGCCCCATCATTGGTGTCAAAGCGAGGAATAGTGCCCCATCATTGGTTTCAGTGGCAAGAATAGTGTCCCATCATTGGTATCGGTGGGAGGAATAGTGCCCCATCATTGGTATCAAAGGGAGGAATAGTGCCCCATCATTGGTATCAAAGGGAGGAATAGTGCCCCATCATTGGTATCAAAGGGAAGAATAGTGCCCCAGCATTGGTATCAAAGGGAAGAATAGTGCCCCAGCATTGGTATCAAAGGGAGGAATAATGCCCATCATTGGTTTCAGTGGCAAGAATAATGTCCCATCATTGGTATCAAAGGGAGAAATAGTGCCCCATCATTGGTATCAGTGGGAGGAATAGTGCCCCATCATTGGTATCAAAAGGAGGAATTGTGCCCCATCATTGGTGTCAAAGCGAGGAATAGTGCCCCATCATTGGTTTCAGTGGCAAGAATAATGTCCCATCGTTGGTATCAAAGGGAGGAATAGTGCCCCATCATTGGTGTCAGTGGTAGGAATAGTTCCTCATCATTGGTATCAGTGAGAGGAATAGTGCCCCATCATTGGTATCAGTGGGAGGATCATAGAACTAGTACCCCATTGTCGGTGTCAATGACAAGAACTATGCCCCACTGTTGTTGATGGGGTTGGAATAATGCCCCAATGGCCGGGTAAAAGCAAGCAAAGGGCTGCAGTTTGGAGACCCCTGTCTAAGACCATGATGGAGCATGGAGGAGAAGACGTTGCAGTTACTGATCCAGCAGCACCGAGGATCTGGTAAGTAGATCTTCTTTTCTGTGTCCTTTAGACCTAAACAAGCAATTTTAAAGTTTCCCAGATTTAGAGAAAATCTACCTTTGTAGTTGGGCCCACCCGCACTACAAGGGTTAAATTGCTTGTGAGGTCTATGGGGGAGCTCCAGAGGCTGCGTTGCTCACCTTACAACCCCCTCTCTGGTGCTCTCCTCTACCCTGCATGGTACGCGGAGGAGGCAGCTGTGTGACTGTGGCCAGGAGCACCTTTCTTAGGAGGCTTCATGGGACCAGTTGCACAGGTGGATGGACCCTGCTGGAAGGAGGAACAAGGTAAGTATTACACCTTATTCCTGCATCCTTGCACTGTATGTGTTGATGCTGAGGACCCATCCAGAGCGTCAGGGATAAGAATAGCACTGGACGGAAGGATTGGGGTAAGTAATCCATCCTATCCCTGCACCCCTAGACCAAGTTAACCCCTTGCAATACACGAGGCCCCCACTGCAAAGGCAGACTTTGTCTAATTACCATCATTGGGCTTTACCACCAGCCATAGGGGCTCTATTTTCATCCAAGTGACTGCCATTTTCAAAAGCCATCAGGCTCAGCTGAAAATAACTGTCCCTTTTTTTTTTTTTTTTGAAATACGGATATTTATCCCAGGGTGTTAGCTTTGCAAATTGAACCCACCATGTGGAACATTCCTCCTATTCTCAATACAGTTGGCAGGTATGTGTGCGAGTGTTTTTGGGAGCGTGTAGAGAGCCAGTCTACCATGTCAGAGAATCCAGGCGATCGATACATTCACTTTACGGTGCTATCACAGAGTGCTACATAGCAGCAATTAAAGCGAAGCAACCTTGCAGAGAAGGAGAGAGATCACATCTTGTAAAACTCCATGATGAAGGCGTCTGTTCATACATTACACAGATAAATGACTGCGGTGCCAAGGCTTAAAGGGCCAGCGCCCTTGAAATGTCCTCTTCTCTTAACTCCTCAGCTGACCAATCCCCCAACCACCCTTTTGGTCTGATGTCTACACCTCTATACAAATGTACAATCTAACTTCCTGAACGTGCGTTTTTGTGCACTTTTTTTGTGCTACATGCATAGGGTAGCCCATTAATTTCTTTTTTTTTTTTATTTCCTTTTTTTTCTTTTTTTCTTTTTTTTTTTCCTTTTTTTTCTCTTTTTTTCCTTTTTTTCTCTTTTTTCTTTTTTTTCCATTCATTTCAATAGACATGCGCACTGCCCGAAAAATCAGTTTGGGCTATCAGATCAATTGGGAGAAATCAATATTGCTGCCATTAGATGATTTGGAAACCCCGTTGCCAGACCAGGGATCTCAAATACAAATTAAGCATAGAGCAAGGCTTTGAACAGAGGAATCATGGATGCCGCACACCGGATGAAGTTGAAAAATTGTCTTTATTATAAAAATTGGATCATCATAAATACCAGACAATCAGGCAAATCGTACAGACTCAGCTGACGCGTTTCGCACTCTAAATTGAGTGCTTACTCATAGCTCAAATTAAGCATACAGTTAAATATCTGGAGGGGGGGGGGGGGTTGAGAAAACCCGGAATATAAAGGATTAGATTGATTTGGATCTTAAACCACTTTACATTAAATGTACGGATAAATGTCGGAGTTGCTGTAAACCTCCTTAGACAGTGATTGGCCAAATGATCCGGACCCCGCAAGTACTTTATATTTTCCACAACTCCCCTATTTGGATTGCAACATATTGGTTTGGGAAGGTGGAAACTCTTTTTCGAGAATTTATCTGGCGGAAAAAAACAACCTCTTATAAAATGAAATACTTTAAAGTGGTGTTTTCCGGCCGAAATTATACTTTTTGAATAAAAATACCCCTATAATACACAAGCTTAATGTATTCTAGTAAAGTTAGTCTGTAAACTAAGGTCTGTTTTGTTAGTTTATAGCAGTAGTTTGTTATTTTATAAACTTCCAGCAGGCCGTGGCCATCTTAAGTCTGGGCATCTGAAGCCAGACTGTATTTCTTCCTGGATCTCATCCTTGCAGATCTCGCACATGCTCAGTGCAGCATAAGCAGTGTAATAGGTTACAGGTCAGGTTTCCATAGCAACGGCAGTGTCAGAGGAAGTTTCCGCCCCTTCCCAGAAGGCATTGCAAACAGGAAATGATGCGATGGGCCGCGGCCAGGGAGGAGGAAGTGAAAAATGAATACAGCAGATATACAGTAAGTGCTGAGAAAACAAATTTAAAAATATCCAATTCGTTTACAGTGCACAGTTTAATGAGGGATGCTGAAGAGTTGTAAAAGTGGGTGGGACTCCACTTTAATGTGTGCTAAAGATGCAGGGGGGGGGGGGGCTTGCTATTAGACCTGTAAAAAGTTATTTCCTAAGCCTCAGTTACAACATTTTTTTGGCTGGACGGAGGTGTCGGAACCCGACCCTATACAAGGCCTGTGACTACCGTTATTTGGGGAATACCCATTAATCTCTTTTTTGGAGACAAGAAATCTGCTAATGGATAAACGGTTTTCGAACCGGTAAATTATTGGATAAAGTTTGCCAGGAAATGAAAAATATTACAAGTGTTACGGGGTATATTTGTTATACTCCAATACGGAATCATTCTAGATGTGAAGAATTGATGAAATTGGAAAGGGTTTGATCCATGGGAAAAACGTGGGTTGAGGTATATGTCGCAACTATTCCAGAATCATTTATTTAAAACTTTTAGGGCTACAGTGGAACCTCGGATTACGAGCATAATCTGTTTCAGGAGAATGCTCGTAATCCAAAGAACTCGCATACCAAAGCGAGTTTTCCCATTGAAGTCGATGGAAACGAAAATAATTTGTTCCTCATTGACTTCAATGGGCTGCAATACCGCATGTGGCCAGAGGCGGGGGGCGCCAGAGAGAGTTTCGGAAACGGCCGAAAAGGCCGAATACACTTCGGCTGACCTCGGCAAACCTCGGAAAGACTTCCTAAGATTTGCCGAGGTCAGCCGCGCTGTACTCGGGTCTTTCCGTGGATTTCCGAACGTGACGTTCGGCTCTGCTCGGCTGAATTTTGATGGCCCTTTCCTTCCCCTTTTTGTGCATCAAACAGTTCACAATCACCTGTGATCGTGGTCTCTGTGGAGGCAGTATATACGTCTCTGTCGACCTCCTTATGAGGGAGTCATATGTGTATATATATATATATATATATATATATATATATATATATATATATATATATATGTATATACGACCACTGACAAACATTTACACTCGGTTCCCGACAAGATTGTTTCTGATTTGTAGTCTGTGATGTGTGGTGTCCCTTTATACTTTGATTCAAGGCCCATCAGCACCTACCCAGTATGTCCTGAGAAAGCTAGTAAATTGTGAAACGCGTTGACAAGCAAGCGTGGAGGATCTGTTGGATCATATTTCTCTATACAGATTTAATTATCCGCACGCATATATCTACAAATTTCTTATTCATATACAAAAGGATCCAAACTTCATGCTTGGTGTATTGGGTATCTGTTGACCTTGTCAAATAATAGGGTGTTGTCTAAATGTTATATGTTTTTTAATCATTTTTGTAATAAGGACATCTTTATTTATACAATCATTGCCTAATGATGTGCCCACAAAGTCTGCTTTTTCTTTGAGATTTATTCCTTAATCCTTTTATTTAGTAAATCTAGGATAATTTCATTTTTTGGATATAAAAGAGCCTAAGCAGGGTCTTATATCGCGAACATATGGGGTTTTGTATAATAAATTCCAAGAATCGGTAGTCATTCCATCAAGGACACAATAGGCACGGGGCATGGGGCCTATATAGGATGATCAATGGGCAATGGCATTATCTACAGTTCCTATTTTTTCCTTATCCTACACGCAAAAATCAACCCAATTATTTATTTTACATAGAATCTATCATACACCAGAGAAGCTATTTAAATGGCAACGTAGAGATACCTCCCTCTGTCCTAGATGTAACAGGGGACCTGCAAATGAATACACACGTTATGGAGATGCCCCAAACCCCGCCGTTATTGGCAGGGGGTAGTTGAGACCATTAATGGTGTGTACGGAATAACATTGCCGATAGATCCAGGCATTTGCCTGTTAAATATGATAGAGGAATCTAGGATTCCGGATTTTGCTTATATAGCAATATTAAAGCAGAGTTCCACCCATATATTTCTCTCCTCACCATGCAGCACTAATGTGCATCCTTAAAATGAATTAGCAATTTATCTATTTATTTTTCTGTTCACTTACCTGATTTTAAGCCTATATCTAATTTCACTTCGTCCTTTAGCAGCCGCATCCCCGGACGCCATTTCCGGTTTTGCCTTGGCTCCTGGGAGATCTTGGTCAGCTTGGCATGGCACTGCTCCCATAACATTTAACATTGGCGTCTATGGAAATTCTTGGTCAGCTTGGCATGGCGTGGCTCCCGTAACATTTACCATTGGCGTCTATAGTAATTCTTGGTCAGCTTGGCCTGGTGTGGCTCCAGTAACATTCACCATTGGCGTCTATGGAAAATTTTGGTCAGCTTGGCATGGCGTGGCTCCAGTAACATTTACCATTGGCGTCTATGGAAAATCTAGGTCAGCTTGGCATGGCAAGCTGACCAAGATTGCACCGCACTGCACGTGCGCGAGATCGGCAGGTGCATGCTGGGTAGCCGGCATGCACGGTATCCAGGAAGGAGGACACTGTGGCTTCAGATGCCCACACTGGGGATGGCTGCGCTGTGCAGGAACTTCACTAAGTAAGAAAACGATGCTGCACAAATAGAAAACTGGGCATAGTTTACAGCATACCTTTGTTACACTGCACGGGGCATGAGTATTCTTGGGGTATTTTCATCTTAAAAGTCATATTTCGGCCGGAACTCCGCTTTAAGTCTGTTTCAGGCTTGTTAGTTAATAGCACAAAAGTAGATATCAACGTACCCTCCAACACTGGCTGGAATGGAGAATTCAAATAAAAGAAAGTATGATAAAAGAAAAGTATATTTGGGAAATTTGAGAATATCTGGAAGAGATGGTTGGATGTTGTTGAGTCCGATATGGGAAGAGATACATAAAATATGGGAGAGAATGTAGAGAGGGAAGATTGGTTTAGATTAATTTTTTATTATTATTGTTGTTTTTCTTTTTTTTTTTTTTTGTTTTGGTTGTGTATTTTTTATGATTGTTATCATGTACTTGGGGTGTTTGTATGCAATGTATGTTACATTTTTTATTATAAAATAATAAAAAGATACTGGATTTAAAAAAAAAAAAAAAATCATGCTTGTTCCCACTATGCGAAAGCGTGAACGCAACCTAAAAGGGAATTCACGCTCGGTGGAAGCTCGCTGATCTATAGGACGGCTTTATTGCTCCGTCTAATTGTTATTATTCAAGAAAAAACTGAGGTGTTCACGGACGGAATTCTGCGGCAACACGCAGCGTTTTACGAGTCGTTCTGCTCCAGCCGGGCGATGAAAGTTTTCAGAGCGCGGTGAAAGCGAAGTCATGGAGTCATGCAAAGTCAACCAACAGCTCACCGAGTGGGAACTACAAATCCCAGAAAGACCTGATAGGACACAGTTTAGGAAAGAATAGCTAAGATACAATGTAGCTAAAAAAAAAATCTGCATTAAACTAAACTGCTCTAGATCCCTCCATACCTGCAAATTTGTTACATGTTTTTAAATGCAAAGAAAGATATTTTAAAGAGACTTTCAAGTAAAGCATTAAAGAGTATCTGCAACCACAACTTTTCAATTGTTGAAGGGTTAGAACCCCTGTCTGTATTTCATTGCAGGGTGTGCAAGGAGGGAAGTGGCAACACCAGAGCATATAAAGTCGAGTTTTAAAGCACACCCAGTCACAGATAAATATAAATGAATAAAGAAAATATAAATATAAAATATAATCTAAATAAAAAAAAAATAAAATAAAAAATATATAGTTCAATAAAAGAGAAAAATAAGAAAACCAACTTTTGCTGCAATATTCAGCTTCAAACCAAGGATTTCCACTGCAGTAATTTTTCAGGTCTGATGGCCAACATCATTCAACCCACATCCTCTGAGGCCAGGTTCATCCCGGACGCACCCCCAACCTCTGACTGGACAGTGAATAGAGAAGCAGCACAGTGGTGAGTTCATGCCTCTGTCACTCTGCTCGCTCCTCCTATCTTTATGCATCTTGCCAGCACATGAACTGATTGACTCCTTGTGCTGTTTCTTCCTCATCCACTCTATGCTTTGCTGTACAGGGACTGAATCCAAGTCACATTCAGGTACTTACACTGCTTGCATTTAAAGAATGCATACAATGATGTATCAATGATTCATTCGTTCATTTATGCCAGAAGATCAGCTTTAATTTTATTTTGACTCTGTCACGATCAGGGGTCAGGCTCAAAGACCAATCGCTACAGCAGTAGCGGAACTACCACTGACCAGCAGGGTAGGTACACAGGCAGTCACCCTGGCAGATTATGTGGGCTCACCTGTGGTGTGCAGTCTAAGTACTAACCGGTGTTCACCAGAATTCCTGGTGGTGGAGATGGGTTTCGCTGCATGTTAGTACCAGGCCCCGGTTCTCAGAATCGCCCCACCAGGAGGTGAGCAAGCCATGGTCCAGTAGTGAAAAAGCAGGTAGGGATCAAACAAAAGCGTAGTCAAGAAAAAAAGCCAAGGGTCAATAACGAGTAGTTGCAGTTTGGGATCAGGCAGAAGCATAGTCGAGGAATAAACCAAGGTTGAGTGGTAGCAAAATATGTACGGCAGCTGGAAAGACAGGAGCAAGATATTAGCTGGGGAGAGCACAATAAACTGGCAAACAGGAAGTGCAGAGACATGGCTTAAATCAGGAAGTTCGTGGGAGGAGCAAAGAGTTTAGGGTTAAAGACAAACAAGGTTCAAGACAGGATCATTCAAGGAATTGTCCCAGCATTCCAGGTAGCTCCGCAAGAAGAAACATTGCCTGACACAGCAGATGTTCCAGGTTCAAACTAGGTCCTGAAATTTTCATATCATAAAAAGCCAACATGTTTCAGGAGTTCAAAGGCCCCCTCTTCATCAGGGCTTGGTACCATTAAAGAAAGTGTGTACTGGACTGGAAGAGTTGGAGGGATCCTGACGGGAAATCACTATGATCTCTCCAGATGCTGGCTAAGCCGGTTCTTGTTGCTGCCTGTGTCCCTGCCATGGCCAAGCTGGCATTTATGTGCTTTTTTTTGCATCTCTGAGCTGTTGACCACCTGCAGCCACTTCCTGCCTACATGCCCCCCCCCCCCCCCAGCGGTAACTGCATGAAATTTCTCAGGGCTGGTTTCCAGATGGTGACAACAGTGGACCATGCCTGTACAATTTTGTTGAAACATCTGCTTGTAATCTTCAGTCAGCTGTTGGTGGCTCTGTTTACACTTGTGATTGGAGGGGCGGTAAAACAGGTGGTTGAGCCCCCCCAAGCTGCAAAGACAAAAGTACCCCCCTGTTGCATTTGGCGGACAGTATTGCCCTCTGAACCCGACCTTTTCAAGTGCTGGCATTTAGGGGTTAAAACAGGAGATGAGGAGGTGACCTAACACCTCCACATTGCCTGTCAAGCAACATCTGAATGCCAATCCAAGACGTTTAACAGAGGAACATGCGCAGGGACCTATTCTGACAGCATTTAAAGGGCTCCCATCTGATTTTGATCTCAGTGATGTCACTGTTGTTAAAGGTATGGAGTATTTTACTTTCCCCCAAATCATACTTACCTAGGTGGAGGCTGCATCTGTCCCCCGCCGGGTCTAACAATGAGAACTGAGCGATCAAACCCCCGCAGATCACTTGGTTCGCAGGGCTCCCTGAACTGTTATAAGAGTCTAGTAGGACATGGATTCAAATGTCATGAGGGATCCATCCACTGGGTATAAGCAGGATGATGTTGATACCAACCGCACTGGTCATTCCCTCTCTCTCTCTCACAGATGCGGTATAAAAAAGGGGGAAAAAATGAATATAAAATTCCACAAGTCCAGCAAGACATGAATGAAATAATTCCTGGGTTAAAACAATCTGCAGATCGCAATCAAACAAGCTTAGTGTGATTGAGCATAAACTCCACCCTGCTAGTTTCGTCATACATGTACACAAACACATGGATGAGCGAGTTCGGGGTGGAGGAACTTGACTGGCCTACACAGAGTCCTGATCTCAACCCGATAGAACACCTTTGGGATGAATTCGAGCGGAGACTGCGAGCCAGGCCTTCTCGCCCAACATCAGCGTCTAACCTCACAAATGCGCTTCTGGAAGAATGGTCAAAACATTCCCATAGACACACTCCTAAACCTTGTGGACGGCCTTCCCAGAAGAGTTGAAGCTGTTGTAGGTGCAAAGGGTGGGGCCAACTCAATATTGAACCCTACGGACTAAGACTGGGATGCCATTAAAGTTCATGTGCGTGTAAAGGCAGGTGTCCCAATTACTTTTGGTAATATAGTGTATATGTAGTTTTTCTTTTAGTCTTTATCTTTTTTTTGATTTTGTCTATATTTTCCTCCCCCACCTCATCAACACACTAATTAAACTGTTATATATATATATATATATATATATATATATATATATATATATAATTTCATATATATGTATAGATAGATAGATAGATAGATAGATAGATAGATAGATAGATAGAATAATTTACTCATATATATGCTGTGTATATATTTTTATGCTGTATATATATCTATATCTATCTATCTATCTATCTATCTATCTATCTATCTATATATATATATATATATCGTATATATATATATATCGTATATATATATATATATATATATATATATATATATATATATATATATATATATATATATACATATATACACACACATACACACGCACACACAGTTTGTATAGAAAAGAATCACCCCCTAAAAGTATCACATTTTGTTGCTATACACACACAGTGGATACAAACAAGCAATCAACAGGCTAAGAAAGCAAGGGTGTGATGGTCCTATAATTTGCTTTGGATTATGAGGTTTATTCACAAATGAAGAGCCCCTCCAGCCCTCCTCATCTCTGCAGTTCAGCCAGATACAAGGATAGAAGAGAAGACAACAAACAATCAGCATTATAAGCCCCACGAGGAGACGTCCTATTCAAATGCTGCTTTAACCTCAAGTCTTAGGAAGCTCTTATCAATTCAATCCAGATCCAAGAAGGATTAACCCGATACCAATGAAAAGAAAAGCACGAGGGTGGAGAGAAAAAAAAAGATGATGGAATTCTGATATAAGTAAATAATCTGATGAATTTAACTCCCTAATATGCCAATAGAATGTTGCAATGGGGGAAAGGGAAATGTTACAAGAAGGAAATGCTCAACATTTCTTCGTGCTAGAAAATATTGCTGCTTGTTCATCCCCATCATGTTCAAGAGAATCAGTTCATACTGAAATTGATTGATGAAGAGGAAGCAGAGACAGAGAGAGAGTTACACAGCACAGACATCAGGAAGTACACACCCAGTCACCCTGTGAGGTGCTCATGAAATTCTGGCTTCTGTGGATTATACGAAACTCATATTAAGATATGCTGAGTGCACTTTTTCGGAATTGCTGTTTCTGCTGAATTATTAACAAACTGGTTGTTTACTATCACCTTATAGATACCACTTGATAACTTACAAATGTCCCATGTCCTAATTAAAAAAACGTCATAA
Organism: Lithobates septentrionalis; assembly: GCA_037952835.1. Classification (NCBI taxonomy): domain Eukaryota; kingdom Metazoa; phylum Chordata; class Amphibia; order Anura; family Ranidae; genus Lithobates; species Lithobates septentrionalis. The sequence continues at coordinate 277,586 of JBBDGP010003761.1, forward strand.
AAAATGACTGTTCTGTTTAATGCAGATTGACCGCTTGCCGACCGCCGCACACAGATGTACGTCGGCAGAATGGCACAGGCAGGCAAATGGGCGTACCTGTACGTCCCTTTGAATTTGCCGCCTTTTGGGCGCGCCCACTGCACGACTCGGGAGCGTGCCTGCGGGTCCCGGGATCTCAATGTTCCCCGGCAGCCCACAAATACAGTGAGGAGAGGCAGAACGGGGAGATGCCTTTGTAAACAAGGCATTTCCCCATTCTGCCTAGTGACATGACAGAGATCCACTGCTCCCTGTCATCGGGAGCAGTGATCGCTGTCATGTCAGTGGTAGCCCATCCCCCCCCCACAGTTAGAATCACTCCCTAGGACACATTTAACCCCTTGATCGCCCCCTAGTGTTTAACCCCTTTCCTGCCAGTGTCATTTACACAGTAATCAGTGCATTTTTATAGCACTGATCGCTGTATAAATGACAATGGTCCCAAAATAGTGTCAAAAGTGTCCGATGTGTCCGCCATAATGTCGCTGTCACGATAAAAATCGCAGATCGCCGCCATTACTAATAAAAAAAATATTAATAATAAAAATGCCATAAATCTATCCCCTATTTTGTAGACGCTATAACTTTTGCGCAAACCAATCAATAAACGCTTATTGCAATTTTTTTTTACCAAAATATGTAGAAGAATACATATCGGCCTAAACTGAGAAAGAAATTTGTTTTTTTTTATATTTTTTGGGGATATTTATTATAGCAAAAAGTAAAAAATATTGCTTATTTTTTAAAAATGTTGCTCTTTTTTTGTTTATAGCAAAAAAATAAAAACTGCAGAGGTGATCAAATACCACCAAAAGGAAGCTCTATTCGTGGGGAAAAAAGGACGTCAATTTTGTTTGGGTGCAACGTCGCACGACCGCGCAATTGTCAGCTAAAATTACGCAGTGCTGAACTGCAAAAAGTGCTCTGGTCAGGAAGGGGGTAAAATCTTCCGGGGCTGAAGTGGTTAAAAGACAAGATTAGAAATAAGCAAATCCCTATAATACCATGCTTGGGGATGCCATAAAGATGCCTCACAGTAAGATGTAGTCCTTTAAAAGTGACATGTTTTGTTTGCTAACAGCGTCCGGGGAGCTGTCATTTAACAGCTGTAGCCTTACGGCTGCTAAATGACAGATCCCTGCCGGTCACTGTTTCGTAAACACACAAGCAAGGGATCTGTCATTTAGTAGCGTTTGCACTATTGTTTTAAATAACAAATCCCTTGACAGCTTGTTTTTTTCAATGACATCACCCGGGATCCCCAGCTGGCCGAAGACCTGTCATTTAGACCCCATACACAATATACAACTTTTGTTGTCAGATTTCCTTTAGATTTACCAAAACCATGTAGTGCAAGGGCTTGCCTGATTGCATATAAATTGAAGCTCTTAAGCCTCGTACACACACGGTACGATTGTTGGCAGGAGATTGTCTGTTGACAGACTGTTGTCCTAAAATCTTACCGTTAGTACGCTCCTTTTGACAACTGTTGTCCATTTTTCGGCCAACAAATGTTGGATGACAGGCTAGTAAATTTTCGGCGGACAACGGTTTGACATCAGATTTTCGTATGGTCAGTACACAAATCCGTCACACAAAAGTCGAAAGTACAAACACACATGCTCGGAATCAATGCTCACCAAACAGGAAATTAGCAGAAGGTGCCCAAAGGGTGGCGCCCAAAGGCTCCATACCAATGCAGGGCGGAAGCGACGTCAAAACGTCCCTTCCGCCCATAGCTCTTAAAGGGTCATTTTTTTTTTTTTTTCAAATGCCAATTTTTTTTATTTTTTTTATTATTGCATTTTAGTGTAAATATGAGATATGAGATCTTTTTGACCCCCAGATCTCATATTTAAGAGGTCCTGTCATGCTTTTTTTCTATTACAATGGTTGTTTACATTCCTTGTAATAGGAAAAATAGTGACACTATTTTTTTTTTAAAGAACAGTGTAAAAATAAAAGGTAAAATAAATAGGGGAAAAAAAATTTAAAGGCGCCCCGTCCCGACGAGCTCGTGTGCAGAAGCGAACGCATGCGTGAGTAGCGCTCGCATATGAAAACAGTGTTCAAACCACACATGAGGTATCAACGCGATCGGTAGAGTGAGAGCAATAATTCTAGCCCTAGACCTCCTCTGTAACTCAAAATATGCAACCTGTAGAATTTTTTAAACGTCGCCTATGGAGATTTTTAAGGGTAAAAGTTTGTCGCCATTCCACGAGCGGGGGCAATTTTGCAGCGTGACATGCTGGGTATCAATTTACTCGGCGTAACATCATCTTTCACAACATATAAAAAAATTGGGCTAACTTTACTGTTGTCATATTTTCTAATTCAAAAAAAGACTATTTTTTCAACAAAAAAGTGCGATTGTAAGAGCGCTGAGCAAATACGGTGTGACAGAAAGCATTGCAACGACCGCCATTTTATTCTCTAGGGTGTTAGAAAAAAAAATGTATCATTTTTGGTTGTTAAGTAATTTTCTAGCAAAAAGAACCCTGTTTTTAACTTGTAAACATCAAATCTCAGAAAGAGGCTCGGTCCTTAAGTGGTTAACAATTAATGGCACTGAAAGCGCAACTAGTAATTTTAGGTGTATAAAGATGGCCGTACACTATGCAATCTGATTGTATATTGTGTATTTAGTGAGAAGGGTGATCACTGATTGCATTTCATTTAAAAAACGTGCAGCTGGGAGTGGGAGGGTGGATGCTAATGAGGTCAACTCCTTCCTGTGTCATGACCTGAAGTCTGATCAGGAAGAAAGACATTGCTAATGGAAACATCTGGAAACATGGATGAGAACAAGTGAAGTAAGTGATTGTAGATTTAATGGAAAGCTTTGATATTTTTGCAAAAAAAAGTACACAAATGCTATATCGGTGCATAGGGGAACTGGAATTTAGAAAAAAAAAAAGTGTACAAAGGTGAACTTACCCTTTAAGTTTAGTGCACATTATTAGAAAAACGGATGAAAAAAATTCGTATTCGGAACAGTTTATTTTTTTTCTGAATCTGCATTGGGGTCAGTTCAGCCGCGGTTGTGCAATTTTTCCTTAAACCAGCTGGAGCTTAGCGGGTCCTTTAATACAGTTGAACGCCCATGCTATCTGAGGACCATCATGCAGCTCCTGAAAAAAAGTATGTGGAGGCATCCGTCATACTGTCAGGATGTAGGTATTTGTGAGCGCTATTCCCAGTGTGTTCCTCTCCGCTCTGCTACAGCAGGAAACATAAACCGCCGTTTATTACTTCTCAAATAATGTGGCAATATCTATTTGATTACACCGTCCCCACGAGTAATCCGAGTGAGATCTCTCTTCCCCTACGCCGGGGCGAGTCGAGCTACCGCAGCAACGCGAAAAAAAATAATTATATTTATTAAGCCCTGGTTTATAGGACACAATATACTGTGCTCAGAAAGACTTATAATGAAAATGAGAGCTTTGCTGTCTCAATTGTCTTTTTAAATAAGGAATCCCTAGAGACCGCGCTGAAAGGAAGGGCAACGTACTGTAATAGTGACAGGGCTTTTTTTTAAAGGGTTTTGGAAACAGGGAAGACAAATGGTGAGATTGGGGGTCAATTTAGGCCTTTGGATCTTTAGGCATTTATTAGGCTCCAAGAGCAACACAGCTGAAGGCCATGCAAAGACTTTATGAGTTTAAGCCATGAATATACGTGATAAGGCCCCATGGTAAAACCATTAAGGGCCTTCACTGTCTATGCAATCTCCATTTCAAAGGCAATTTCTTTAGGGATACAAAATTGAGGTTGTATACAACAGCCATTCTCAATCGTTTTACTGCAGAGGAACCCTTCTAAAATGGAATGATTGAGGATCAGTGAGAAATATGCCCCTCATATTGGTGGTTATTGGGAAGGATTTCTCTCTTGCATTGGTGGTCAGAATCCTACACGTACAGACAGATAAAAAAAAATCATCATTGATGTCATGCCACTAGCTTTGCCAAGTGGCATCGGCCCTAGAACTATGCAGGCACCATCAGGTTGGAGGTCAATCAGCCACAGCTCAAGGAACTCCCAACCTCTGGTTCCACGCAATCCAGGTTGAGTATGGCTGGTCTGGAGCCTATGATCAACAATTGGACCTTTCCCTTTAAAAAACTCTGTATAGATGAGTCTCAAAATACATTAAAAAACCTCTGGAGAAACCCTAGGTTTTCAAGAAACCCTGGCTGAGAATGGCTGATGTAGAGGTTCCCACAATTTATATACATTTAATTCATCCAAATGTATTCGCCAAATGCTATTGGGACTTGCATGAATTACTCTGTAGCCAGGCAGCTCTGGATCTCATAGCAGTCGTACAGTATTCTCAGGCTATAGTTATGCCTTTATGGGTTGAATAACTACACTATGGGGCCACCTGACCATCATATCTGTACTATATGGCCAAAAGTATGTGGGTCCCCTCCAAATTATTAAGTTCAGGTGTTTTCCGTTAAAAAAATACCATTAACGCTACAGCATGTTAAGACATGTGCATTTCCAAACTTGTGACAACAGTTTGCAGAAAGGTCCTTTTCAATCCCAGCATGGCTGAGCCCCTGTGCACAAAGCCAGTTTCATAAAGACATTCTGATGAGTTTGCTGTGGAGGAACTTGAGTAGACTGCACAAAACCCTGATCTCAACCCTATTGAACATCTGAAAGTGTACAAAGAACCCCCTAGCGGGGCTTTAAAGCAGCCAGTAAATACAAAAAGAATAATCAAAACATAATTTTATTAGTACAAAAGATAGTATGTAGCAAATGAATTCTGACCTATAGAGTCAGGACATGAACTGAGATACAGTATGCAATAAAAATATAAAAAACACAACGGACAGTGCCCGTAATCGGGAACAATGTGCAATACAATGTATAGGACAACAAGGGAATGTTGAATATTAAAATCTGACGTGTTTCGACCCTGAATGGGTCTTCTTCAGAGGATAATTGTCAACTGTGGAAATATAATCATGTATCAGACAGAATGTAAGACTCAACAATAGCAAACTCACATATGTGACACAGTACATCTACAAAGCTTGTATAATTACCAATCACAAAATTCCCGATAATGTTAGGTGTTCATGATGAAGAAGATATGGTCCCTCCTGAGTTTATGCCTCCCCAGTACTGAGTCCACTCCTCAGAGAGCGGGCGATGGGTCAGACATGCCTTACGAGGAATCATGCATTTGTTACCCCCCACACAGGGGAAGGAAGCAGGGAGAAATGGGCAGCAGGCACTCACTGCACCTGAGGTGAAGTGACGATGATACTGCAATCAATTTGAAGCAAGAAGAAATTAATTAATTCTCTTAGAGGAATATAAATTCCCCTGATTCCAAATTGAACATTCCTATTGAACATCTTTTGGATAAAAAGGACATTTAAATGAGAGACAACATTAGTACTTGACCTTGCTGAATGGGCACAAATTCCCCCAGAAAATGCCCCAGAAAAGTGAGGGCTTTTTTAATCCCCAAGGGGAAGGGGGTTGGGGGCTGGGGCAACGCCATATTAATGCCCATGGTTTTGGATTGCGTCGTCCAACAAGTTCATATACTGTAGATGTGATGGTGGGTTCTGGGTGCTGTGTCCTATGTTGTATATAATGGTATTGGAAGGGCGATCGAAGAAAAAGAGATGCGTATTTTTTAAATGGAGTGGCAACGGTTTTCCAGGTGGGTCTTTGCAGCCTGTACATGCTGAACAGTGATCTTGCCCAAATGTGCTTTGGGCATTAGGGCCAGAAACTATGGCCAGATCTAGTAGGATGCTGCAGTGAGTTGCGCCCCCCCCCCCCCTCCACCCTGCTGACTCTTGTCCTCTGCCCTGATTACTCCTTTCCTATGCCCTGCTGACCCATGTCCTCTGCCTTTCGGATTGCCTTGCAATGCCCTGCTGACACCCTGTGCACTGCTCTGCTGTCCCCTGTCCTCTGCCCTGCTGATCCCTGTAAACTGTCCTACAAACTTAAAGCCTGTAAGAGTCCAGGGCTTACTACTTATGCACCAATGGTGCGTTGCCGCAAGAGGAAATCTGTGCCAACTGAGCATGCGCCAAAGACGCCTTAGTGCGCTAACCCGCACCTGCACAGAAGAGGTGATGGAAAAAGGCAGGAAAATGCCCAGGAGCCACACAGGAAGTGACTTCAACCTGATGGAAAAAGGTGGGAAAATGCCCAGGAGGCGCACAGGAAGTGACCTCAAACTTCCCTATATAAGCCCAGCCCAGACACTGCCAAATTGCTGGATTATCTTTAGTCCCCCCCCCCTTGTTCCTGTGCTAGTGTGTGAGCTGTCTGAACTTGTTGTGACCTGGAAACCTATTTGACTTCTCTTGATTGCTGTTTGCCTTTGACCTCGGATTTGTACTTTGACCATTCTACTTCTTTGCCCTTTTTGTATCAGCTGCCAGATTGGAACTGACCCCGGCTTGGATCTCGACCATTCTTCTTCTGATTAACCCTTTTATATTTCGAAGCCCAACTGGACTTGACCTTGGCTTGCACGGTGCTTCACACCCCTGGCACCCGTGCCACTTGGTGTCCACCAAGTCTCTGTCTCCATCTCCAGAGGGTTCAAGGACCTGAGGTGCAAGGGAGGCCTCCCCACTACTTCGGTCTCACATCAGGTACGTGGCTCTCGTGACAAAGCCTCTCTACACTGCCCTACAAGCTGTTCAACCTATCCTCTACTCTGCCTTACTGAACTCTGATCCTCTACCCCCTGTCATTGTTTACTGCACCCCAACAGACAGGCTATATCTGGCCCTGCCAGAAATACTGGTTACCTGTCCTGCAGAGCTTCCAGTTGATCAGCAAGAGATCAAGCTATGTATATCAGTCAAGTGCCAACACCAAGCGGGCTGTGTGATGGCTAACCAGCACTGTACATAACTGTTTCTCCGCCTCTGTTCCTGGTTAATAGAGCTGTAGCGTACACTTAATTAAACCTTGCAATGTCTGCCATCAGACTTGTTCAACGTTAATTAAGAGAATACGGTTACTATATTGCAATCAGCCTCCTTTGCTGTCAGTTTGCATCCTCAATATTAGGAGAAAATCAGCCTCAATTATATATACTATGGGCCTCATTAGTTTGGTTGAGAACTGTGCATGTACAAACATTTGTGGTCCAAGGCACCCTAAAGTGTATGTAGATTATAACAACGAAATTCTCTTATTTACTCTTTTTTGGTCTGGTAACTATATCACTGAAAGTGTTTTGCTATACCTGTTCTAAAAATTAAAAAAAATAAAAAATACTGTTGATCTTGCAGAAATCAATTGAGCTGATAACGTCCTGTACTCTCTACCTATGCTTACTGTTATCAGTTATGTTGTTTTCAGTTCTCTCTGTGTATAACAGAATGTCCCCCTCCTATGATATGGAGATAAGGAAATAGGGAGGGGTTTTGAAGATCTAACGTACTTCCTGACCTGTCCTAGAGTGACAATGCTACGCCTCTATAGATACAGCACAGTAAGTGCTCTCGCCCTAAGACAGCAAGGCTGGGTTCACACTTCAGAACGGAGCGGCTCACAGCAGGAGTCCGGTGCCAATGGCGTCCCTAGGGGGGGCCAGAGGGGGCCCTGACCCCCCAACATTATGCTGTGCCCCCCCCAATTAAAAAATGTAAAAAAAAAAAGGCAATGTCTAAGAGGGAGAGCGTCCCCAGTCAGCTCCTGCGGGTGATTCCTCCCCCCTCCCTCTCCTCGCTGACCCTGCATAATGCGAGCGCTCACACAACCACGCCTGCCCGATCTGCTCCTTCCCCTGCATCCTCATTGGCAGGGAGTAGAGCGAGTTGCAGGAAGGACTCCACAGGACTCAGTTACTGAAAAAACAGACTGATTTCTCCCGTCCTTAGGACAGGAGAAGCAGCCTGTAAATTCCAAGAGATGCCAGACCAGCGCTGTCAATAGCAGGGGCAGGACAGCAAGAGGAGGCTGGGGAACCCCACAGTGGCAAAACACCAGGGCCCGGTGGCAAGACGACCTTTGCCACCCTGATAGTTCTCCCACTGCATTTCGCACCGGAGCCGCTGCAGACATGTATGAACCGTCTTCATAGAGAGACGGTCACAATCTCCTGCCATGCGAATTGGATCCGGCAAAATCCACATCCAATTTCCATAAGCTGTGAACCCAGCCTAAGGGATGGGTTGACAAGCTTTTGTTCACTTCAAGTGGGTTTTGCATTCCAATAAAAGTCCAAAAAAACTTTCTCCCTTTACAACCACTTTAATACTGGATACAGGTATATTTGCAATTTCAACCATGTTAGCCATTAGTGACTCCATGTTAGCCATCAGTGTCTGATGGACCCTTATCTACAGCAAAATCAAATCCGATTGGTCACTCTGATGGACATCTGCGCTTTCCCCCACTTTTCACGAATGCGATCCATCGCATATTGATGTTATTTTGCTTTTATTGCAGCGGGAAGAGGAAAAAGGAGACTTGTGCTGTGTAATTCATCCAGGGAAGGTTATCAGAGTCCTTCTATATGTGTACGTAGAACACCAAATTAATTAACAGCGGTCAATGCAGTAATCGCGCTAACAGGGTTGTCTAACATTACATTCCCCGGTAATCTATAATCCAGGCATGACGGAATACTTGGGAAGTGAAATTCATGAGAACAGAAGCGAAAACACTGCCATTCCACAAGTGGTGATGGTGGTGATGGGAAGGGGTGGTTGGCACAGTCTCAAAGCAAATCAGGGCTCTGCTAGTCTACTTACGTGTTTTTACTAAACTTTTTTCTTTCTATTTTACTGCAAAGTTTGAAATGGAATTTAAGGAACAACCTTTGTGGCCTCCCTCATTGCTCCCTAGCTGTGATAATGTAAATGCAGTATATTGATTCCTGTCATGCCATGCCCTGCGCTACCAGCTCTACTTTTAGGGCAGACCCCACCCACCTAAATGCCTCCTTCCCCCCCCCCCCCCTTTTTTTTATTTCCAAATTACACTTGCCTTTTTTCTTGCAGTTTTCAGGCTGGTCCTTCCTGTTCTCTGAATGTAGGTGGTTCTTCCTTTTAGACAGCACAGCACTCATGAAACTATGTGTAAGTGCTGTGGTGTCCTTGTGTACTGTGATGTCACACACTGAAGAGGTGTGTCCATGATAGGCATTTTTTTTAACCCAGGGTAAAACTGTACACCTAAAAAGTGCATGTGGAAAAAACACAAAAAGTGCACTTAGGGGTGTGTCTCTAGCCCACCTCCCCGAAGTAAGACTCTACCCTGACTTCCTGGGGCGCAAGGCTCCTGACAGAGGCAAGGCTCAAACTTAGATCACCTAGCCAAAAGCCCCGGTGGACCCCTCTTCTCATGGTCGGCCCAAGCTGACCAACGAACGAGTACTAGGTGAGAGGCTCAAAAACATCAGTGACCCAGCAACACATATGTGTGGCATTTGGGTGTTAAAGCACAACCTTTCACTGCCACACATGAGTTGTGCAATCGTTAAGGGGTTAATACCACCAAGAAAGCTCTTTGGGTACAATGCTGTATGACAGAGCAATTGCCAAACTATCACAGCACTGAAAATTTAAACATGGCCTGGTATTGAAGGGCTAATACAGGGTAACACTGTGGTGCAGTGGTCTCCAAACTGTGGCCCAGGGGCCAGATTTGGCTCTTTTCTTTCTTTTCGGGCCCTTGGGGCACTTTTTCCTCCTCTGATACCAATGATGGGGCACAATTCCTCCCAATGACTCCATCAATGGGGCACAATTCCTCCCAATGACTCCATCAATGGGGCACAATTCCGCCCAATGACTCCATCAATGGGGCACAATTACTCCCAATGACACAAACAATGGGGCCCAATTCCTCCCAATGACACCATCAATGGGGCACATTTCCTCCCAATGACTCCATCAAATGTGGCAAAATTCCTCACAATGACTCCATCAATTGGGCACAATTCTTCCCAATGACTCCATCAATGGGACACAATTCCTCCCAACAACTCCATCAATGGTGCACAATTCCTCTCAATGACTCCATCAATGGGGCACGATTCCTCCCAATGACTCCATCAATCGGGCACGATTCCTCCCAATGACTCCATCAATGGGACACAATTCCTCCCAACAACTCCATCAATGGGGCACACTTCCTCTTAATGGCTCCATCAATGGGGCACGATACCTCCCAATGACTCCATCTATGGGGCACAATTCCTCCCAATGACTCCATCAATGGGGCACAATTCCGCCCAATGACTCCATCAATGGGGCACGATTCCTCCCAATGACTCCATCAATGGGACACAATTCCTCCCAACAACTCCATCAATGGGGCACACTTCCTCTTAATGGCTCCATCAATGGGGCACGATACCTCCCAATGACTCCATCTATGGGGCACAATTCCTCCCAATGACTCCATCAATGGGGCACAATTCTTCCCAATGACAACAGCATTGGGGCACAATTTCTCCCAATGACACCAACAATTTGGCCAAATGACACCAACGATGGGGCACAATTTCTCCCACTGACAACAAAATGGGGGCATTGGTTTTTTCCCACTGATGTTGGGACCTTTTCTACTCTGAATTGGCATAGTCCGGCCCCCCTAAAGTCTGAAGGACAGTAAACTGGGCTTTTGTTTAGAACATTTGAAGACCTCTGCTATAGTGATTACCTGTTTCTAATTTGTTATCTTGAATACATCTATGAAAACAAAATCGAGAAGACAAAGTAATAATGCAATATATGATGAGCTTAGGTGATGGGTTCAGGCAGCCCTGACTGGCCCTTAGTGCTCAGTACCAGAAAGGATAAATCACGGTCCTCAGTCCAAAAAGCTGGGTGTGGCTTACATCCATCCAAACAGGTGAATGGGCGTGGGTGGTTGTCAGTCCCGGCGCGTCGTCTACACGTTAACGTCTCATCGCCAGAAATCTAATGAATTGCCCCTGAATGAAGGTCCCTTTGTGCCTGCCGGATCAGGCCATTGTTCTTCTGTTTCGACGTCTCAATGCAGCCGATTCATTCGCTGAAGAAAGCTGAATAATGGGCGACTCAGTGAATTTTGATTAGAGGGACTCACGAAAATGGATCTGCATTGAAATTGTCGGCGTAAAACTAAACACAGTAATATTGTTCCGCCGCAGTTTAATTAACATTTCCCTTCTCTCCTTCACATTTCAGAGCAAAAAAAAAAAAAAAAAGATTCCCATTCCGTAACCACAGCGAGGAAAAGCACAGACGCAGCAGTCGTCAAACAGCCGCAAGATAAGCGATGATGACGGAGCCGCCTTTATTTATTTAATTATTTATTTTAATTAAGGGTTATAATGTCCAACAGATCAGAATGAGGCGCGCGGCGGTGGAGTCACGGGATGGCGGCGAGGCGCCAGGAAAACGGTGGGCTTATTGCTGGCTACCTTTGGATGCTCCCTGCTAATTTCTTGTACACTCATTTTCTGCACCTGAAAGAGATCCCGGTGACACCGACTTAATTAAGTTTACAATAAAAAAAGCCTTCCAGACGGCGTGACGTGTCGTACGTGGGAAAAGCGCAATTAAGCCCATTTCTGCATCACAAAAGTGCTGGCTGGAAAGCAAATATCTCTGCGATTCACGTGGGTCTGCGCTTGGCATTGTGTCAGAACATAATTACAATAGCTAGGTTAGAATTTAAAGGGATTGTCCATGTTACCAATGAGGATTCAGGCTCCTGGAATGCTTATTAGTTAAAAGTCAACTCTGATAAAACCTGATATTTCAGCTATGGATGAACACTGCTGGAGAAAATCACTTGCAAACTTCTTATATTTACCATAGACTACAGTAGAGAGCATTCCTCCCATAGTTGGTGTCTCTGCCCCTCCCACAAAGGTGTCACTCTCAGCCAGACTCCTGCTCATTTGTCTTCTTTAAATCAATAGAGGTGCTGATCTCTTGCAACTGGAACTTCTGAGACATTTATCAAACCAGGATTTAATTTAACCGGCTAATAACTATGTATCGGTGTTGAATGCTAAGTATCTAAAACACACTAATCTGCTAGTTAATGGTCTGTGAACTCTCACAGACCCGGCATGTGCTAACAGAGGTGATTTACAGCTTCAGAACATCTAGTACTGAGAGAAAAGACAATACAGGGCTGATATAGATGCCCAGTCTATGACAATTTTGAGGTTGGCATGATAGATAGATAGATAGATAGATAGATAGATAGATAGATAGATAGATAGATAGATACCCTGTTTTCCCGAAAATAAGACCTAGCGTGATTGTCGGTGATGGCTGCAATATAAGCCCTACATCCCAAATAAGCCCTAGTTAAAGTCCTTGTAGGTCTTATTTTCAGGGTAGGGCTTATTTTTGGGGAAACAGGGTAGGGCTTATTTGGGGGGTAGGCTTATATTGCAGCCATCACCGACAACCAAGCAAGGTCTTATTTTCGGGGAAACAGGATAGATAGATAGATAGATAGATAGATAGATAGATAGATAGATAGATAGATAGATAGATAGATAGATAGATAGATAGATAGATAGTAGAATGATTTCATTAGCGTGTTGATGAGGTGGGGGGAGGAACCAGGAAAGTAAAATATAGAAAAAAAACAACAAAAAAGATAAAGACTATCTCCCAATTTCCACCACATCCCAAAGGTTCTCTATCGGATGAGATCTGGTGACTGTGGAGGCCATTGGAGTACAGGGACCTCATTGTCCAGTGGTGAGATGATTGGAGCTTTGTGACATGGTGCATTATCCTGCTGGAAGGAGCCATCAGAAGATGGGGACACTGTAGTCATAAAGTGATGGACATGGTCAGCAACAATACTCAGGTAGGCCATTGCATGTAAACGATGCTCAATTGGTACTACGGGGCCCAAAGCGTGCCAAGAAAATATCCCCCCCACCATTACACCACCACCACCACCAGCCTGGACCTTTGATACAAGGCAGGATGGATCCATGCTTTCATGTTGTTTACGCCAAATTTTGACCCCACCATCTGAATGTCGCAGCTGAAATCAATACTCATCAGACCAGGCAACGTTTTTCCAATCTTCTGTTGTCCAATTTTGGTGAGCCTGTGCAGGCCAGTCAAGTTCCTCCACCCCATCCATGTCTTTATGGACCTTGCTTCGTACACTGGTGCGCAGTCATGTTGAAACAGGAAGGGGCCATCCCCAAACTGTTCCCACAAAGTTGGGAGCATGAAATTATCCAAAATGTCTTGGTATGCTGACGCCTTAAGAGTTCCCTTCACTGGAACCAAGGGGCCAAGCCCAACCCTGAAAGACAACCCCCACACCATAATCCCCCCTCCACCAAATGATTTAGACCAGTGCACAAAGCAAGGTCCATAAAGTCATGGATGATAGTGCTCCACGAGCGCCAAGCTCGTATGTTTCACTTCCTGGTTTGCGTGTTCTAACTTTGCACCAGCACTTTATTTTAGGAATAGTAATTTTAGTAGGTTCACAGCACAACATCACCATTTTACTTATTTAATGCACAAACCAAGGTCCATAAAGACACGGATGAGGGAGTTTGGGGTGGAGGAACTTGACTGGCCTGACCTCAACCTGATAGAACACCTTTGAGATGAATAAGTGTGGAGACTGCGAGCCAGGCCTTCTCGTCCAAAGCCAGTTCCATGACCTCACAAATGCTCTTCTGGAAGAATGGTCAAACATTCCCATAGACACACTCCTAAACCTTGCGGACAGCCTTCCCAGAAGAGTTGAAGCTGTTATAGCTGCAAAGGGTGGGGCAACTCAATATTGAACCCTACGGACTTATGCCCCGTACACACGGTCGGATTTTCCGACGGAAAATGTGTGATAGGACCTTGTTGTCGGAAATTCCGACCGTGTGTGGGCTCCATCACACATTTTCCATCGGATTTTCCGACACACAAAGTTGGAGAGCAGGCTATAAAATTTTCCGACAACAAAATCCGTTGTCGGAATTTCCGATCGTGTGTACACAAATCCGACGCACAAAGTGCCACGCATGCTCAGAATAAATAAAGAGATGAAAGCTATTGGCCACTGCCCCGTTTATAGTCCCGACGTACGTGTTTTACGTCACCGCGTTCAGAACGATCGGATTTTCCGACAACTTTGTGTGACCGTGTGTATGCAAGACAAGTTTGAGCCAACATCCGTCTGAAAAAATCCATGGATTTTGTTGTCGGAATGTCCGAACAAAGTCCGACCGTGTGTACGGGGCATAAGACTGGGATGCCATTAAAGTTCATGTGTGTGTAAAGGCAGGCGTCACAATACTTTTGGTAATATAGTGTGTGTGTGTACATATATATATATATATATATATATAGATAGATATATTACACACATTATATATATATATATATATATATATATATATATATATATATATATATATATATATATATATATATAGTATCTCAGAACTGGGCTTTAATAGGACAATTTTGGGACAATTTGCTCTTTAAAGAATATCTAGCCAGTCCACATCTTCTATGGAGGCAAGTTAAGCAAAGCGCAAACTGTGAGCGTAGAAGGAGTAAACGTTGCACAATTATGTGAAGCGTAATTGCAAAATAATTAGCCAGACTTTTCCAAGAAATTAAAAAAAAAAAACGGTGTAGAGGAACGCCACTACATTTAATTTTCATGCTACAATAGTTTCCCTTTAAGGAGATGTAATTACAGTATCACAACACTGAACTACTTGCTACAACAATGTAAATAAGCTGTGACATTCTATTCACGTCTGCCTCCCGCCACTGGAAAATTTAACTGTCAATGTCTCTTCCCTCTCCTTGTCTGCCTGCGTAATTGCTCAGAAGCTTTCCAGCATTATAGCTTGTACACATGAAAACAATCACATGGCTGCGTAGGCTGGAAGGCATTCCCATATAAGTTAAAATGCCCGTCTATTGTCTGGATTTTTTTCAATCCTTCAATAAATCTTCATGGAATTAAAATGCATATCTGCATAAGGTTGGAATGCTCCAGTGCTACCGGGTCACAGGTTGAGATTTTAGGCTGCGTCCACATCGATACGCAGCGTTTAATGATGATCATTTTTCTGCGTTTTAACCACTTAGGGAGCGGAAGGATTTGCCCCCTTAATGACCGGGCCATTTTTTTTTTTTTGCGGTTCTGCACTGCTTCGCTTTAACTGACAATTGAGCGGTCCTGCGGCGCTGTAATCAAAAAAAAAATTTACGTCCTTTTTTTCCTACAAATAGAGCTTTCTTTTGGTGGTATTTGATCACCTCTGTGTTTTTTATTTTTTGCAATATACATAAAAAAATAAATTTTTTTAACTTTCTGCTATAAAACGTATCCAATTAAATGTTTTAAAAAAATCGAATTTCTTCAAAAATTTCGGCCAACATGTATTCTGTTACATGTTTTTGGTAAAAGAAAAATCCCAATAAGTGTATATTGATTAGTTCATGTGAAAGTTATAGTGTCTACAAAATATGGTATAAATATTGGAATTTTTATTTATTTACTTATACTACTTTTTGCTCTATAAAAAAAAAAGGGACAATTTTGAATTTTTTTTACTTTTTGCTATAATAAATGTCCAAAAAAATATATCTTCCTCAGTTTAGACCAATATATATTCTTCTACATATTTTTTGTAACAAAACAGCAATAAGTGTATATTGATTGGTTTGCTTGATTGATTGATTGGTGGACAATTTTATGCTCCCAACTTTGTGGCAATTTTCTGGCGTTGGGCTTGTCCCCCTTAGTTCCAGTGAAGGGACATCAGCACACCAAGACATTTTGGACAATTTCATGCTCCCAACTTTGTGGGAACAGTTTGGGGATGGCCTCTTCCTGTTCCAACATGACTGCCCACCAGTGCACAAAGCAAGGTCCATAAAGACATAGATGAGTGCGTTTGGGGTGGAGGAACTTTGACTGGCCTGCACAGAGTCCTGTCCTCAACCCGATAGAACACCTTTGTGATGAATTAGAGCGGAGACTGCGAGCCAGGCCTTCTCGTCCAACATCAGTGCCTGACCTCACAAATGCTCTTCTGGAAGAATGGTCAAACATTCCCATAGACACACTCCTAAACCTTGTGGACGGCCTTCCCAGAAGAGTTGAAGCTGTTATAGCTGCAAAAGGGTGGGCCAACTCAATATTGAACTCTACGGACTAAGACTGGGATGCCATTAAAGGAGTTGTAAAGTCAGAAGGTTTTTTTATCTTAATGCATTCTATGCAATAAGATTAAAAAAAACCTTCTGTGAGTAGCAGCCCCCCCAGCACCCCCCTAATTACTTACCTGAGCCCCATCTGTCTCCAGTGATGTCCATGGATGTCTAAGCTGTCCAGGACACTCCTCCTGATTGGCAAAGCAGCAGCGCCATTGTTTTCCGCGGCTGTCAATCAAAGTCAGTCAGCCAAAAAGGGGAGAGAGGGGGTGGGTGGCCGGGTCAGGGCTCCATGTCTGAATGGATACACGGAGCTGCCACTTGGCTTGGGTGCCCCCATAGAGAGCTGCTGGCTGTGGGAGCACTCAACAGAGGGGAGGGGCCAGGAGCAGCAAAGAGGGACCCGAGAAGAGGAGGATCTGGGCTGCTCTGTGCAAAACCAACTGCACATAGGAGGTCAGTATAACATAATTGTTATATATTTTTTTTGTAATGAGAATTTACAATCACTTAAAGTTTCATGTGCGTGTAAAGGCAGGCGTCCCAATACTTTTGGTAATACAGTGTATATTTGAAAATGAGTTACTCCTGATGAACTGACGGCCTATCTCATTTCTTGAGGCCCTAAAATGACAGTACGAATATCCCCTAAATGACCCCTTTTTGGAAAATTGACAGTCCAAGGTATTTAGTAAGAGGCATGGCGATTTTGTTGTCATTTTTTGTCACAATTTTCTGGAAAACGAAGAAATGTAAACAAATGTATTTATTTATTTTTTTACATACTGTCACCAGTGCAGTACAGCATCATATGACTGGTGTGGCAGTAAATCGGGAGTATTGACTGGTTACAGTATGTAAAATAAATTTTAAAAATGTAATTACATTTTTTAAAACTTTTTTTCTTTTTTTTAACATTTTTTTTTTTTTTTGTTTGTTTAGTGACACTGTACTACTCAGTTTTTTTTGTTTCTTTTTCACTGTGATTGCTCGTTACGGTGATGCCCAGAGTAACAGCAATTGTTTGAACTGACCTGAATGGCATTCATTCATGACTCATTGTTTACTATTGTGATGCTCACAGCTATCACATGGCCCAGGTACCATGTGATCACTGGTGACCAATCACAGATTACGCACAGTACAGTGGAACCTCGGATTGCGAGTAACGCGGTTAACGAGCGTTTCGCAATACGAGCACTGTATTTTTAAAAATCGTAACACGATGTGCGAGTGTTGACTCGCAAAACGAGCGGGATTCAGGCCAAAGCGGTGTGCAGTACCGCTTTTGGCCTGAGGTGGGGGGGCACCGGAGCCGAGCAGAGCCGAACGCGATCGGCGCCGTTAGGAAATGCACGGAAAGCCCCGAGGACACTTCGGCTGACCTCGGCAAATCTCAGGTAGGAAGTCATCCGAAGTGTCCTCAGGGCTTTTCGGCCATTTCCGAGGCTCTCCAGCGCCCCCCCCCCCCCGCCTCTGGCCGCATGCGGTATTGCATCCCATTGAAGTCAATGCGGAACAAATTATTTTCGTTTCCATTGACTTCAGTGGGAAAACTCGCTTTGATATGCGAGTACTTTGGATTACGAGCAATACTCCTGGAACGGATTACGCTCGTAATCCGAGGTTCCACTGCAGTAAACAATGATGTCTTGAATGGATTCCATCCATGACTCTGGTCTACTATGTGTCATGTGATCGCATAGCGATCACTTAGCATCTGGGACACTCACAGGGGCCCAATACCAGGCACCACAATCTGCTGTGTTCACCGGGCACAGGGGTTGCATTGCAGAGTGCGTTGCTGCGTGCCCCAAGGGATGAATTGTGGTGCCTGGAAGAGCCACCCACCAGCAAGTGTACCTGGGAAAAGTATCACATTTTGGCCATTAGATGGAGCTGAGGAACATTCTTATTTCTTATTATGCTGAGCACCATCTAGTAGCCAAAATGTGGTATTTAAATGCTATATACTGTTTCTCTTTTCAATGAATAACATTTTAATTACAGTGGAACCTTGGATTACGAGCATAATCTGTTCCAGAAGAATGCTTGTAATCCAAAGCACTCCCATATCAAAGCGAGTCTCCCCATAGAAGTCAATCGAAACGAAGATAATTCGTTCCGCATTGACTTCTATTGCATGCAATACCGCATTTGAACAGAGATTTGGGGGGGGGGCGCCGGAGAGCCTCGGAAATACTCGGGGACAGCACGGCTGAACTCGAAAACCCTTGGAAAGGCTCGGAAACACTCGGGAACAGAGTATTTCCAAGTGATTCCGAGTATTTCCTAACGGCTGCGAACCGTTCCGAGTGTCACCGGCGCCCCTGCACCTCTGGCCAAAAGCGGTACTGCACACCACATTAGCTTGAATTCTGCTCGTTTTGCGAGACAACACTCGCAAACCAAGTCAGGACTTTAAAAGTAAAAAAGTTGCTCGTCTTTCAAAACGCTCGTTAACCGCGTTACTTGTTAACCAAGGTTCCACTGTACAGAGAATATAGTCTGAGAACATTTGATTTTGCCCCATTCAGACAGAATGAATTTACACGCAGTTTACATTTTTACAATACAATTTTGATGCTTGATTCTTTAAGACAAAGCTGCAGGCCAGTTTGGACCAAGCTCTCATTCTATTTGAAAGAAGAAAGTGCTAAAAGTTAAAACAAAAGTACGGACTGCTCTGGTATTCCATTTCATGGCTCTTCAGATTGCCGTAACCGGTACCACTGTGACCACAATAAAAACATGAACAGTAACCATTGTTGTCAGGCCCTGAAAGCTTGCCATTCGATATTAAGAGATCCTTTATAGTGTCAGTAGAGATTGCCATCTCTTAGATCAGGGGCAATACAAGAGATGAATCCATGTTTAGATGTGTTTATATTCATCATTCTCTTTAAAACACATCAAACGTTTTTTTAGTCTTTATGTTCCATGTGCTATATAGAGGTAAATACAAGGTACACGGTATGTCCATGGGGGGGCCCATGCTTCCACTATAATGTAATATGCATAACAGATCTTGACAACTCAAACTGACCACGTGATGGAAAGACGCAAAAGCCAAGGCTACCTTGAGCGAGAGCTTTGCCGTAAATCGATCGGATGTTCAAGAGATACGAGCAGCTGGGGTTATACTAAAATAGCCAGGTACCGAGCTTGGGTATTTGATGGTGGTATGGACACTCAGAAGCTGGATGTCTGTCACAGTCAGGGGTCAGGCTCGGAGATCAGTAGCTATAGCAGTAGAGAGGCTTCCACCAATCAGCAGGATAGGTATATAAACCCTGGCAGATGACGTAGGCTCACCGGGGGGGGGGGGCGAGGTTTAAGCACTAACCGGTATTCACCAGAGCTCCTGATGGTGGAGATGGGTTTTGCTGCATGTTAGTACCAGGTCACTGTCCTCAGGATCAGCCTACCAGGAGACAAGCAAGCCGAGGTCCTAAGTAGCACATATAGCAGGTAGGGATCAATAGAAACATAGTCAGTAAACAAGACAAAGGTCGATAACAAGTGGGTTGTAGGTTGAGATTGAGCGGAAGCGTAATCGAGGAACAAGCTAAAGGTTCATAATGAATGGTTGCAGGTTGGGATCAAGCAGAAACGTAGTCAAGGAACAAGCCAAAGGTCAGCAATGAATGGCAGAAGCGTATTCGAGGAACAAGCTAAAGGTTGATAATGAATGGTTGCTGGTTGGGATCAATCAGAAGCGTAGTCAAGGAACAAGCCAAGGGTCAGCAATGAATGGTTGCACGTTGGGATCTAGCAGAAGAATAGTCCAGGAACAAGCCAAGGTCTGTAATGAGTGGAGATAAGGACAGCTGTATGTATGCAAAGGAGCAAGATATTGGCTGGAGAAGAGCACAAAAATCTGGCAAACAGGAAGTGCAGAGGCATGGCTTAAATAGGAAGTTTGTGGGAGGAGCAAAGAGTTCAAGGTTTAAGAGAAACAAGGCGCAAGGGAAGGTTGTCTAAGAAGTCTGGCAGGGAGCTGTCCAGCATCCCTGGTGGCACAGCGAGAAGAGCTACTACCAGGTACAGAAAAGTTTGTGGGTTCAGATTCCAATTCCGACAATGTCTGTTAAAGGCTACCACACCGGCCAGGTTTTGGATGTTATTTCATTTTACACCCATATTTAGGCCTAACACAAAACATGGTTGCATACATAATCAACCAAACCAACACCCCGTTATTTGAATTGTGGGTTGCTTCTCCTGGTTAAAACTTGTATACCCGCTTGTCGACCACATAACATCATTATATGGCGGCACAGTGGCTCTCTGGTTCTGGATCATGAACCTAGTACGTGACCCGGCACACCCGGGTAGGAAGCGCGCGCCGGCTTTGCTGCGATTAAACACTGCACAAACCGATTAGTGGGTGCTGGCCAGTGGTTGACCACTGACACCAGCTGATTGGCGAGGAAGAAGACAGTATACTTGTAAACAATACAGAGCTCTGCCCTGTCAACGGGGATGTGGCGGTTTTGGTTTTTCTGCAAAGCACATCCCTTAGTAAAAGCAGCACACACAGTACACAAAAACTCAGGTTAGGCACACAGTTAACCCTTTGATCGCCCCAGATGTTTAGCCCCTTCCCAGCCAGTGTCATTAGTACAGTGACAGTGCATATTTTTAGCACTGATCACTCTATTAGGGTCCTTGGTTCCCACTCAGTGCCACTTAGTGTCAGACTGTCCGCCATACTATCGTAGTCCTGCTATAAGTCGCTGATCGCCGCCATTACTGGTATTATAAATGAAATAAATTAGAATTCCAGTATATATCCCGTAGTTTGTAGGCGCTCTAACGTTCATGTAAAGCAATCAATATACGCTTATTGCGATTTTTTTTACCAAAAATAAGTAGCAGAATACATATTGGCCTAAATCTATGGAAAAAAATAGATTTTTTAAAAAGTTTTATTGGATTTGTTTTATAGCAGAATAGTGTTTCTTTTTAAAAAAAATTCTGTCTTTTTTCTTTTTGCACAGATGCACAAGGGATAGAAACAGCACACAGTCACCAGGACCCTACATGTAGGTCTGTACTCACAAATGTCCCTGGATAGTTGGATGCCTCCTTCCAATATCAGCCAGACATGTCTGTAAACTCTCCAGACCAGATCCTCAGTAAAAATCCCTCAATCAGTTCCAGCAAGATCCAGTAGAACAGGCTCCCCAGCACTGATACAACTGGGACCTTGATGATCACTAGAACAGTCCCCCCGAGCTCTGGCTAGGCTGAGATATCTATGAGCACTTGTGAAAGCAGCTCTTCTGCCAACAAGGGCAGCATCCCTTAAGGCTGGGAACTTCTCCTCCTGGACAAGAACAGGGCTGCTCCAGATCTTAGGCCAGGGGTCTCCATATTATGGCCCTCTATTTGTTCAGGAACTACAAAACCCATCATGTCAAGTCACGTTAGTGAATGTCAGAGTTCTACACTGCCTCATGGGACGTGTAGTTCCGCAACAGCTGGAGGGCCGAAGTTTTGAGATAACTGCCTTAGACTATTGATGACGTCAGACGTTTGTTGCCGAAACACGTAGAGTGAGACTTTTTGGCTTACGTCACTTCCGGTCTGTGTAACGCAGATGGAGCACAAACCAGCATTCCTTATTTCTTCATTGATGATCGTTTTTATTGTTAATGTGTAAGTGCAATTTTTACTAATTTTGAATAAAAGCCTAAATTACTACACAATGAAAATATATTTCATGTCTCCCCCTTGCCAATGAGGCCGCTTCAGGACCGTTTAAAGACAGAGGAATATCTTGTTATGAGGTGCTGATCCATCATTGCCCAAAATAGCCCAGGATATCGAGGAAGGAGAAAATTTAAATTCCAATTGTGGTAAATGCAGAGGGTTTGAACTTGGGAACGTGGATTTGTGGAGTCTTCTTACCACCAAGTCACAATTCTGGCATTGCATCACAGCAAGCACTTTATGGTATATCACAGCAAGCACTTTATTGAGGACTTTTAAGATGTTCTCATATGAACTCTTATATGTACATTGCACTTTTTTGGATTATCAAACAGTACTTTACTGGTTGTCACAAATTTTATTATGAATTATTGATAGTGTATTTTATTACCATTTTTTTCGCTCCATAAGATGCACTCCCCCCCCCAAAAAATGGGGGAAAACATCTCTGCGTCTTATGGAGCGAATACTGACCAGGCCCCTCCCCCCCTTGTCACCGCCATCGCCATGTTACAATACTGGGCCAGCGGCGGCGTGACCGTCTCCCTCGAGCGATGGCTGATCTCCCACTGGGCCTGTCACTCAACCACAGACCGAAAACAGAGCAGCCCGAGCGGCTGAATGGAGTACCACGGTGGCCGCTCGGGCTGCTCTAGAGTATGGCCACGGTGGCCGCTCGTGCTGCTCTGTCTTCTATCTGAGTGACAGGCGGAATAGATGCATACAGGAATGTCAGTCTGTGCGAGGTGGAGGTGGCACAGGTAAGGCTGCATTTCATGGCACTGATCAGGCTGCATTTCATGGGCACATCTCAGGCTGCATTTTATGGGCACAGGTCAGGCTGCATTTTATGGGCACAGGTCAGGCTGCGTTTCATGTTTACTGGTAAGGCTGCATTTTATTGACACAGGTCAGGCTGCAGTTAATTAGCACTGGTATGGCTGCATTTAATTGGCACTGGTAAGGCTGCATTTAATTGGCACTGGTCAAGTTACATGTAATTGGCATTGGTAAGGCTACATTTAATTGGCACTGGTCAGGCTGCATTTAATTGGCATTGGTAAGGCTACATTTAATTGGCACTGGTAAGGCTACATTTAATTGGCACTGGTAAGGCTACATTTAATTGGCACTGGTAAGGCTGTATTTAATTGGCACTGGTCAGGCTGCATTTCATGGGCACTGGTAAATATTTGAATACACCATTTGGTTCAGAATATTTTTTTTTCTTGTTTTCCTCCTCTAAAACCTTGGCGCATCTTATGGTCAGGTGCGTCTTATGTAGCGAAAAATATGGTATTCTCAGTTTATCCCTTTATATATACATGAGGAGCGCGGTTTAGTCTTCGAATTTTGTCACTCAGGCTATTTATGCATGCCCCAGCCACCTGCTGGGCTGGGCTGACTGGCTGGCTGGGCACCCCCCCCCCCACTCCCCCTTCACTCCCAGGGATTGGCTGAGACCACATAAATATTTAGGCTGTGAGGTTTGCCCCTTCCAGCCCACTACATTCTAGAATTCACTAGAAGGCAGGGGAAACAGTTGAGCCTGCAGCCAGTGAAATCCAGAACAGCTCAAAATAATCATGCACTGCTCCACTGATTACAGAGGAGCCAAAAAAACACTAAATTCACAAGACATGTAAATGTAATATTCCACTAAGCTTAAAAAAAAACTAAAAAAAAAACTGCAAGTTTTAGTCATAGTCAAGTCAGCTGGAGCTGCTACAATTGGATTGACTATCCAGGCATCAAAGCCCTCTGGTGACAAAAGGTTAAAAGTAATCCCTAAATATAAAGAAAAAAAATCAGGAACCAAAAACAGTCAATGAAAAATAGTCTTCAGTTTCTCTGTTAACACGACGACAAGAGGAAAACACTGACACAGGAAATTTAGTAGTGAAATCAATTAATTTGAACATGTTTTTTGTTACATCGAGACGGAACAGTAACAGGCGGGCGCGCCGCCTTTCACAGTTTCTGTGAGAACAGGTTGTGTCTGCAGATTATAAACATTAGAATTCTCTTTAGAGACAGAATATTCTTCTGAAGAACAGGTGAAAAAATGGGATTTTTGACTTACCGTAAAATCTATTTCTTTGAGTTCATTGACAGACACAGCGCTCCATTATGCAGAACCATAGGGTTATATAGCCCCCTACAGGAGTAGGACACTAGGCAAAAAAAAGACTTGGCTACGCCTATGGGCAGTCCTAGGTGATATACACCCCCCTCTCTGCTATAGGCCTTCAGTTTAGTAAGAAGTAGTTTCAAAAGCATCAAAACTCCATAGAGGGGTGGGTGCTGTGTCTGTCAGTGAACTCAGAGAAATGGATTTTATGGTAAGTCAAAAATCCCATTTTCACTTTCGACCATTATTCAGAACCATAGGGACGTCCCAAAACAGTGCCAAACATGAAGCGTGGTACAACGAAAAATCCCAAGGCTAACACAAGAGCCAACCAGGTAACAGGAGCTCAACACAGAAACAAACTGGAGCCTAACCTGACCGATACCCCTTCAAGAGGGAATAGACCCTCTAAACAGCAGCCTGCAACACCTTGCGGCCAAAAGAAGCATCCTCAGATGCCAGCACATCCACGTTGTAGAATTTTGTGAAAGTGTATACCGACGACCAAGTGGCCGCCTTGTAAACCTGCACAGCTGACGCCTAGTGATGGAAGGCCCAAGAAGCAACAAGCAGCCAAGTAGAATGCGGGGGAAAGGAGGAACCCAACCCCTGATAGAATAGACCAGAGTCATCTTCTGTCTGATCCATCTAGAAAGATCGCAGAAGAAGCAGACAGCTCCTTTTTTGACCCGTCCGTGATCACAAACAGTGAGTCTGATCTCCGAAATGGCCCTGTGACTGCCAAATACACCTGAATTGCCCGAACACATCCAGGGCATGTAAGGTAAATCCCTTAGGACAGTTTGACCTGGGACAAATACAACGTCCTTAGTCAAAATGAATCAGAGTAGGGAACCACGGACAAGGGCAAAGAACCACTTCCTCTTTGTGGATCACCAGGTAAGAAGTATGACATGGTAACGCCTACAGTTCTAACACTCTGCGAGCAGAGGTGATAGCAACCAAAATAGCCACCTTCCGGGACAAAGCAAGCAGAGGAACCTCCCGAATATTTCCAACAGGAGGCTCCTGTAGAACCAAACGCACCAAGAGTAGATCCCCCGGCGGTAGAAGTGACTGCACCGGTGGAGGCAGATGTTGAACCCCTTGATTAAGAGTACGCACCAGGGAGTGCGAGACCAGGGGACGCCGCAGAAAACTGCCAGGGCTGACACCTGGCCCTTGATGGTACTCAAGGCCAAGTTCTGCTCAACCCCCCATAAAGGAAGGTCAAAATCTTGAGCCACCGAGAAAAAACGAGGGGAAATGGCAAGCGCCTCACACCAGGATATGTATGCACATAGGAGCCACAGGTGAATATTATATCATAATATTCACAGATGAATTTATATTTCCCAACTTGGAGCACACACAGCCAAGAACACAACATTTTCTCCACTCTTCAACTGGTTCCAAAAAACAGTCTAGGGGTTCCTTTTAGGGTTTTTATTGGGAACAATGAACTGGGTTTGGGAGAGAAAGCATTGGATACCCCAAAAATTGTAATACTGGATAACTTAAGGACACCTGAGCTTTCTGTCTGCACAGGAACTCTATGCCCATGGTGACTAGTACTCCTTTCAGATTTTAAAAGCTACACACAGTCACTAACTCCTCAGCAATGGAGTTGCTTTCTCACTTAGCCACAGGATCATTGGTTGCCACCTGCCGATATCCACCAGGCTCTTCGTTGTGAAGGAGATGTAGACTCGCACCACCATCGGACAGCTAGACCCTTGCCCACCAACTTCCTTCTGGCTCTCTCCAGTGAGCTTCTCCAGACCCAAATTGATCCCTGGACTCAAGCTTGCGAATAGTCCCTCCACAGCTAAGCCTAGCTGGGACCTTTGTGGACATCTGCTGCTTAGGCTCAGACAATTTATGAGCTCTTTCGCCACCTTTTGGGCACATCTCCCCATTGATTGGTTGGAGTTCCATAAATATTGAGGTTGTGTGCCCTGTTCTTCCGCCCACTATGATTATAGAATCCTCTAGAAGACAGTGGCAGGTAACAGAGCAGCAGCCTGTGAGACACTGAGCAGCCTTGATTAATCAACCCTGGTTCCCCTGATTCAGTGCCTGTCCAACAACACTTTGCTGCCTCTACTGAAATGGATTGTCTCTCCTAGCATTGTTGGTTCCTGGAAGCCTCACTGCTTCATTATGTATGAAAATTTTCCTGGCACACAAGCTCTACCTCTAGTGTGCATGCTTTGACAACACTCAGTCACCATAGGCACCTACAGCTCCCCCCCTCCTTTCTCCCCTCCTCACTTTTGCTGTCAGGTACAGAGAGTTGTAAATAACAGGAAGTGGAGTCTAAAGGAGATGACATCACTTCCTCTATTGATGTCAGTTCTCAGAAAAATCTCTGCCTGCTGCTCACTAAGTGAAGAGCCAAGACCAATGTTTAGCAGCCCCACAGCAATTAAAAAGGAGTATTTTATTGGTGATTTTTACTCATTAACAAGGGGGGAAAAGCAATGGACAAAGTTACTATTTAAAATCCATCCCTAAATTTGAATCCTCGACTTTAGCTTGAGGAAAGTGTAAATATAGTGCTGGACCAGTAGGGTTAGGTCAGTGATATTGCTATCTTAAAATATTAATGTTGATTTAGATGATCTAGTTCCTGGGCAGGCAGCTTCTATACCCCAGAGGATCTCAATGGTCTCCTTGGCTTGTAGTGTAATGTAACAAAAATTGAAACTGAAGCGACACACCACACCACTAAGAGGTCCAGATACGACTGTAATCCAATAAAATAAGGGGGACAATCCAAAATGTAGCCAATGCGTCTTTGGATTGTCTCCCTGACTTTTTGCCAGGACCTGGATCATCTGCTGGTGACAAGGTGTTTCCCAGAGCAGAAGGCTGTAGTTTTGGTGCCCACCACTGGCTGTCCCCCAGCATCCAGCAGGTTTCAGTAATCATTTTCCACTCGATGCTGGCTACTGGGAGGGTATTTAAATCCTCCTTTACTAGTGCCTCTCGCTCCAGTGTTTTGCTGCTACCGTTTTCTGTTTGCCATTGACCCTGCTCCACCTTGTCCCTGATCCTAGTGTTTGTTCCCCCTTCCCATCTGCTCCCTGCAGCTCCAGTTTTTCCCTGCTTTTCTGTGTCCCCATGTTTTTATATATTGTTTAGTTAATTGTAGTTAGACTTTCTGTTTGTTATGTTGATTACTTAGGTATTCTGTCAATGTTTTTTTTGGTTCACTTATTCTGTTTCTCCCGAGTGTAGCCACACAGATCTAGCCATCCCTGCCACTGATTCCTGATACTTTTATTGAAATTAAATTGTATCTTGGACCCCTGAAACGTATTGGCTACTTTTTGGGTTATCCCCCTGACTTTTACTGGAACAAAGTTGTATCTGGACTTCTTAGCTGTTGTATGGTACTTCAGTTTCAGTTTATATTACATAACTTTAGCTTGGCTGAAATGACTCTTTGGGTCTGCTGCAAGCAGGAATAAACATTTCCTCAGTCTCTTCCCCTCAGTGATCAGTCTGCAACATTGTAACTAGGGATGAGCTTGGGTTCAGTCTGAACCTGGAAGTTAGCCGTCATTGCTTGGCCAATGAGCTGCGGGCAGGAGGTTTCCCACCCTGTAGCTGCAGGTATACAAAGAGGCAGGGATGCTCATCACATCCTTGACTTAACATGGACATTTACCTAATATAGCAATCCTTCTCCACGGTGCAAGTCACCTGTCCGTAGCTCAATGGCCCAGCAATGACAGCTAACTTCCAGGTTCGGAAGAAATTGGGTTCAGACCAAACCCAAGCTCACTATTAATTGTAACTTTGTAGCCAGTCACAAGGTGAAAAGCTACAGCAAATTTAAATAATTGTGTCAATTCCCGCGGCCACATCTCAGTCCAGAAGTAGATAGAGACTCTGGATGATCATGCTGCATCTCATGACAGGTCCACTTCAAAATTCATATATGTCGTTTAACCCTGCAGCAGTAGTAGCCAATAAACATCGCCCACTTCCAGAACCATGGGAGGGCTAGTTGGTGTCACCCTTGTCGCCTCTCAGCCTACGTGGCCTCTTTGGATTACCGAAGCCATTCTTCAGCAGCACTGTAGACAGAGCACGCCAGTTATCTTGGCCGAGCTTAATCGAACCGGCTTCAATTTAGATTTCATTATTTTTACACATGATAAGCAATGGCACATTATGTTTTAATCTATTTCAGTAGAAACAGCATCTCATCTTCTCACAAAGCCCATTTCAGAGGGTGTAATGAATATTTATGACCTCAGACACTGGGAATCTGACATTTAGTGAAATGTAAAGGTAGCGATTCCGAGGTAACTATTGATTTGCGGAGCAACTGGCTTGCACGGTGATTATGCTGTCTGGTGTAGAGCGGCTTACTAACAATAACCCCGGATTGAGCTATTCCAGGTCTTTAACTTCTCTATCAAGCTGACAACTGCGATTTAAGCACACCCGTCACATGCAGCTGGTGGAAGGTGGCCATTTTTGCGGCTTGACAGACAGGATGATGACGCCAATCAATTCACTTCAAACCTGCAACATGTTGAGGCATGATTATGACCCACTGATGTACAAATTGAGAAAAATAAGCCTTGGTCACGGTATGGATGAGATAGGAACTGTCTGTGTTCCATCAATAGCCATATTTTACCTCTGCAAGTCTGAATCATTTGTTTGTTTGCCAGTGCCCACCTGGGACAATCCATAAACTCTCTAGGGCAGCGATGGTCAACTTTCTTGATATAGGGGGCCTCAGATACTACCCATGATAGTGCCAAAAGGGCACACATATTACTCAGTAAATGTAATGCTGCAGAAAACTGTCAGAGACTATGGGCATGCAACAAGAGATAGTCAAAGACTGCAGACATACTGAAGGAGATGATCAGAGACCAAGAATAGGAGACTGGGGACAGGGGCATGCCACTAATGAGGCAAAGTGCAATATTGGTGGCATTCCCCTGTTCCCAGTCTCCAACAGCTATTCTAACATTGCCACAGTCTCTGACCCACCTCAGGCAGTACTTAGTGGGTCCAGTCGCACTGAGGCCAGAGTGTCCACACCAGACAGTCTGTCCACACTGCAGCTTAGAGATAAATAGGTTGGATTCTTGGTCCCCAACCAAGCCTCCCAGTGGGACAGGGGCAATTGGACTATCTCGGTACAGTATAGAGAAATAAATTCAGATGTATACAAAAATATATATAAAATTCATTGATATAAAATGTATTAATACAAAATTAATAACACATGCAGCAAGTTCTCTCGCAGGCCTCTATGCAGGCTAAAAAGCCAGAGCTCTTTATAGAGCTGTTCCCAGCCACATAGCAAATTATCTCGGAAAACACTATGAAGAATATACTCCTCTCACTCAGGAGAACCTTATTCAGTGACTTTTCAGATATGTTTACTCCCTTGAATGATATGGTTCAAACACATACTGATAAAATCCAGCACTTAGAATCCAAGATGACGGATCTCTAATCTACACATAAAGATCTTGTTGATGCATACGCTGACCAGGAATCTAAACTTCAGCGCCTTCAAAACAAAATGGCGGTCTTTGAAGACCGCTCGAGACGGAACAACATTACATTTAGGGGAATACCTGAATCCATACCCCCAAATGAGCTTACCAATTTTGTTCAGCACCTCATGAAGGCCCTCATACCATCCCTAAGTGACATTGAACTGTGTCGATAGAGCCCACCGCATACCCAAACCCAAATTTCTACCTGACACTGCGCCCAGGGATACCTTGGCACGCATTCAATATTACCATGTGAAAGATTGTATTATGGCGGCGGCCAAACAAAGCCCGGCAGCTCCAGAAGAATTCATTGGTATATCCCTATACACAGATATATTGCAGCAGACAGCGATGAACAGGAAGAAACTCACTCCACCTACAAAAATCCTACACAACAATAGCATCGTCTATCAGTGGGGTTTCCCCACTAAACTGCTCGTCACTTGGAATGGCAAAACATACCCTATATATAGTGTGGAAAAAGGCATTCAACTCTTCAAGCAGCGGCAACTTCTCCCTCCAGATGAGCAGCCTCCAGCTCCGTCCTCTCCTGAACGCCTGCAAGTTGAATGGTCCTAACATGGCCCTTCTGTCCTTACATAGGCCTCTCCCTGACACCATACCTCTCGCATTAGTGTGAGGCTGGGAGCTCAACCACCCGGTTTGTTCTCTATTTTTTACAGTTCAGTGCACAGCACTGCTAGTTTGCTTACCCCCCACTATACCACAGCAGCCTCAGCTGTCCATTGTGCCTGCCTTGCCAGGAGTTTCTTATATATATGTTGTTTCTGTTCTTTTCCCACCTGCTCCTTTTTCTAGCTCTCTCTACCCTTCCTTGGATTTCGAAATTCCCACCCACCAGGTACTCTTTTCCTTTTCTTCCTCAATACAACACAGTTCTATACGGCAACACCCTAGCTTATAACAGCTTATAATAAATTTTGCCTCTAAGGGTTATGTCTATGAGTTCTAAAGGCCGCAATAGCCCCTTTAAACGTGCAGCACTGTTAAAGGAAGCTCGCTCCCTCAAAGCAGACATAATTTTTCCTCAGGAAACTCATTTTGCTGCCAACAAATTCCCATGACTAAATTTCCAACACTTTCCTCACCAATACTTGGCCAATGGCCCCAAAAAGGCATGCTGGGTTTTTAATGCCGTCAGGGACTCTGTTATCTTCCACCACATTCAAACTATTCAGGATCACCAGGGACGATACATCATCCTCATCTGTGAGCTAAACCAAGCGGTTTTCACACTAGTCAACCTTTACGCCCCAAACACAAAACAGAGAAGATTCCTAGCCCCACTGCTTGCCAAGGCCCTAGAGTAAAAACAAGGCACCCTGATCATCGGAGGAGACTTTAACACAATCCTAAACCCAACCATGGACTCTACCACCTCCTTAAGGAGACCTGAACACTCCATCCACCCTTTACTCCACAAGCATGAGTTATATGACATCTGGCACTATTTCCATGGGTCTGAGAAGGACTTTACTTTTCTATCTGCTGCACACTCTTCATATTCCCGCATTGACTTCTTTGTAACTGAAAAAGCGTCTTTACAAACTCTCCATGCTGACATTGGTACAATTTCTTGGTCAGACCATGCCCGATTACACTGGAATTTGACGACAAACTTCGTAACTCCCCACCCCCCCACCATTATGGAGATTGAACACCTCCCTCTTGGAGAACAAGCAATTGTACCAAAAGATTGTGCAAGAACATCATAACTTCTTTATGCATAATGATACTCTGGAAATTAGTAGATATACTTTATGGAATACCTATAAGGTATATATGAGAGGGATACTAATTAAACTGGCTTCATACAACAAGAAACAGAGGGAGAGGCAGATTGAAGACTTGCTCCACTCTATAGCCCTAAAAGAACAAGATAATAAAGCTAACGCAAATTCCCATCTAACGAATGATATCCTTCAAGATCTAATCTCCCAGGCTGGATCCTCTCGAGCACCTTCTCTGCTCCTCTCTTTGGACGCGGCGAAGGTGCTCGATTGGGTCCACTGGGGAAATCTCAAGACAGTACTTGACATGTTTGGCATTGGAGAATGGTTGCAGACCGCTATCCTATCCCTATATTCCACCCCCTCAGCCACCATACTTACTTCAGGGATCACCCCCAAACCAATATGAATAACGAATGGGACTAGGCAAAGATGCCCCCTATTGCCTATAAATTTTTCACTTCTCGTGGAACCGCTAGCGGAAAGTACCAGCTCCCACCCTGACATTACAGGCCTCTTTATAGCAGGAACTGAACACAAAATAAGTCTCTTTGCGGACAATGTCATGCTCATACTTTCCAACCACAAGATATCACTACATGAGACACAGAAAATACTAGATAAGTTCAGTGCCGTGTCCTACTATAAATGAGATGCAACAAAGTCCCAAATTCTAGGAATTAATATCCCAACCTCTTTGCAATCGTCCTTAACAAAATAATTTCCTTTTCTTTGGTCCCCTTGCTCGCTATCATTTCTAGGCGTCCAACTGATCCCACATACTTCACAGCTTTATAAACACAATTTTAAACATTTCCTGGATTCACAATAATGCATCCTATCACGTATACCTCAACTAGGTGCGTAAATCACTGGGAACTTCCAGAAAGTAGTACACTCCTGGTATCTTCCTCCATTCAAACTCTCCAAGTTTTACCCCTCGCACACAGCCCTCTGCTGGAGAAAGTGCCGAGAATCCGGTACACTATTCCATATTTTATGGTCCTGCATATCAATAAGGTCATCTTGGAACAAAATCTTCTCCATACTGTCAGACACAGGTGGCCATCACATAGCTCCCAAACCTGAACTAGCCATCTTACACCTGACTATCCAGGAACTACCACCCAATATGTCAGTAGTGGCTACACAACTTCTACTAGCAGCAAAACTCACAACGAACCTCATTGTTACATCATTTAGAGAGAAGTGGAATCTATGGCTATCTAATTCTAAGTGAGCAGTCAAGATTTGAAAACTGTTGTTTAAGACTCAAGGTTAATGTAAACTAACCTAAGAATAGCTAACATTGGTGTGCTACACACTGGTGACTAGCCTGACCCTCCTCTCTCTCCCCCTTCCTCCATGGCCCTTCCGTCCCCCCCCCCCCTTCTCCTCTCTCTTTGATAACTGTATCTTGCATGTTAATGACTAATAATAGGTTAAGTTACTTTACCTTTGTCTATAGTGCAAATGACAATACTTTTCTTGGTTTACTTTGTTGTTATGTTAACATTGGATACCAACTGATAGTTTGAACCTGTTTCAGTTTCTATCGTTGTACCTCTATATTTTGATACAATAAAGAAATATTGACATTAAATCATGATGACAGCAGAAACTACCCAAATGACCCCAATCAAAAGTTTACATACCCCAGTTCTTAATACCGTGTATTGCCCCCTTTAACATCAATGACAGCTTGAAGTCTTTTGTGGCAATTGTGGATGAGGCTCTTTATCTTCCCAGATGGTAAAGCCTCCCATTCCTCTTGGCTAAAAGCCTCCAGTTCCTATAAATTCTTGGGCTGTCTTGCATGAACTGGACGTTTGAGATCTGTCAGAAACTATGAATCAGACCGAGACAGAAGTACAGTTAAATCACACTTGTTTAATATTAAAAGTAAATAGAACAAACGTAGTCAAAACATAGCCAAAGTTCGGAACCGGAACGGATAGTCAGACAAGCCAGAAAGTCAGGATTCCAGGAATCAGTGTAGTGGAACAGCAAGCATGATCTGGAGCCAGAAGGAATGTCAGCCAAGCAAGTCTTTAATACAGGAGAGAAACTCTGTGATGTTGACCAGGGAGAGATCATCTGGGCTAGACAGCTTAAGTAAGCCGAACTAACGAGCAGGATATCATCAACAGGTGAGTCACTGTGAAGAGATAGGAGCTGGCAATTAACCGACAGCTAAGCGGCCAGCTCAGAAAATGAAGTGCTGAGCCCAGCCCTGACAAGATCTCCCCAGAGTGGCTCAAGGATATTGAGGTCAGGAGACTGAGATTGCCACTCCAGAACTTTCAAGTTATTCTGCTGTAGCCAATGACAGGTCGACTTGACCTTGTGTTTTGGATCATTGTCATGTTGGAATGTCCAAGTATGTCTCATGCACAGCTTCCTGGCTGATGAATGCAAATGTTCCTCCAGTATTTTTTGATAACATACTGCATTCATCTTGCCATCAATTTTGACCAACTTTCCTGTGCCTTTGTAGCTCACACATCCCTAAAACATCAGCGAATCCCACCTCCGTGTTTCACAGTAGGAATGGTGTACCTTTCATCGTAGGCCTTCTCGACTCCTCTCCAAAATCTAGCGCTTATGGTTGTGGCCAAAAAGCTGAATTTTGGTCTCATCACTCCAAATGACTTTGTGCCAGAAGGTTTGAGGTTTGTCTCTGTGCTGTTTGGCATATTGTAAGTGGGATACTTTGTGGCATTTGTATGTACAGGGATAGGGACAATTGTAGACACTCACTCAGGTCGAACTGGATGGACTGGTGTCTTTATTCAACCTTACTAACTATGTAACTATGTAGTAATGGCTTTCTTCTGGCGGCTCGACCATGCAGCCCATCTTTCTTCAAGTGCCACCTTATTGAGCATCTTGAAACAGCCACACGACATGTTTTCAGAGAGTCCTGTATTTCACTTGAAGTTATTTGTGGGGTTTTCTTTGCATCCCGAACAATTTTCCTGGCAGTTGTGGCTGAAATTTTAATTAGTCTACCTGACCGTGGTTTGGTTTCGACAGAACCCTTCATTTTCCACTTCTTGATTAGAGTTTGAACACTGCTGATTGGCATTCTCATGTCCTTGGATATCTTTCTTTATATCCCTTTCCTGTTTTATACAGTTCAACTACCTTTTCCCACAGATCCTTTTACAATTCATTTGCTTTTCCCATGACTCAGAATCCAGAAACGTCAGTGCAGCACTGGATGAAAGATGCAAGGGTATGTCAGGAGTCCAGAAACTCATTTACCTTTTTATACGCAAACACTAATTACAAGCAAACAGATCACAGGTGAGGATGGTTACCTTTAATAGCCATTCAAACCCCCTTTGTGTCAACTTTGTGTCAAGGCCAAAATCACCAGGGTATGTAAACTTTTGATCAGGGTCATTTGGGTAGTTTCTGTTGTCATTATGATTTAAAAAGAGTAAACACAGTTGATTGATAATAAATGACTTCAGCCAAACACTAACCATGAGTGAAAGAAAAGTTTTTGTGTTCATATTCTCAAAAAATGGCCAAGAAATCATAAATTCTGCCAGGGTATGTAAACTTATGAGCACAACTGTATTAAAAAAAAAAAAAAAAAAAAAGGGAGGTGGGACTTCTCCTTTAATGGTTAAAAGGATGATGCACACTTTGAGGGGGAGCAAGTACACAACATCCGCAGACGGCAGTAGATTTTACATGCAGAAGTCATAAAGGTTTGCTCTGACAAAAGATATAATATAGTAGCCACACTGCCGGTCGGAGCCGGGTCACCCACGTTAGTTTGCATTATGAAAACTTGACAATGACTTACAAAGACTAGCTTACAGTGATACAAAGTAACAAATCTTCAACGTTCCATTCCCGTCATCCTTTGGCCCGCATCTCATTTGCACAATCAGTTTTACGCAGTGATGCTCCGCTCCCTGCCAGGCAGTGTTAAAAACAGCTGCAACTATTTCACTCCGACACCTCGATCTCAGCAAACTTCCAGCAGAAATTGTGAACAAGTGCTGGCAAGGTGTTTTATTCCCCATTGTGCTTCGAAATCAGCACTTCCAAAACTAACAGCTCACTACTTGCAAACACTCCTTACACAGCTTGGAAACAACGTCGTGGTAATTGATTTTCAAGACTAAATAACCGCTCTGATTATTCCTACTAAGTTTCTACCTACAGCTGTTTATAGGGAGCAGCGACATCGATTACTATTATTATTATTATACGAGATTTAAAAAGCAGGTGCTAGCAGGCATTGAACCCAGGACCCTGCAACTGCAAGGCAAGAGCTCTAACTACCCGCTTCTCAATGCCAGACCTTATTTATTTATTATGGTAAAAACAAGAAATGTAGCAGTGACTCCGTGGGATTCTTCTCCCTCGGGGTACCCACACCTACGCAGCACCATCTCCATGTTTATAACAGCAAAGCATTATGGGGCTAAATAAATAGGTAACAGCAAAGAATTCAAATTTTTTTTTCAGCCATACAACAATATAATATATGTAGTTTTGCCTCTCAGGGATTGCTTTTTGTATTATTATTTACTTGTATCCTCTCCCTGTCTAAGCAGAAGCGGGACTTTTTGACCAGACTGGTCCGACGGACTATCCGACGGACTTTCGGTGGGCTTCCGACGGACTTTCCCCAACGAACGGACTTGCCTACACACAATCACACCAAAGTCCGACGGATTTGTACGTGATGGCATGCGACCGGACTAAAATAAGGAAGTTGATAGCCAGTAGCCAATAGCTGCCCTAGCGGCGGTTTTTCGTTCGTCGGACTAGCATACAGACGAGCGGACTTTTCGATAGGAACTGGGTCCGGCGGAGTTCCGACGTAAAGATTTGAAACATGTACCAAATCTAAAGCCCGTCAGATTTTCTACCGAAAAAGTCTGCTGCAGGTCCGATGAAGCCCACACATGCGGTCGAAATGTCCGCCGGACTCGGTCCGTCCGACCAGTCCGGTTCGAAAAGTCCGCTCGTGTGTACGCGGCATTAGACTATAAGGTCCCATTGAGGCGTTCAGTAGGATTCTTCTTCCTTAGGGTACCCATACCTACACAGCACCATCTCCATGTTTCTAACGGCAAAGGATTATGGGGCTAAATAAATAGGTAATAGCAAAGAATTAGATTTTTTTTTTCAGCCATACAATAATACAACAATATAATATATGTAGTTTTTCCTCTCAGGGATTGCTTTTAGTTGTATTATTTACTTGTATCCTCTCCCTGTCTAAGCAGAAGTGTTACACTATAAGGTCCCATTGAGGGGTTCAGTGGGATTCTTCTCCCTCAGGGTACCCATACCTACGCAGCACCATCTCCATTATTTAACAGCAAAGGATTATGGGGATAAATGAATAAGTAACAGCGAAGGATTTGATTTTTTTTTTTCCAGCCATATAACTATATAATATATGTAGTTTTGCCTCTCAGGGATTGCTTTTTGTTTTGTTATTTACTTGTATCCTCTCCCTGTCTAAGCAGAAGTGTTAGACTATAAGGTCCCATTGAGGGGTTCAGTGAGATTCTTCTCCCTTAGGGTACCTACACTTACGCAGCACCATCTCCATGTTTTTAACAGCAAAGGATTATGGGGATAAATGAATAGGTAACAGCTAAGAATTAGATTTTTTTTCAGCCATATAACTATATAATATATGTAGTTTTACCTCTCAGGGACTAATTTTTGTTTTATTATTTACTTGTAGCCTCTCCCTCTCTAAGCAGAAGTGTTAGACTAGAAGGCCCTATAGAGGGATTCAGTGGGATTCTACTCTCTCAGAATACCCACACCTACTCAGCAGCATCTCCATGTTTCTAAAAGCAAAGGATTATGGGACTAAATGAATAGGTAACAGCAAATAACTGGATTTTTTTCAGCCATATAACTATACAGAATATATGTAATTTTTTCTTCTCAGGGATTGATTTTTGTTTTATTATTTACTTGTATCCTCTCCCTGTTTAAACAGAAGTCTTATGCTGCGTACACACGAGCGGACTTTTCGACCGGATTGGTCTGATGGAGCGAGTTCGGCGGACAATTCGACCGTGTGTGGGCTTCATCGGACCTGCAGACGGACTTCAGATTTCGAACATGCTTCAAATCTTTCAGACGAACTCGAGTCCGGTCGAAAAATCCGCTCATCTGTATGCTAGTCCGACGGACAAAAACCGACGCCAGGGCAGCTATTGGCTACTGGCTATCAACTTTCTTATTTTAGTCCGGTCGTACGTCATCACGTACGAATCCGTCGGACTTTGGTGTGATCGTGTGTAGGCAAGTCCACTCATTAGAAAGTCCGTCGAAAGTCCGTCGTAACTCCGTCGAAAGTCCGTAGAAAAGACCGTCGGACCGTTGTTGTTGAAAAGTCCGACTGTGTGTACGCGGCATTAGAATATAAGGCCTCTAATAGCAAAGGATTATGGGGCTAAAAGTATAGGTAACAGCAAAGAACTGGATTTTTTCAGCCATATACTATAACTATACAGAATATATGTAGTTTTACCTCACAGGAAGCCGCTATGACATCACTCCTGTGCATGAGCGGCGGAGCCGTCATTTACGCCACAGAATTCCAAAGGAACGGCGCACGTTTAGGATATATTTACAGTACCTATAGGTAAGCCTTATTATAGGCTTACCTACAGGTACAAGTACAGGACTGAGGTTTACTTCCACTTTAAACAGAAGTGTTGGATTATAAGGCCCCATAGTGCGGTTCAGTGGGATTCTACTCCCTCAGGGTACCCACACCAATGCAGCACCATGTTTATAACAGCAAAGGATTAGGGGACTAAATGAATAGATAACAGCTAAAGAACAGGATTTTTTCAGCTATATAACTATACAGAATATATGTAGTTTTACCTCTCAGGGATTGCTTTTTGTTTTATTATTTACTTGTATCCTCTCCCTGTCTAAGCAGAAGTGTTAGACTACAAGACCCCCACAGAGGTCGTCTTATGCCCTGCCTCAGCTCAGAGCTTATAATAAATACTCTTATAAGAAATATGCTGTCAGGACCTAAAAAAAAAACGCTGACACTGTTCTGACATGTCTGCTCTTGTGGGTAAACGGAAGTGCCAAACAAAAGGTCTGTGAGTCCAAAAATGTTTAATATTGATAATGGTTCACCAAAGGACAAAATAGAACAGCCATCATATTTCAAAGGTCCGAACCCTCCCCCTTCTTCAGGACATATATTTAATGGGTAGCTATAAGGGCTAATTAAGACAGCTCTCATTGTCCAACATGGGATTTTACATGTCATGTGACTTGAGGTCTCACTAGTTGGATCCTAAGTTGCGGCAGTGTGAACCGAGCCTTAGGAAACTTTTTCTTTATTTTGAGAACTATAACTATTGGATAGCTTCAAATGGCATTATGGCAAAGAAAATTAGGAACCGTTTGGTAAAGTTTTTTTTAAAAGCCACTGCAATGCCTAGTTATGGATCCAAACACATAAGGAGAAGTGATATTACTGTGGGGAAAGTTACAAGCTTGTAGAATGTGAGAGCTTTAGCCGCTGGCTCGGGCTGGGAGTGGGTGTTGGTCTGGAGACATCACCTCTGGTGGTGAAGTGGTCAGTAGGTTCCATCAATGTACTCACTAGGATGTTTGGGCTACAACAATGGTTCTCATGCATGGTGCAGGGTTTCCCTAAGGACCAAACCTAAAACCACGGGGGAAATTCAAGGCTTTGAAAACATATGAAAGTATTGATCCCACCCATGCCTTGGGGTGAGAAATTGCTGAAACGTGTTCACGTGTACAAAGTCAGTAGACTTGGTTTGGGCCATGGTGCCCCAGTCCTGTAAATCTGCAATCTAGTCAACTGGGCAAGGGAGTGTGTTAACAACCCAGCCCCTGGATGACATGTCCTTCATATAGATGAGTGGATCTGAACAAATTTTTTTTACGATTCCATGGGAATTGAAAATCAAGGTGATGCAACTCAGATGCAGCTTGAAGTATTACAGAAGCATATTAAGGCAACACCTTGGAAAAACATAAATGCAAAGAAAGAAACTCCAAAAACAAATTTAATCAACCTAAAACAAAGTTGCACTTGACCCTCAAGTTATCTATTCCACCAATACCCAGCCTTGTCCTACCTTTGCTGGCACACTCCACGTGTTCAAGTTCTTCAGGAAACTTTGCGATCTCTGGGAACTTTTCTTCACAAATTTCCGCAAGAAAATGCAGTAAGGTGCTCTTCTGGTCCGAGGACTTTGTGTCTCGAATCTGCAGGAGATCACAAAAAACAATTGCATCATAACCCATGTAGCAACAGTTACATTGTAGAATAAAGTCTTTTTAGAGTTAATGCTGAACAATACAGGAAATTAGAACCGTTCTAAACATAAGAAGCTCTCTGGGCCGTGTCTCTCCGAGGCCTCCAAACAGCAGGATTTGGGTTTTGGGTTTGGCACCTGCCACCCCCACAATCCTACTTCTTCCATCACTTCAAAGGTTTGTACATCACCTGGGACCACTATGGCCAAGGATAACTCTCAAGTCTGGATGGGAAGACTGCAACAAATTCTGATATCTTCCTAGTTGTATTATTTTCTGCCTGGGCACTGTGGGAGAACTTTGACCTTGGTTCCCTATAACTATACTACAATGCGTCCTATTTTTCTCTAACCATGAATATACTAAAATTATTTTGCATGAATCTGCCTGCACCTTAAAGAAAAAATTCTAGTCAATTCATAAAATAATACATAGCATATAGCATTAAATGGTATGTATTATTGACAAACTCACAAACTTACCCTTTGACCTCGCCAGCCTAGCCTACTTCTATTGGTAGGGTAACAATGGCATCCTACAACTAATGTGCAGAACGAAAAAATGTGTTTAGTTTTGTTTTCAATTTGTTATTTAGATAAATTTGTTTAGTTAAATTCATTTAATTTGTTTTCGGGATTTTTTTTAGTTTATTTGTATTCAAATCAATTCAAATTTTCAAATTCAAATTTGGATCGATTTGAAAAGTTTTCGAATCAATTTGCGAATAGTTTTCAAATTCAAAAAGTTTGAACAATTTCCTAAGAGAATAAAATAGAATAGAAAATAAAGGAATAGAATAGAAAAACATATAATAGAACAGAAAATAATATAACAGAAAATAAAAGAATAGAATATAAGAGTAAAACGGAACAAAATAGGATAGAAAAAAAAATGAACAGAATAGAATGGAATAGAATAGAATGGAATAGAATAGAAAAAAAAGAATAGAATTAAATGGAAATATTATAACCATCTTCTGAAATTCAAATAGAATAGAAAATAATAGAATTCAAACACCAAAAGAATATAATAGAATAATATAACCATTTTCCAAAAAAAGAGGGGACTCACGAGGGGAGGAGACCGATCGGTGTTCCTCTGTACTGGGAACACACAATCGGTCTCCTCTCCCCTGACAGGAGGTTGATTTGTGTGTTTACACACACAGATCCGCGGTTCTTCCCTGTTATCGAGCAATCAGGGGTGCCGGCAGACATCGCGGCCGCCGGGCACGTGCCCCGGCACCCGAGTGACGCGGCGCGCGCGCGCCCACTAGGCGGCCGGGAAGCCCAGGAAGTCATATGACGCCCGCCCAGGATGGAAGATCCCTCCTGCGGATGTCATACTACTATGGGTGGGGTATGCAGTGGTTAAAGAAGAAGAGAATTGTGCGCTGCATTTTGAGATTTCATAATTTGCCGCGTCACGAATGTTAATTCTCCATTACGAATGCTAGTTTACAAGAACGACCGCTTCTGGCTCGTCCTTGCTTCCGTTTGTACGTTGGACTTTTGTCCGACGGACTTGTGTACACACGCTCGGAAAATCCGACAACAGATATTTGTCCGCGGTAAATTTTAAAACCTGCCATCCAACATTTGTCTGCGGAAAATCCGACAACAATTGTCTGATGGAGCGTACACACGGTCGGATTTTCCACCAATAGCCTGTCATCACACAATTCCCGTCGGAAAATCCGATCGTGTGTACGAGAGTCCCCCTTCACTTTGGGAGAGTTCCTCTAACTTCCTGTTGTGTCTCTGAGCCAAGAAATTAAGGGAAATGTACACAGACAGCAAAAAAATAACTACTTTATCTTAAAGAGGAAGTAAACCCACTCTGCAGGCTTGTATCTACAGGTAAGTCTATAATAAGGCTTACCTGTAGGTACTATGAATTGTTCTGGATTCATTTATAGATAGGCAACTCCTATCCTCAGATTGATTAGTGGTTCCAAATTAATAACTACTGCAGTATGGAACAGACACAAAAGATACAATCAGCATCTTTCCAAATAACTGTTCTGCTTTATTATAATGCAATTGAAGGTTTTTTATACACATGATTACGTAGGTATCACAATATTATTAACCACTTCAGCCCTGGAAGAATTGGCTTCTCAATGGCCAGGCCATTTTTTGCGATATGGCACTGCGTCGCTTTAACTGACAATGGCGCGGTCGTGCGATGCTGTACCCAAACAAAATTTATGTCCTTTTTTCTCACAAATAGAGCTTTCTTTTGGTGGTATTTGATCATCTCTGCATTTTTTATCTTTTGCGCACAACATTTTGTACTTTTTTCTGTAATAAATAGCCCCAATTTTTTTTTTTAAAAAGCTAATTTTTTTCTCAGTTTAGGCCGATATGTATTCTTCGACATATTTTTGGTAATAAAAATCGCAAAAAGCGTATATATTGATTGGTTTGCGCAAAAGTTATAGCGTCTACAAAATAGGGGATAGATTTATGGCATTTTTATTATTATTATTTTTTTTACTAGTAATGGCGGCGATCTGCAATTTTTATCGAGACTGCGACTTTATGGTGGACACATCGGACACTTTTGACACATTTTTGGGTCGATTGACAATTATACAGCGATCAGTGCTATAAAAATACTGTATACAAATGTCACCGGCAGGGAAGGGGTTAACACTAGGGGGCGATCAAGGGGTTAAGTGTGTTCCCTAGGTGTGTGTTCTAACTGTAGGGGGAGGGAACTGACTACAGGAGATGAGAGATCGTGATTGCCAGCTCGTAGGAACTCACAATCTCTCTCTCCTCTCCTCCCAGAACTGGGAAGTGTGTGTTTGCACACACACACGTCCCTGTTCTGCCTCTCATGCCCACGATCAATCGTGGCCGGCGGTCATCGCGACCGCCGGTCACGAGCATCAACACCCCCCGCTGTGCAGCAGGCGCGCGCCTGCTATCACGCTTAAAGGGACCGACGTACAGCTACGAAGGTTCGCGGGATCGTGACGACCTGCCGCAGTATAATCATAGCTCCCAGCTGTCCCTGATTTGGAGCAATGTCCCTCTGTCCCTCGTTCCCCATGATTTGTCCCTCATTTTGGTCTGATCCATATAGTTGTATATAAAATGCACTTTTTATCTTTTAAAAAGTGTTTCCCAGTGCTAAATCTTTCATCCAAATTCTAAATTGGTGCATTTGTAAATTTTAAAAGCCAATAAAAAGGAATAGTAGTGGTAAAAAAAAAAAAAGCTCTTGTGGATTTAAATTAACCTTTTTTTTTGGTTAATTCTCCTTTAAGAGGGTGTGGCAGGGGGTGTGTCCTATTCTGACATACGTTTGCTAGTAGGTGTCCCTCATTCCCATCTCAAAATGTTGGGAGGTATGGTATAATGACGGCGGCTGGTGGTGCAAGTGGTTCATTGTACTTTTATGGTAACAAGGGGCGTAACATTGGCAGGCTAATTCTAATCAGGACTCAAAAGAATGCAAACATGTAATGAAAATCTTATTAGTGCCATGTGCACAGTGAGGGCAGTGTGCAATACATACAAAATAGAATACAATTATATGCAGAACTTACAAATTTCCTTTACAGAATATCTCCTAAACCTTTGCAGTTTAGGAGATATTCGCACTTCATGCAGCCAGTGATGTCACCGCTGCATGCGCTCTGAAGGGATGATATACCTGTGTCGTCCCTTCAGAGCTCCGTGCCGCGGTCCGTGACTCCCGTGCGCGAATGCGGCTGGAGGACGCGAACCTAGGAAGGAAGACTGGGTGAAGATGGAAGTGTCTATCAGGACTTTGTTCTAAGGTAAGTATTTCATAATGTGCTAGTATGCGATGCGATGCATACTAGCACATTATGCCTTTACTTTGCAGGTTTTTTTAAAAAAAGAATTACATTTGGTATGGTTTACTTCCTCTTTAAACTCAAAAAATAAAATAAAAGTTGGGTGTATTAATGGATACAGAGCTGCATTCACTTATATCTTCTGTATCGCCCTGGAGTTAAGCTTAAGTTTGCTTTTCATTGTTAAAAAATAAGCATACAAAGTAAGGGTGACGGAATTTTTAGGAGGAAGAGAATCAATATTCAATTAGACAGCAACAAGGAAAAATCCAGAGAAGCAGTTCTGGAACTTTTGTGAATGTTAAGTCTTTAATGAATTGCGAGTTCATTTTCTTTGAACAAAACAAAAAAAAAAAAAAAACGCTTCGCAACCAAAGTTCCAAGATTAGAAGCCCTACATACGTACTAAGCACTTTCTATGTAAAGCTGGCGGTAAATGTGGTCTTTGTTAGATAGAATGGCGAACGGTCCAAGACTCACACAAGGAAAAAAAAATATAATAATTATGG
Organism: Lithobates septentrionalis; assembly: GCA_037952835.1. Classification (NCBI taxonomy): domain Eukaryota; kingdom Metazoa; phylum Chordata; class Amphibia; order Anura; family Ranidae; genus Lithobates; species Lithobates septentrionalis. The sequence continues at coordinate 321,597 of JBBDGP010003761.1, forward strand.
GGACGTCGGAAAAAACCTTGACGGAATAATGAATTTTAAAGGGTGTTTGGCCCGGCGCCATGGCGGCGTACAATACCTATAATTTGCCTGTAAATAAATGTTTGTATTATTTTTCGCAGGAAATCATACGGTATTTAATGTTGGATTATGAGTCTTTTGGGCTCACAAATGAAAATGTAATGAGTTTATTTGGCTGCCTGCTTAAAAAGGAACCAGAAAAAAAATATTGGTTTGTATCCAAGTTTTATTGTTTTGTTATTAATGAAAAAAAAAGACATTTGCCGGTTGTGACAACATGTTTACCGCATAAGCGGCATTCAAAATGTTATATACGGTCCATGTGTGAACAGAAGGTGGTCCATGCTGCAAAATGTAATCATTTGTGTTAAAGGAAAGTCGTAAACAGTATCCCTATAAAAGTGGATATACTTTTTTTCAGGTTAGGTGTCTACATGGTAACTCGTAGGAAGCTGTTGACCTTTAATTATGACCACTCCCCTTTTGTAGGTGTGCCCTTGGCATTGGGCTTGTCCTGTTCCTTTTATTTGAATAGGGAGGGGGGCCAATCTAAGGAGTTTGACACAAGCAGCTTTTGGAAAATAGTCCTCTGAGGAGAAGAGCTCCCCCTGGAGCCTGGGAGAGAAATCGGACCAGTGGAGGCCTGGACAGACCAGCATGACCCCTTTGAAGACTTATTCTCTTGTTCTCTTCTACTTGCATCAGCATTTAGCCAGCACCTGGGGCTCTTCTCTTCCTGGAGGTAATGAGACGCAAGCACTCTGGTTTAAGCCCCTCTTTGAGCGGAGGATCCCACATCGGCCCCTTTGAAGACGTCAGGTGTGACGAAACATGTAGGGCGGTGCTACGTACTGACACCATCATGCCCCATGTGATCTTTTTGGTATACGGGTGTTCGCTTTTAAATTTTTGCCGGATATTTTTATGTACTGTGCGGAGGACGCCAATCCCCGCGTTTGTGTCTTTGACCTTTAGCAATAAACGTTCTTTTTTTTACGATATCACAATATGGGAATTTCTTTTGCCTCTTCACACTCACGGCTCTTTGGGCCAATGAATGATAGCTCCGATCGAAAGTGTCTCTTTTTATCCTCGGATCATCTCAGGGCCTTGAGGCTACGAAGCATGAGGAGTTCCGCCTAGCCCGTGCTGAGGGCTACATGTGTTTGTAATTCCGAAACGGAAGTGTCCCTTTTGTCTTGGATCATCACGGGGATGAGAGGCTACGAAGTAAGAGGAGTTCCACCTAGCCTGTGCAGAGGGCCATATCTGCTTGCGATTCAGACCTCGCTATTTAGGGGGTCCACCGTTTTCGGTAAGGGCATTTACTTATCAATTGTGATCAACTGTGGATTCCCTCTTCATCTCTCCTCCTGCTCCTATTTTCGGTGAAGGTGTCTGACTCCTGGATAGTCGCTCCCCCCAGTGGACTTGCCTCCCCCCATCAGTGATCTTTTCCCAAACTGCTCATGGACTTTCTTTCTTGTTTTTTGTTTATCCAATGTTCATTTGTTTATCAATTGACTTAATTTATCATTTTCTTTGGTTCACTTATTTACCAGTTAGTCCATCACTTACTTTAATGTTGTTTTGTTATTTTGAGTGCTCATTTTGTAAGCGCAACTTATAGATTTTATTGATTTGCACCATATGGATATTTGATGGTTTTTGTTGCAGCTACTTTTTTAGATTTTTGCTTTTGAGCGCGGTATATTTCTCCTTTTTCCATGGCTGGAAAAGTGTATATGTCACAGCATCCCTTCTGCGCTAAGGTATGGCATTAGTCCTTATGGAGAAAAGCTCTCTAAGTCTCAAGCCTCTCCAGAACACAACCATAGTCCAGGTCTTCTAGCATCCACGTGGCCTTGCTACCCACCCTTGGCTGGGGAATCCATAAGTACTAGTAGAAACAAAAAAGAGGGTGCACCAGCCTTGTGTATTAACCATGACACCTTTTATTTAACAAAAAAAAGTCTTATACTGTCAGGGCTGGGCTCTGCCCTTCCTTCTCTGAGCTTGCAGCTCAGCTGTCGGCTAATTGCCAGCTCCTATCTCTCCACAGTTACCCAGCTGTTGATGATCTCCTGCTCGTCAGTCCTGCCTACTTAAGCCGGTCAGCCCAGTGAATCTCTGCCTTCGCCTTGGTCAACATCACAGAAACTATCTCCTGTGATCCTGTACAAGACTTGCTTTGCTGACATCCCTGCTGGCTCAGATCCTGCTTGCTGTCTAACCACTTCATTGATCCCTGACTTCTGGCTTGGCTGACTATCCGTTCCAGTTACTGAACTTTGGCTATGTTTTGACTACATTTGTTCTTTTTACTTTTATTATTAAACAAGTGTGATTTAACTGTACTTCTGTCGGAGCTTCAAGCCCAATGCAAATATCCAACATAACAACCAAAAGCGGTAACACCCCTCTAGATGGGCAAAAACAATGCCCCTGCAATACTCTTCTCTGGGGTGGACTCTACTCCTTCCTCTAACACTCTTCGTCTGAAATACTCTTCTTTGCTGGGGGACTGCTCTTTACCTTAGCTTCTGAAATACTGCACTGCTGAGAAACTCTGATACGTTCTCTTATCCAACTCTCCTCTCTGGAAATACTCTGCACTGCTGGAAGACCCTGCTCCTTCCCCTCACTATTTTCTCCTGTATACTCTGCTCTTTCCTCTATCCAACTCTCCTCTTCTGAAATACTCTGCATTGCTGGAAGTCTCTGCTCCTTCCCCCAACTCTCCTCTCCTTAAATACTCTGCACTGCTGGAGGACTCTGCTCCTTCCATTATCTAACTCTCCTCTCCTGAAATACTCTGCACTGTTGGAGGACTCTGCTTCTTCCTCTAACTCTCCTCTCCTAAAATACTCTGCATTGCTGGAGGACTCTACTCCTTCCTCTATAACTCTCCTCTCCTGAAATACTCTGCATTGCTGGAGGACACTACTCCTTCCTCTATAACTCTCCTTTCCTGAAATACTCTGCACTGCTGGAGGCCTCTGCTCCTTCCTGTATAACTCTCCTCTCCTGAAATACTTTGCACTGTTGGAGGACTCTGCCTCTTCCTCTAACTCTCCTCTCCTGAAATATTATGCATTGCTGGAGGACTCCACTCCTTCCTCTATCTACAGTAACTTTCCTCTCCTGAAATAATCTGCAGTGCTGGAGGTCCCTGCTCCTTCCTCTATCCAACTCTCCTCTCTTGAAATATTCTGCTCTTATTCCTATCACTTGAAGTCTAGTCCTTATTTCTGAAGCATTGAGACACAACAGTCATTTTTTATGACCAGTGCAATAAAAGAGTCTGGATCAGGTTTATAAAGCATCGATAATTTGCCGGTAGAAAAAAAAAAGTAGCCAAGTACACTTAAAAATAAACACCTAGCAACACATGATCTTCCCGCTGGCCTCCTGCTGTGGCTGTTTTCCATTAAGCATCTATTAGATTCTTCAAAACGAGCTTGTAAAATTTAAACGGACTTCAGAAATGTATTTTTCGATAAAGTCTTTATATCCCGCTGTGTTGTCCTTTGACTGAGCTCTATGTATAGAACGCGGGAACTAGAAGAGAAAACTTGGCTTTGACGAGGCGGTAAGACATAGACATTCTTAATATACATTAGCCTGGATTCTTTGCAAAGTCACACAAGACAATGAGTGCGTTAAGTAAGAGAACGTAAGATACGTTTGTCAAGAATTAACAGTCACAGCTTGAGACTGATGTGGTTGCCACTTAAAAATGCACGGAGAATTATTTTATGCCAAAATGGTTGACTCCAACTAGAACAAATGACTTTCTGTATGAGGCTACAGAGACTGCTACAAAAAGTAAAGCATAAATGTATAAATAAAACATGGCATAAATACATCAATGGGACTTCTTCTGACCATGTACCGTAGGTTAGGGGCGGACTGGGATAGGGGGCAGGGGGGCAATAGCCCCCCGAGCCGCTGATGCCCAGTAAAAAGGCCGCACCCCTTTAGCCGCAGACATGCCTAAAGGCTTCCTGGTGAAGAGGAGTTAAAAGTCCCCGCAAGTGTCCTGTCGAGTGCGGGATGAAGATGAGGACAGAGTGCAGGCCGACCCTCCAGCATGGATAGTAAACGCCACGTCTGAGCAGAGGCCAGCTCCGTTCCCAACCAGAGGCTCTCCTCCCCCAGCAAGCCCCCATAAGCCCCCGGCCACCCCCTGCTGGCCAGTTTAGGAACCCAAAGTCGGTTCAGCAGGCACTGCCCAGCCTGACCCGCCCAGTGAGCAGAGAGAACCTAGAGATTCAGCCTGGGATGGGGTCGGGAGGAGGCAGGGAAGAGGGAGAGCAGGAGGCGGGCACCATGGGCCTCTGGGTTGTACTTGCCTTCTGGGCAATAATTTTCCAGTCAGCCCCTGCCATAGGAGCCCTGGATGTAGGCAGGTACCTACTGTATGTCACTATTTTGTGATATTCTGCCTATGTTGATTATTTTAGTGTAATGTATCTTTAAATATCCTGGCAGATTGCTGTAGGGGTCCGGTCATGTACGCACTCAAGGTATACACACCGATCAGCCATAGCTTTAAGACTATTGATTGGTTAAGTGAATAACATTCATTATCTCGTTACAATGACCTCCTTAAAGTGGGATATATTGAGCAGCAAGTGAACATGTTGTCCCTGAAGATGATGTGGAGAAAGCAGACAAAAATGGACATCACAATTTGTTGGGTATGGGGCTGTGTAGCTGCACACCAGTCAGGGTGTCCACGCTGACCCGTGTCCACAGCCAAAAGCACCTACAATGGGCATGTGAGCATAAGAACTGGACCACAGAGCAAGGGAAGAAGGTGGCCTGGTCTGATGAATTATGTTTTCTTTTATATCATGTGGATGGCTGCGTGCGTGTGCGTCACTTACCCAAGGAAGAGATGGCACCAGGATGCAGTATGGGAAGAAGGCAAGCCGGCAGAGGCAGTGTGATGCTTTGGGCAATGTTCTGCTAGGAGACCTTGGGTCCTGCCATTCATGTGGATGCTATTTGACATGTACTCCCTACCTAAACATTGTTGGTGAATAAGTAAACCCCTTCATGAAAACTGTATTCCCTGATGGCAGTGACCTTTTAGCAGGATAATGTGCCCTGCCACAATGTAAACATGGTTCAAGAATGGTTTGAGGAACATAACAATGAATCTGAGGTGTTGTCTCAGCCTTCAAATTTTCCAGATCTCAATCTAATGCCCTGTACACAGGACAGAATTTTCCGACAACAAAACCATGGATTTTTTTCCGACGGATGTTGGCTCAAACTTGTCTTGCATACACACGGTCACACAAATCTTGTTGGAAATTCCGAACGTCAAGAACGCGGTGACATACAACACGTACGACAAGCTGAGAAAAATTAGGTTCAATAGCCAGTGTGGCTCTTCTGCTTGATTCCGAGCATGCGTGGAATTTTGTGCTTCGGAAATGTGTACACGCGATCGGAATTTCTGACAACAGATTTTGTTGTCGGGAAATTTGAGATCCAGATCTCAAATTTTGTTTGTCGGAAATTCCGATGGAAAATGACAATGTCCGATGGAGCCTACACAAATGTTTGATGGAGCCTACACACGGTCAGAATTTCCGACAACAAGCTCCCATCGAACACTTGTTGTTGGAAAATCCTATCGTGTATACAGGGCATAAGTGTGCATCTGTGGGATGTGCTGGAAAAACAAGTCTGATCCATGGAGTCCACACCTCGCACATTACAGGACTTAAAGGATCTGCTAGTGGTGGCTTGGTGCCAGATACCACAGCATACCTCCAGAGGTCTAGTGGAATCCAAGCCTCAGTCAGGGCTTTTTTGGTGGCAAAAGAACCCCATTTAATATTAGCTAGGTCATAAAGTTACGGCTGATTGGTGGATATCTGCAGAGGATCAACCTCAAGGAGAGTCCAATGGGAGTAGTTCTGTGAGGACCAAATGTCGATATGTGATTTATTTTCTTCTTCGCTACCCCTTAAATGGGCTTGTTGGCCAATAAATCCAAATTTCATTTTACTTTTGTTGCCATGGATATTATCCATCTCATGGACATTATCCATCTCAGTTGTTGGCCGAACGAAGTTCTCTTTTCACCTTTGTCAATGTAACTGCTGGAGACAGTATACTTAGTCAGCAGCACAGCCATTCTACCTCAGCTAAATTGTACAACCAACCTGTTTGTAATTTTCCTCACATGTATGCGAAGAACACGGAACGATGAATGTGTTTACCTCAAGTTCGTCAGTAAAGGAACTTTATTTAAATAAAGAAGTTGTCTTTTTGTCAACTACTGTGGGAGATGTTCAAGTCAAGAATTATTGTAACCTTGATGTATCGACAGATGATTATATGGGAGTCAAAGCCATTTAACACCCAGAATTAAACAGCCCTGTGCTGTTGCAGAAAATTGGTACCAGGTTAACCCTTGTGGTCAGTACCTGGACAGGTTCATCCAGCGCACAGGGCAAGAACTGCTCCCCCCAATGCATGCCAGAGAATCTGTGTACCACCTTGTGCCTATTATTTGCCTCGTTGCTCCAGCTGCCCATGTTTGGCATGGATTGTTCATTGCCTCTGCATGTCCAATCACATGCTTTCTTGTGGCTAGAAGGTAGTTGCACATGCATGGTGTGTTTTTGTGTCAGCTGTTGGTGGATGTGGTGGAGAACAGGTATGTTGGAGCATGTTGTAACAGCAGTAGTTGTCAGACCAAACATGACACTGTGGCCCCTGATTGGCAGCCACTGATTTGGAGCTTGCATTTGGTGAGCGGACACCATCTCCTTCCGCTGTGCCCTGAGCGGCTTCCCCTCCTGCCCACCCCTTGTCTTGGCCCTGCTCGTGGTTGAGTACATCTGGGATTTTCAAGAACAGGCATACAAATCATCAACATTAAGTAAGTACAGTATATATAAAGCAGAATAGGTCGGACCCCTTTGGGGTTACAAATCCAACTGACGACAGTAGTTTTGAGTATGTCTCTGGTCTGTGACCATACATGAATACAATTATAAACCATTACCCGTTCACTTAAACCATAGAGCCCTGTAACTTGAGAGGGCTGGGAGAAGGGGAGGAAGGAGAGACCGTCTGCACCCCAATAGGGAACACACTGTGCCTGAACAGAACACTTCAATCCTCCCCTTGCACCCCATTAGTTAACGCTATAGATCTCTTGGCAAGGAACAAGTTAGTGAAAACCTACGTGGGAGAACACACATTTTAGCCTTCAAGAATGGGACAATCTTAAATAGCTGCAAGCCTGGATAGGAAGTGGGTGACTATGGTGGGTGACAGTGGTCCTCACGGGTGAGAGGGCAGGTGCACTTCATGTCTCTTACCCTGATGCTTATCTCCTTATTGGAGGCTGCTGTGGCCCAGGGAAGGCCTAGGGACCTGGCCTGAGGAGTCAGGAGAGTAAGGCCTTCCTTTAGGAAAAGTGTGATGGCTTCCAGTGAATGCTAATATCATGGAACATGTGTCAAGGGAGAACATGCGTGGCTGGTGAGGAATGGGTCATGTTCTGCATCACCTTCATAAAACGCTAATGTACTCTGATTGAGAGCAAGGTGGAGCCCTTGGTGTCTGCTGGTCCTTGGAATAAAGTGGTTAATTCCTTGGGAACCCCCCAAAAAAATTCATCCACTCCAGCCCTTAGACAGTAGTGCATCCAATGGTGTCACCACAATGTTTCACCCGATGCAGACCTCCTCAGACCAGGAAATCTTCAACACACTGACGACACACAGGAGGATGCAAGCGCCTAATGCAATACCACCATAAAAGTTTACTATATCCAAAAGCCAAATGATAACTCACAAACATGATAGCGAACAAGCATTTTCAAATATCAACTCCTGCAGTGAATTGATGGCGTTCGACCAAATAAACCACAGTTGGAAGGCTAACACATTTTAGGGGACATGCCCCCTTCTTTAGAGCCAATCTAGCTAGTTTATCTGATCACTGGTATGGGGTTGGGGCCTGCCAATTTTACATTTTTCGACACGCAAGAAATAAGCAAAAGAAGGTTCCTGAGTTTCTGTGCTGAGACAAATGCACACAAGGCAGCCCAATAAAAGTAAACAGGCTGCCCTACAAGCAACATGAGGAAACGTGTGAAGAATCGGAGAGACAAAGTCACGAGCGGGAACGCAAGTTCCCGCTACGCAAAGTGTGAACAGGGCCTAAAGGCGTCTGCTAAAGGGCAGCATATTTATATTAGCCATAGAGGTTAACCTGATGGACATGTATAACTTTTCAACCTTATCCACTATGCAACAATGTAACTCTTTGTAACATCCTCTTCCTAGGTGCTCGAGCTTTGGATCGCCCTTGTCCCCAGAAGACGAGCAAAAAGTTCTCCGGAAATCGCCACTTTACATTCAGCTCACCTTTTAGCATGAGAAACTAAACCGAACAACAAACACCCAGAGACGTTTTGAATATTGGATGAGCAGGATTTAATGTAAAACATAAAGAGATTTCCAAGGTCCTGCCAACAAAATATTTACTTTATCTTTTTAAGCCTCGGGTATAAAATAAGGTAGGACTCCTGGGGCAAACCTCGCATTGTCTACATAATCCAATACCGTCGGCAGGAAGCATGAGCATTAGTGGATCACCGTGAAAGCCGGTCAAATAATCCCGTGAAGTTTCTGGCGTTCTAAAGTCCGTGAAGCTCGGAAACAACATTGAGAAGGAAAAAATGATTAAGCTAAAATGCATAATCTATTCCACTCTCCGAGACGATTGCTTCCACCAACCACAGAGGCGTAGAGAATGCTACAGCATGCATTTCTTTTTAAAGATGATATTCAATCTGCTTAAATTTCATCTTTCTTGGTTTCTATTCTTTGCCCTTGCCTTGACACCATGTTAGTGATGTTAATCAACATGTTCATTGCCATTTTTAAATATAACTTTTCCATTACATGCCTTTTTAGACCCAGTAAAGTCATCAGTTGGTCTCTGTGCTTTTCTATGCAATGCAGGCACGTCATACAGGTGGGAGGAGCTGGGAGGGGGCTGTACAATCCTGAAAACATCACACCACCCTGCCTCGGTACTCCTCTCAGTAGCCCTCAGCCCTGATGCAAATGGGTTGGCTCTTGGGAGGGGTTATGCAAATATCAAAATGCCTTGATGGGTGGGTTCACCATGGATAAATGGGAGTCATTAGGCATGGAGTATTTGCATACGGACTGCTCCAGATAACATCCACACGTGATGCTGAGCCTCCATGATTGAAAGAACTGAAATCCAATAAATGAAATGGGGGGCCAAGGACAGTCAGGCTGAAGAGGAAAGGGCTAGTTCAGTGGTCTTCAAACTGCCACTAATGGGGCAGTTGCGGCCCTTTGTTGGCTTTATTCAGCCCTTGGGACATTATTTCTCTTATTGATAGGAGACACTATTCCTTCCACTGCTACCAATGATGAGGGACTATTGTTCCCACTGACACCAGTGATGGGGTACTATTCCTCCCACTGACACCAATGATGGGGCACTATTCCTCCCACTAACAACAATGAGGCACTATTTCTTCCACTGACACCAATGATGGGGCACTATTTCTTCCCACTGACTCCAATGACGGGGCACTATTCCTCCCACTGACACCAATGAAGGGACACTATTCTTCCCACTGACACCAATTAAGGGACACTATTTCTCCCACTGACACCAATGATGGGGTATTATTCCTCCCACTGACACCAATGATCAGGCACTATTCCTTCCACTGACACCAATGATGGGGCACTAATCCTTCCCACTGACACCAATGACAGGGCACTATTCCTCCCACTGACACCAATGAAGGGACACTATTCCTCCCACTGACACCAATGGAAGGACACTATTCCTCCCACTGACACCAATGAAGGGACACTATTCATCCCACTGACATCATACTTAATGTCTGTAGTAAGGGTTGTAATTGCACAGTATTCAGGGGATAGGGTGCCAACATTTGTACCATTACTGTCATTGTTAGAAAAACAAGAAAAATGTCCTGGTAATGCTTGTACTGATGGGGGTATACTTTGCATTTTAGTCTTAGGGTAGCTCTTTTCTCATTTACACATTCTGACCCAGTAATATTTTATGAAAACATTCTTATTATACAAGTCAAGTCTATTTCCTCTTCAGGGAGAGGAACGGTGGCTAGTTATTGAATATAATAAGGTTTACCATACAGCATTTCATACGGTGTTAGTCCTTTAGCAGTAGGGGTAATTCTTATACTCAACAATGCCATTGGCAAACACTAAACCCATTTATTTTTCCCTGTTTCCTTCAACAATTTTCTTAGTTTACTCTTTAAGGTACCATTGTATCTCTCCACTGTGCCCACAGATTGTGGGTGGTAGACACTGTTTTTTTTTTTTTTTTTTTGGTCAATATTGTACCATTTACCAATTTGTTGTATTGTTCGGTTTACAAAATGGGAGCCGTTGTCACTGTAAATCACAGAGGGGATCCCATGAAGTGGAATCACCTCTTTAATAAGTACTTTGGCTACTGACTGCCCATTTGGGTGTGTCATAGGAAAAGCTTCCGCCCACTTTATAAACAACAATAATCATAAAATCCATGCATATCGTGTGAAAGGGATAAGAGGGTTGTGAGAAATGACCTCTTAAGGGTCTTAGGGCACCTTGAGCATGGTATCTGTTACAAAGCGGACATGTGAGGCAAAAATCTCTAGAGTCATTCGTAAACCCATATGTTGTGAACACCTTATTGATCACCTGCACCATCCCTCCTTTTGAGATATGGGCTTGCCCATGGCTCAATAACGCAGCATATCTAAACAGTGATGTAGGTAAGATGGGTTTACCTTCTGTACTTGTGTATATACCATTGACCAGCGTTGCCCCTTTAGATAACCATTTTTGTTCTTCACCTGCCGGTGATGTTTTCTGCATTTCTGATAACCATGTTTTATCAATAGCTTTCCGTACCTCACCATTTTCTTGGGGACCGGTATAGTATATGTGTGTTTTTTTTGCGGTCCTGTAGCAGCTTCCCATGCGGTCTTTGTCTGTTAGTGCATTTTCTAGAGTAATTGGATCTGTTCCCTTTCTGTGTGCTGTACATTTACAAATAGCCACTTGTGTTGGTTTCTGTACATTTTCTAGAAGGGCCAGGATAAGATCTCTATGTGAGATTGGTTTACCTGTGGACGTAATCATACCCCTATTTTTCCATTGCTGGGCAAATATGTGTATAGTAGTAAAAGCGTATTGGCTGTCTGTATAAATATTTATTTTCTTCCCTTCCCCTAGACTACAGGCCCTGGATAGGGCAATAATTTCAGCTTGTTGTGTAGATTATGAACTGGGAAGGGGTCTGGCTTCAATGACCTGGTCATGTGTTACTACAGCGTATGCCGTTTGATGTACCCCTTTATCGTCCTTTTTACAAGACCCATCAACACAAAAGGTAATGTCAGCATCTAGAAAGGGAACATCAGTGAGATCCTTCCTTACAACCTACAGTCTGATAAAAGGTTTTACTGTAATTGGGAAGGCTAAGCATAACCCACAATGAGGTGCTTTACCTTCGTAAATGCATCCTCTGCTTGCACATTCCACTGAATGGAATCTTTTGCAGACATTAGTGAACCATAGATGAGATCAGAAAGAGGCTCCACCTCCATAGCATAATTTGCTATCCATGCTCTACAGACATTTGCCATGCCAAGAAATGACATTTCTTTTTTTGGTATGTGATTTGGGGACTTGAAGGATGGCCTCTTTTCGGATCTCATGCAAAAGTCTACCTTCTTGAGATAAAATGTAACCCAGGTATTTCACCTTTTCTTTCCACAGTTGTAATTAGTCTTTGCTGACCTTTTGACCTTGGTCTGCGAGGAAATGCATCAGAACCATGGTAATTTTACATACATTACTACCAGAATGTCATCCAAATACAAGAGAATTTAACACACTGGGAGGTACAAACCGAGACAAATTATTGGACATTCTTTGTGAGAAGGTAGTTGGACTTTCACAATATCCCTGGGATAACCTAGTGTATGTGTACCTCTTTTTTTTTTTTTTTTCGTGTACATAAATGCAACCCAGAACTGACTGTCTTTGTGTAAGGGAATGGAAAAGAAGGATTACTGTTATCAATAACATAAAATACCTCGTTCTCTGGGTAGAGCTCGTTCAGGAGGACATGCATGTCTGGGACCACCGGGGCCCTCGGTAATACGGCCCCATTGACTGCCTGTAAATCCTGCATGAGTCTCCACCCATCTTTCTCTCCCTTATGCCTCCTATACCTCTGAATCCCTCTGGATTTTAGTTTCTCATCTGTCAGTTGGACCCAGTCCGTGATAAGTTCTCCTAGCTCATGCCATGATACCTTGGAATTCTGGGTGACCGAAACACAAGGTACAGTATCCTGCCTGTATATTTGCAGAATAGGCTGTGGTAGGAGACAAGTAGCCACGCTATTTCCTTCCTTATCACAGTACAGGCATTTTAAGAGAACTTCAGTGTTAGTGAGACTCAACTGTTTCTCATAGGACTTATCGGGCCCAGAGATCTTTCTGTAATACATGGTGCAATAGAGGTTTGTCTGGACCTTATACCTTTTCCTCACAGACTCTTTGTCAATTATTTCTGCCAGGGTTTTGGGTATATTTAATCCCTCAGTTTGCAAATTCCAGGCTGTACCAGTATCAGGGCTCATTATCCACGGCTGTGATTTGTTTTTCACACAGCCGATGGGCTCTGAGACCTCCCTCCACTGGTACGACAGAAATATCAAGAGCGTGCAACATGTCTCTACCCAACAAATTAACAGGACATTTAGTCATAATGACAATTTTACACTGAGCCTATTTACCTGTCTGTGGATCTTCCACAGTAAGGCCTTCAGACATGACCTCCTGGTGCATCAACCCATTTTGCAGATTTTACATATACTACACCTTTTTCTTTACCTTTTTCATATCCAGCGGGTGTATTAGGGTCCTACAAGCCCCAGTATCACAGAGAAATGTTAGCCATCTACCCTTCACAACCAAGATTATTTCTGACTTGACTTTAGCATGCAAACAAGTTTGAACAGCGCACACATCCAAAATTTCAGATTCTTTCTCATTTTCTTCTGTATCTCTCTCTCTGCAGACATACCAACATCTTCATGCATCTTCCTCTCTGTTTGACCTACATTCTTTTGCCAAGTGACCTCTTTTACCTCACAGGAAACACTCCCTTCTATTTTTTTTTTTTCATAGTCCTAAATGCGGGGCCTTGTTCAGGTGTTTCCTATCCTTCTGTTCTCCTTCTCAATGACATACACATCATTACCTTCATCTACATAAACACTTTCCCTTTCTTTACTCTCTTTTTTGATTGGAAGTGCCGCTCAGCATGCCTCGCATACTCTATCAGCCCTTGTAGTCTGCAGATCCTATGGTTGATCATGTGTTTGATAACAAACTTGATATAGGGGCAAACAGCCCCTTCAAGATTGCATCCTTTAGCTGTTGCTCATATGGGCTATCGTTTACTTGATTTACTGGGACTTCTATTCCTGAGTGATTATTGAAAATCTCCCTCATCCTAACAATGAAATTGTCCACTGTTTCCTCTTCTCCCTGCACACACTGATTTATAATGGACCAGTCGGTTCGACATATCCATCTATTCTCTATCCTTGCTATAAGAGCATTCCTCCTGTTTTCTAGTGCTGCATCATCATGAGGCACCACAACTCCCTGATTGTTTAATCCACTCCAATCTCCCACTACATGATGCCAGTCAGGACCCAGGATCTGTCTGGTGACCTGCTCTATTTCCCTCCCAATAAGATGATAGTTAGCAATCATTCCCATGATACCATCCTTGATTTGGGCTATGTTCACCTTGGGATGTGGTACCCCTTCAGTAGTTTTTTTTTAACATCCTCAGGGGTCCAGGGGCGATAGACCATCATAGTGTTGGGGACTACTATACCTCCTACATTTTGTCCTGCCCTAGGTTTGGGAACTTCAATTAGTGGAAATTCTTCCTCTCCACATTCTGTTTGTTCCCCAGCTGAGGGGGATATCAATTGGTTCACCAGGTCCCCGAAAAATTTTGTAACAGTTGCTGTAAAGGGGGTCCCTTGTGGACTCCTCTGGACAGCAAGAGTCATTTTGAGAGGGGGTTTAGCTGCAGCCATAAGAGAATCGGTTGCATCTGCGGGTGACCCAGGTGACCACGGGGGAACAACAAACAGTGGAGAGTCAGGTTGCATTTGGTTTGTTACGTTTTGTTCAGTCAATACTTGCTGAACTAAACGTCAGAGGACGGTCATATTATTGTCCTCCTCTTTTGTTCAAAAACATAGTCTTTTTATGGTTTTCTGAATTTAACCTATGGTTAGCCTCCTCAAGCCATTTCTTTGCCTGGGGAAGGCCTAATTTCTTCTGTTTTCTTATTTTCATGCCGGCATCATTTTTAAGCTTTCTACACAGTATTACACAATAATCCTTATTTAAAAACGCATCAAAATCATACTTTGTTTTCCACATTTAAAGAAATGTCACATTCTCTTTGTCTAGACTACACATATACTTAACATCTTCATTCACACCAACAGATTTTCCATGGATCATACCTACTTTGTTTATCGTGCACACGGAGCTCTTTTTTTTGTTAATGTCTTCTCACAATGACACAACACACGCACACAGTATCTTATCACTTGCAATCACTCACAGACTTTCTAGTCATGATATATCACTTCTAGATTACTGATCTTGTGTATTGCTAAAACACTGGTGTCTTAGAGAATTACAGAATTACGGGGAGACTGTATTCTCCCGACTGTTCTTTTATCATTACTTAATACTTCACTAACTTGTAGAGAGCATTTACAGAATTACGAGGAAACTGAATTCTCCCGACTGTTCTTTCATCCTATCAAAACATTTAATATTTCAGTCCTTGATCCAAGGGTATTTATGTGCCTGCTCAGGATTAATACAACATATGAGGCTGGCATGAACACTGCGGTCCGCCAAATGTCCTCTGTTTGTTACCTGGAAATCTATCAGGCCACACCCTTGTATCAACGGAGGGGGGGGGGGGGTTCTTTATCTGGAAGTATTTTTGATCCAAGGGTATTTATATGCCTAGAAATCTATCAGGCCACACCCTTGTATCAACAGGGGGTACTTTTAGGTTTTGATCTAGGAGTATTTATGTGTCCCCAAGGGATTTTCTGCAGTTTACAAGGCTGTCTGGATCTAAGATCCAATCGACAAATTTCCTTTATCTGCACCCGGATATTAGTATGGGACCATACCCCTATATCAAATGACAATTAACCAGAAGAAACAAAAACACACAAGAGAACAAAAACGCACAAGAGAACAAAAACACACAAGAGAGAACACCCGCAGTGCTCGACTGCCGCCAGGTCGCCCTGAGCGCGTCTTCCCAAAACGCGGGCTAGTCACTAGGTCTGCCCATCCAGGATGGCCACAGACGGATCTATACGGGGAATACGTGACCACTTATTTCCCCTCAACAAGAGTAAGCAGATAGGACAGAAACAGATAAACCTTCGATCAAAACACACAAGAGAGAACACCCGCAATGCTCGACTGCCGCCAGGTCGCCCTGAGCGCGTCTTCCCAAAACGCGGGCTAGTCACTAGGTCTGCCCATCCAGGATGGCCACAGACGGATCTATACGGGGAATACGTGACCACTTATTTCCCCTCAACAAGAGTAAAGCAGATAAACATTCAATCAATCTCTATATTGTATGTATATATTCAAATCCCTTATTCATCAAATTCCTAATCAAGTCTAACACAAAAGGTTAATAATAAAATAAAAATAAAAATCTTACCTTGTCCCGAGAGCGGTCTCTTGTGCTGATCCGGTAAGTCGCTGCCCGGGAGGCACTAGTTCAGCAGACCGGCCTCTTTTTAACATCTAATTTGAGATGGAGGACTTACAGTTTTGCCGTACTGTCATCGGTCACTGTTGGCCAGTGCGTCTCGGGGAATTGGACTCCCGGCTCGAAAGACTAAATTGTTATGGACATAATTTCACCATCTCAGACCGTCCTCGGGAATCAAGGTAATATTTATTGCATATGCAAGAGAAATGAATTACATGTTCATGCAGCCTTTATCATTTCTAAGGAAAATACTTGTGGTACATGTTTTTTTATAAGCCCTGGACACCCCCCTTTCCTGTCTTAAAACATGCCCAGTCTCATGTATTTTCAACTTTATTCTGGACAGAACAGGAAAGGTGGAGGTGTCTGTTACAGACTGTTATCTTACATATAACAATGCTTACAGGATACTGACTTGAAAACTCCCCAAGTCAACACAAAAATACAGGATACATTCAAAACTGCACATCTAAGCATATTATATTGCTGAGTATATATTGCTGACTCCATATTATCACTATAGCTTATTTCTAGGCCATGATAATCAAAATGGCGTCTTTCATAATTGACATTTAAAGTATAATTTCTCTAACACTCCTACTGACACCAATGATGGGGCACTATTCCTTCCACTGACACCAATGATGGGGCACTATTCCTTCCACTGATACCAATGATGGGACACTATTTCTCCCACTGACACCAATGATGGAACACTATTCCTTCCACTGGCACCATTGATGAGGCACTACTCTTTCCTCTGATACCATTTTCTACTCCCACTGGCCACAGTCCCCCCCCCCCCCCCAAAGTCTATAGGGCTGTAAACTGTCCCTTTGTTTAGAAAGTTTGGAGACCCCTGGGCTAAGTAATGGTGGATGTCCTCCAGGCAGAAAATGAGGTGGGCTCTGTCTAACTTGTTGCAGCTTCTAATATACATTTGTCCTTTGTCTATGGAGGCCATCAAACATTAATGCCCCCCCACAGGTGGGAGTAGCGGGATCTCTAATAGCAAAATAAAGCGTTCTGTAGCTGTGCCTCGTTTCACTAGGTTTCATTCTAGACTTCACAACAAAGCATCAAAGACACTTATTAAAATAACAGTCACATTGCACTGCTTTTACCAGCCCCCCTCCCCCCAGTGGGAAATTGCTGTGACCCATCGCCTGTTTTTGTTACATTAATTCCTCCATGCGCGGTTTTAAAAACATCCGTAGGATGGGATTTTACCAGCAGAAGCGGGGAAGCAAAATGCTAAAATAGTGCTCTTTGCTATTTAACATGCTGATAGATGGAGAGCGCAAATCTAATATCTACAATTTGTAGGCTTAGAAACGACTTCACCAGCCATGGGATAACAGCGGGAAAATGAATAAATTGAGATCAAGTGGCGGGCTAAAGCGCAAAGCCCCCTGTAGGTGCAAGAAGGTGTATGTGTGTGTTATTTGGGGAAGGAGGGGGGATGTAGTGGAGGATTTGGAAATTACAGAGAGAGAAAAAAGTTTGAATTTACTTCTAAAAACAGAAAGTTTCACATGGTGCCAGTTCACTGATGACTGAAGAGCTTGTTACGGGTGGAGTTTACTTTTTCTGTGCCTTTGGGACTCTAGCAGATAGATCTCCTTACCATAGTTCGATACTTCTTACCATCTGTGTCTTGGTCCCCGGAACACAGTTAAACCCACCCACAGTTCACCTCAGGCCTGCCAAGTGACCAGGTGGTCTGACCCAACCAGGTGGTACCAACCAACCAGTGACCACAATGGCTCACCCAAAACGTAATCCCTTTCACCATAATGCCTGGGGCACAGCACCATCGAGACTAAGGTCTATAATGCAAGACTGTACCAGCAAATCCGGGACATTCCTGCATCTATATGGTTCTGTTAACATCAACTTTAGAGTTTCAGGTGTCCTCATACCCCAATTATGCAGGAATTGCCCACTACCCCCCCCCCCCCCCTTATGCCCTATCACCATATTGCAGTGGTTCCCAACTTGGAGAAATGGGAAAACCAACGATTCTAAATTTGTTGGGAACAGACCTACATAGATGGGAGATTGTCCCAGATTTTCCAGGATAGTCCCACATTATAGACCTTGATGTGTCCCGGGGTATGTCCAGGGATCATGGTGTCACTCCTATTTAAAGTAACTGCACATGTGCATTAAGTCAATAAGGCATTCATTATGGCAGTGGCTCCCAAACTGAGTCCTCAAATACCAACAGGTCACATTTTCAAGATTTTATTCACCTTCCACAGGGGCTTTAAATCAATGCCAATTGTTTGAGACTCATGGCAGCTATTTTATCTAAAGGAAATTCCCAAAACATGGTCTTTTGGGGGTAATTGATGACTGAGGTTGGGAACCACTGCCGTAATGAATGCTTTGTTGAGTTGCTGCAAATGCAAAGTAACTTAAGTAAAGGTGATACTGTGATCTCTGGACATTGCTCAGGACACAGCACCATTGAGACTAACGTCTATAACACGGGACTGTACCAGATTTGCAGGAATAGTCTCACATAATAGACCTTAGCCCAGATGGTGCCGCGTCCCAGGGGGTTGGGGTACTTGAGGACTGAGGTTGGGAACCACTGCCGTAATAAATCCCTTATTGAATTATTACATTTGTGCAGTAACTTAAAAAAGGGCAACACTGTGATCCTTGACATAGTCCGGGACACAGCACCATTGGGACTAAGGTTTATAATGCGGGACTGTCTCGGAAAATTTGGGACAGTCCCACATCTACAAGTTTCTATTAACACTGAGTTTTGGGGGTTTCCATTCCCCAAGTATGAAAATATTTGATATGGACCTTTCAAGAAAATGCAAACTTCAATTAGATTGCTGGTGGGAAGGGCTGGCAGGGTGCTGGACAGGGGCGGATTAATGCACAGGCTAGTCTAGCCTGCAGCCTAGGGCCCCAAGTGTGCAAGGGCCCCCGATTGGCCATGATATTTTTATTAATTTATATATATTTATGAATATGTAGAATAAAAACCATGCCTGCGTGTTATACGAATACACCGATAAATGTTTTTTTACGAACAGGGGGCGGGAATCGGGCGGTCCGCCCTGGGTGCCACCCATTGGGGGGGTGTCAGGCCAGCTGTACCGCCTCTCCTGGCCCTGGGACAGCGCTGCCAGCATACTTTAAAGTTGAGAAAACATTACTGCCAGCCCTTTCTCATGCACAGCTCCTCGTGTGTCACTCTCAATGTAAATGGAAGTCTCTTAATAACTCAATTAAAGCCGCTCTATCTGGCCGCTCTCCTCCTCCCGCTCCACCTCCTTCCCGAGTGTAGCCTTTGATTGCAGGAGGAGAGCGGTCATGTGACCGTCAATGAAACAGCAGAGGAGAGCAGTCACATGACCGGGTCACGAAGAACGGCGTTAATTGAAGTATTTAGAAGCTTTGATTTACAATGAGCGACACAGGAGGAGCGGTGTATGGAGAAAGGGCTGGCAGTGATGTTTTCTCAACTTTAGAGTATTCTTTCCCAGGAGACTGGGGGTCTCCTGGGAGCGCAGGGGGGGGGGGGCTTTATAATGAAAGAGGCCTGTGTGATATACAGGCAAAGGGGTCTGTGTACTATGCAGATGTCTGTGTACTGTGCAGGGAAAGGGGTCTGTGTACTATAATGCCGATGTGAGGTGTCTGTGTACTGTGCAGGGAAAGGGGGCTGTGTACTGTGCAGGGAAAGGGGGCTGTGTTATGTGCAGGGGGGCTGTGTACTGTGCAGGGAAAGGGGGCTGTGTTATGTGCAGGGGGGCTGTGTACTGTGCAGGGAAAGGGGGCTGTGTTATGTGCAGGGGGGCTGTGTACTGTGCAGGGAAAGGGGGCTGTGTTATGTGCAGGGGGTCTGTGTACTGTGCAGGGAAAGGGGGCTGTGTACTATGCAGATGTCTGTGTACTGTGCAGGGAAAGGGGTCTGTGTACTATAATGCAGATGTGAGGTGTCTGTGTACTGTGCAGGGAAAGGGGGCTGTGTTATGTGCAGGGGGGCTGTGTACTGTGCAGGGAAAGGGGGCTGTGTTATGTGCATGGGGGGCTGTGTACTGTGCAGGGAAAGGGGGGCTGCGTTATGTGCAGGGGGTCTGTGTACTGTGCAGGGAAAGGGGGCTGTGTACTGAGCAGGGAAAGGGGGCTGTGTACTGTGCAGGGAAAGGGGGCTGTGTTATGTGCAGGGGGTCTGTGTACTGTGCAGGGAAAGGGGGCTGTGTACTATGCAGATGTCTGTGTACTGTGCAGGGAAAGGGGTCTGTGTACTATAGGCGTGTAATATAGGTCTACCCTTTTACACATGGCACTAAATAATTTATTTTCTGGTAAAGCATGCTTAGGAGGGGGCCACACAAAAAGTAGCCTAGGGGCCCATGACCACCTTAATCCTCCACTGGTGCTGGACATAGCTCCTTGAAAACATGCATTTGCATGCAGACCACTTTAGGTATTGCCCACATGTGATGCTCTATGACAACCTGAAATCCAATGAATGAAAGGGGTGGGTCAAGGGATAGTCAGGCTAGGAAGAACTAGCTGATGCTGGACATCCTCCAGCAATGAAATGTGATGGCCTCTATCTGACTTGCTGCAGCTTCTACTGCACATTGTGAGAAGCTTACAGTGTGCATTGAAATCAGAGTAAGCTATTTCAGTCCAGAAGAGGAGCCGCTACAACGGTGCAAGACTGAAGAGAAAGGCTGGAGTTCAGCTTCAAAATAACATTATTCAATTCTCTGCATTACTGTAAAATCATTCTTTACCGCTCAGGTTATCAGAAAGTGGAATATTTATTATCTTAGTCATCCTTAAAGGCAATAAAGAGAGTTGAACACGTCTCCGTTCTCTCTCCATAATCATCTCACCGATGAGTACCCGTCGGTGATTATTATCCAGCTCCATCCGTTGATGTTTCACCACATTTCATAATTGTGTAAAGGACTGAGTAACTATAGTGTCTCCGTAATGAGAGAGAAAACACACAGCTGTGTAGGTAATGGATGGAACAAATACGAGTGCGGCAATTCAGCCGAGGGCGGTGAAGCTTCGCGGAATGTTAAAAGAGTGCTCCAGTCCAAAGTGAAAATCAAACATCAAAAATGCACATCAGGGACTGCCAGCCGGGGCTACTTTTACTGCTGTGTACAGGACCGTCCAATCCAGGAACGCGGGACTGCTGGGTAGAATTAGGCCGAACACCCCCCCCCCCCCCCTAGTTCGGTTCGTGCCAGAACTCTCGAACGTCACAAAAGTTGGGACCAGCAATAGGCTGAGCACACCTATGAGACCATTCATTTATCACTACTCTCTGATGAACGTGGTGACCTCCCAGCAACCACCCCTCAGATGCCTAATTGGATAGAGGGCATCTGTCAACACCCCTTTGATCCCAAATAAAGAAGGAATGATAGGACAGTTTGACAGTTCTCATGTACCATCAAATCAGGAACATCTGTCAAGTTTGAGAACCGATAGTACCTGGCTCATCGACTGAACTCTGATAACGCACGGGACTCTGCAAGTACAGTGCCTTGGAAAAGTATTCATATATCCTTGCAATTTTCCACATTTTGTCATGTTACAACCAAAAACGTAAATGTATTTTATTGGGATTTTATGTGATAGACCAACACAAAGTGGCACATAATTGTTGGAGTGGAAAAAAGTGGAAGGAAAATGATAAATGTTTTTTTAACATTTTTTACAAATAAATATACAAAAAGTGTGGCGTGCATTTGTATTCAGCCCCCCTTTATTCTGATACGCCTAACTAAAATCTAGTGGAACCAATTGCCTTTATAAGTCACCTAATTGGTAAATAGAGCCCACCTGTGTGTAATTTGATCTCAGTATAAACACAGGCTGTTCTGTGAAGCCCTCAGAGATTTTTTAGAGAACCTTAGTAAACAAACAGCATCATGAAGGCCAAGGAACACGCCAGACAGGTCAGGGATAAAGTTGTGGAGAAGTATAAAGCAGGGTTAGGTTATAAAGAAATATCTCAAGCTTTGAACAGCTCACGGAGCTCTGTTCAATCCATCAACCGAAAATGGAAAGAGTATGGCACAACTACAAACCTACCAAAACATGGCCGTCCACCTAAACTGACAGGCCGGGCAAGGAGAGCATTCATCAGAGAAGAGCCCAAGAGGTCCATGGTAACTCTGGAGGAGCTGCAGAGATCCACAGCTCAGGTGGGAGAATCTGTCCACAGGACAACTATTAGTCGTGTTCTCACAAATCTGACCTTTATGGAAGAGTGACAAGAAGAAAGACATTGGTGAAAGAAAGTCATAAGAAGTCCTGTTTGCAGTTTGTGAGAAGCCATCTGGAGGACACAGCAAACATGTGGAAGAAGGTGCTCTGCTCAGATAAGAGCAAAATTGAACTTTTTGGCCTTAAAACAAAACGCTATGTGTGGCAGAAAACTAACACTGCACATCACCCTGAACACACCATCCCCACCGTGATACATGGTGGTGGCAGCATCATGTTGTGGGGATTTTTTTCTTCAGCAGGGAAGCTGGTCAGAGTTGATGGGAAGATGGATGGAGCCAAATACAGGACAATCTTAGAAGAAGACCTGTTTGAGTCTGCAAAAGACTTGAGACCGGGTGGAGGTTCACCTTCCAGCAGGACAACGACACTAAACATACAGCCAGAGCTACAATGGAATGGTTTAGATCAAAGCTTATTCATGTGTTAGAATGGCCAGACAAAGTCCAGACCTAAATCCAACTGAAAATCTGTGGCAAGACTTGAAAATTGCTGTTCACAGACGCTCTCCATCCAATCTGACAGAGTTTGAGCTATTTTACAAAGAAGAATGGGCAAAAATATCACCCTCTAGATGTACAAAGCTCTTAGAGACATCCCCAAAAAGACTTCCAGCTGTAATTGCAGAGAAAGGGGGTTCTACAAAGTATTGACTTCCGGGGGGGGGGGGGGGGGGGCGCCATACAAATGTACCCCAAACACTTTTCACATATTTATTTGTAAAAAAAATTATAAACCATTTATCATTTTCCTTCCACTTCACAATTATGTGCCACTTTGTGTTGGTCTATCACATAAATCCCAATAAAATACATTTATGTTTTTTTTGTTGTAACATGACAAAACGTGGAAAATGTCAAGGGGTATGAATACTTTTTCAAGGCACAGTATACTTCCTTCTCAACTGTGTTATTTCGCTATTGCTGTACATAGTCTTTATTTCTTTTAAACACCCATTCATTCTGTAAACATTACATTTGCTCCCATTTTGACCTTTTCATTATTAAACCTTATTTTGAAAAGTGTTAACCTTGTCTTTAACTGCGCTATGCAAACCAAACGAATCCTTGTCTCTTGAAGAATGCTACTATTGTAAAAATCTCTGAATATACCCGTCTGTGGTGACAATGTGTGTTACAGTTGTTTATTCTAAAATTAAAATTGGTATTGCTAAAATTACAAGATCCCCCTGCTCGGTCCAAAGGGGTGGTGGTAGTTAAAGGGTTAATTGTTACTTAACGTAGCCCAGTGACAATCACTCTCAGGCTGCTGGCACCAAGATTGTGGCCCTGCGAGCTGGAAAAACTTTGGTGCAGCTGGGAGTAGCATTGTCACGCAAGTGACAGCGTGGTGTGAGATCGGCCAGTCTAGTTTTACAAGTTAGTGAGGAGGGCAGAAATCTGATATCCGCGTTCGTCACACCTCCTTTTTTTAGACTGCTACAGGAGGGTGAGTGGCAGAGCCATCTTTAATATTGATTGGACCCTGAGCAAACATTTTCTTGGACCCTCCCGAATCCACTTATCAACTATTTGCGGGCAGTGTGGGCTCAAGGGGCAGCTACTTTGGGCCCCACAACAATGACCTGGGGCAGCTGCCCCTTTTGCCCTGTGTTAAAGACGGCCCTGGTGAGTGGGCTCAGTGCTGTCTGCACCTGCCCTTTACAGCTTAAAGTGTAAGTAAACCCTCCTATCATTTTCAGCCAAGGAAGCTGCCATCTTTACCTCTGTTTAATCTACAACTGCCATGATGCTGCACATGTGATCAGTTATGACACCAGCCATTGGATGGCTTGACAGTTTGGTTGAGAACACAACCAATGGGAGTGTTACATTTCCGGCACGTGCCGGAAATGAAACAGTTTTATGGATGGGTTTACTTCCGCTTTAAGTTATTGCTAGAACCAGTAATGATTGACTGCAGAGGCAATTATTTAATTTGATAAAAAGTACATTTATATAGTCCTAAAGATACAGCATAATGCGGATGTGGCCCGCAATGAAATGTAGTTCGACACCCCTGCTCTACGCTAATCAGTTGGTACCATTCCAGTCAGTAAGGCATCTTTACAAATAAAAAATAAAAAAACAGCTTGGCTATAACTGAGCTAAGTTCCCTAAGGACTCGTGGGTGTAACGCCATCTGGACCTGGTGATTGGTTGACATTACATTTCTCTAGTCTTTTTTGTACCTGGTTTTCATTCAGTTTCATTCACAGAGGTACCTTTGGTGAAATATCATTATTATCATCAGGACTATTAAACCTTTCTTTTTTTATCTCTAAAAAAATTAAGAGAAAAAAAATGATTTAACACATCTGCCTTTTTCCTGTAATGTGTGACCAGCTTCCCATGTTTATCCGTTACGAGACCTGTTCTTTATGTAAAAAAAAAAAAGAAAAAAAAAAAAAAGCAACAAAATGTTTTTATATTTTATTATTTTATGTATATTTTTTATCACTTTTTTTAATTGTTACAATTTTTTTGCATACTGTGACCAGAGCAATGCAGTGTTGCCATAGTAACACTGTACTACTCTGGGGAGGTGATCGTGATTTTTTTTTGCACACTATGATTGATTTAAACAGTGAATATTACCGTTATAAAAGACCGTTTTTACTGAATTAAATCGATCCATTCAGTGTTTGTGATTAGCTGTAACTGGCCAGTGGCAACAGCTAACCACTTGGTACAGATGACTGTGATTGGCCCTGTCTGTACCATGTGACCACTATTGCCAATCACAGAGATCAACACAATAAATGGCATGAAAGGGTTGGTCACAGTGATCACACGACCCATGGGGAGCACACGAGGCATGTCCTGGGGAGGACATAATAAAATGTCCACCAAGAACTAGAGAGCTCCTGCCTGGCCGTCATTCGACTATAAGCTGGGGGGGCGGTTAAATTAATCCTACTTGCCTTTTGTGAACTTTGTTGCAGATATTTGGTCCCATTGACTGTTGTGCAATAAGGTTCTCAACTTTTTTAATTGAAGTTAACTTTTTTGAAATTTAGAGTTTTTGTCATATCAACTTGCTTCTCTTTTCCTGTAACCTTTGACAAATGTGATTGCATCATGGTTGCCCTGGTTGTCTACAACTTGGACATCTATAATAAACTCCATGTTGTTTGAAGATTAATAGGTCCAACAGAGCATTTTCCCTTGTTGGGGCTTCTACCATCTGTTCCATGATTAATAGGTCCAACAGAGCATTTTCCCTTTGTTGGGGCTTCTACCATCTGTTCCATGATTAATAGGTCCAACAGAGCATTTTCCCTTTGTTGGGGCTTCTACCATCTGTCCCATGATCAATAGGTCCAACAGAGCATTTTCCCTTTGTTGGGGCTTCTACCATCTGTTCCATGATTAATAGGTCCAACAGAGCATTTTCCCTTGTTGGGGCTTCTACCATCTGTTCCATGACTGATATGTCCAACAGAGCATTTTCCCTTGTTGGGGCTTCTACCATCTGTTCCATGATTAATATGTCCAACAGAGCATTTTCCCTTGTTGGGGCTTCTACCATCTGTTCCATGATTAATATGTCCAACAGAGCATTTTCCCTTGTTGGGGCTTCTACCATCTGTTCCATGATTAATATGTCCAACAGAGCATTTTCCCTTGTTGGGGCTTCTACCATCTGTTCCATGAGCGTGTCTTGCAATAAGTTGAAAAAATGGCAAGCCTTTGTTGACTATGCAGTTCCAGTTGCCCAATCAATAAAAGAAGGATTTATATTTAGGGGATTTGGTGTGTTTTTTTTTTAAACATTGCTGAAGGTAAACAGATGGCAAAAAAAAAAAGTTTTGGGGGCTATAATCATTCCCAACTCCATTCAAAATGACTTCCTGTCTACATGCTTTCATTCCAGTGCCACACATCAATGCTCTAGACCAGGGATATGCAATTAGCGGACCTCCAGCTGTTGCAAAACTACAAGTCCCATCATGCTCTGCCACTGGGTGTCATGCTTGTGGCTTACAGAGTCTTGCTATGCCTCATGGGACTTGTAGTTCTGCAACAGCTGGAGGTCCGCTAATTGCATATCCCTGCTCTAGACCATCTTCATGATGGTAATAAAAATGGACCATGCCTGTGCAAAGCTTGTAGTCCTCAACCACGGGTTGTCACCTCATAACAGGAAGTGCCCGAACAAGAACTTTTTATAGCCGGTATTTTTTTTGTTGCAATTTTTAAAATGGTAAATCTTATATAAGATTTTAATGATTGGGTTTAGCTTGAATTTAAAAAAAGGCTGTAAAGCTTTGCGATCAACACCGGGCAAGAAAACAGGAAAGTCATCGAAATACCGGCAGCCGCCAACAAGGAGGCCATCCTTCGAACAAAGCAAATCCTCCTTCGTCTCTAATCGCTAATTCTCGCCTCTGATTATCTTTATGGATTCTCACAATGCTTAATACTTAAGCAATCATAAATGCTCCAGTGCATACATCAAAACAGCCCCTCATCCTCTGCCAGACTGGACACGGGATGTGAATTCTAATGGAGCCTCGCTTTATTTAAACAAAATTAGGTTCAGTGTTCGGTGCCAAGGTTTGTTTACAAATCATTGGTTTCTTACATAATGCCACACGTAGCAATGCAAAATCCAGAAAGATAATGCATTTTTAAGCATATGCAATTACCATAAAGACATTAGTGCTCTTGCTGCGACTTGACAGACTTAATATACACTTTGTAGGCTGCCTTTCCAAGCTTGTCACCATGAAAACATAAAGAGAGAGAGTAGTCTGTCTTTGGTTGTCTGAGCTGACAATGGATGAGTGGGTAGCAACAGGGCCATCTTTAATATTGATTGGACCCTGGGAAAAAATTTTCTTGCCCCCCCCCCCCCCCCCCCCCATGCAATTTCGCTCTTCACCTGCTCTGAGAAATACAATAAATAGCAGCTAGACTCAAAATCAGTTTACTGTATCAGATCAGGCAGCGATTGCGTTTGG
Source organism: Lithobates septentrionalis (assembly GCA_037952835.1). Lineage (NCBI taxonomy): Eukaryota > Metazoa > Chordata > Amphibia > Anura > Ranidae > Lithobates > Lithobates septentrionalis. Next base: position 348,801 of record JBBDGP010003761.1, read on the forward strand.
TTGCCAGAGGTTACAGCATATCATTACCGCTTACCGACTGCTTGCTAGAGGTTACAGCACACATTACGGCTCACTGATTAGTTGCTAGAGGTTACAGCACATGATTTCTGCTTGTTGACTGGTTGCTAGAGAATACTGTACAGTAATACTGTTTACTGATTGGTTGCTAGAGGTTACAGCACATCATCTCCTCGCTGTCTGACAGGGCCCAGGGCAGCTGCAATTTATCATTGAATGATCTCCTTGACTTCTTGGGGCCTTACCTGTGCGCTCACAGTGTCACCCTGTGAAAGTACACACAAATTAGAATTTTCTCTCCAATTCTTGGGGCCTCTGCCTGATGTTCCAAAATTCACAAATACAGCTAGGCTGGCTAGAGCATAACCAAAGGGCTCTGGTGGAAGGTCCAGGGCCCTATTTCAGTATTAAATATGCCAGCTTGGCCCCTTAAAAGGAAACGCTGCTGAGTCATCTATAAAGGGAGCCACAGAAAGTTTGAAGAAGGTCCAACAGGGTCCCAAGGTTATTGGAAAGCAGCCTGTCTATTTTCTCCACTGCAGGTGGGGCTCATCCATAGGAGGAGGAGGAACCTAGTTCCTCTATGGTTTCCTTGGTCACAGAGAGGCAGCATCCGATTAGATTTAACCTAGATTAAGATAGATAAACCTAGACTAGATAGATAAAAAGCGCATTTTATAAACATCTACAAATCTATAAACAAATGAGGAGGAATGAGGGACATTGCTCCAAATCAGGGACAGTCCTTCAAAATCAGGACAGTTGGGAGCTATGTGTGTGTGTATATATATATATATATATATATATATATATATATATATATATATATATATATATATATATATATATGTATGTATGTATGTATGTGTGTGCATGTGTTTATATGTGTGTGCATTTATATATATGTGTGTGTTTATATATGTGTATGTATGTGTGTGTGTGCGTACGTGTGTTTTTACATGTATGTATGCACATTTAATGTATGCACTTTTAATCCTGTCCCCCTATATGTGTACAATCAGAACAGATTTTTTTTTCTTGCTTGTTCATAGTATCATCTGAAAAGCGATCCATGCTCAGATCGCGTTTCAGAGGCATTTGACAGCCGGTAAAGAGGCAATATGTTGCCTCCTGTCCACCTGTTTTAACCCCTTAAATGCATCATCACTATGCTGCAACTGCATGCAATGTGCACAGTTGCAAGGTGGTTGCAGTGCAGCCCCATTCACCTAGGGGTATACTGCAAGGGTGCCCTGACTGGAAAAATATTGAGAAACGCCGGCATAGAGGAACCCATCTCTCCATTTTCCTCCTGCAGCCGCTGAATGCCTGCAGGAGGGAGAGGAGGAGAAGCGGGAGGAAATTGAGAAATCTGTATAAATCCTTTATATGCAGCCACCCTCTTGCGACCGGGCCCTGGCATTCCACCACCAGGCTCGGAGGAAAAGGGCCCTGTCCGGGGGTCGGGGGGGGCCCTTCATGGTTTCTTGCATCGGGGCCCTGAAGGTTCTAGTTACGCCACTGTCTGCTGGCGCTATCCAAACCTTTAAGTACCTGGGTTGATGTACCTTCTATATTTTGTGTGCACCTATGTTATGGTTTTTATGTGGGCCCCGGTGAGGAGCTGGAGGCAAGGGGGGGGTCTACAAAGTCACTGCATGCCATGAGCGTATTATTTTTTATTTTTGATATATTAATCATCTCTGTCCAAATATTATCCAGAATCAGCTACCTAAAGAACACAATCATAAAGAAAAACACATCTATTTGACTAGAATTACATGTACCTACTCACGTCTGTGAGCAATTCTTTAAAATAAAACAGCGTGCATAGGGATTTAATTATGATGTATATTTAGGCAGTGATAACAGCCCCGGGCAATATAGATTTCAGCTCTCATGTTCTGTTTAATATTCGGCAGCTGTAATACAAAAAAAAAAAAACTGTCTTTTCGATACACACTCAATTTTTCATTTATTCACAAACAAAAAAATATTTTTAATGAGAAATTCCAGTGTGAAGGGTCCCTATTAACCGCTTCAGCCCCGGAAGATTTGGCTGCTCAATGACCAGGCCATTTTTTTGCGATACGGCACTGCGCCGCTTTAACTGACAATTGCCCCTCAGCCCCCCTAATACTTACCTGAGGTCCCTCTCTATCCAGCGATGTCCATTAGTGTCTCAGCCGTCCGAGATTCTCCTTCCTGATTGGCTGAGCAGCACCATTGGCTTCTGCTGCTGTCAATCAAAGTCAGCTAGCCAATCAGGGGAGAAAGGGGGCCGGGTCGGCTCTGAATGGACACAGGGAGCTGTGACTCGGCTCGGGTGCCCCCATAGCAAGCTGCTTGCTATGGGGGCACTGAACAGGAGGGAGGGGCCAGGAGCGCAGAAGAGGGACCAGAGAAGAGGAGGATCCGGGCTGCTCTGTGCAAATCCACTGCAACAGAGCAGGTAATGCCCCGTACACATGATCCGATTATCGGACAAAAGATCGTCCGTTTTTTTTTTTTGCATGCTAATCTCACGTTGAATCTGATGAGTTTACTAAAGTCACAAAGATTCTCGTACGACAGAATAAAAATTGGGAAGCGATGTCATGTGTTGTAAAGCATTTGTATTGCATTTTCGAACGACAGCTGTACCGCTTACACGAAAATCGTACAATCTGGCATCGTACGAAAAAAGTTTCTGTGCATGTCCGATAGAATGATATTGGATGAACTGTCCTGATCGGCTCTCGAAAGCTCTGTACTAACGATCCGAATTATTGTACGATCGATTCGAATGCGGCATTTTTCGTACGATTTTCGGATCGTGTGTACGGGGCTTAAGTATAACATGTTTGTTATTTTTATAGGAAAAAAAAAACGATAACTTTACAATAACTTTAATCTCTGCATGCCCATTGTAATAAAACGTCCTTGCTAAGGATACATTAGAGCTGGTCATATATGGGTCAATTTTTTTGGTAATTTTTTATGTTTTCGAGCCGGAAATTACAAATACAACCAATTAGGTCAATTGGAAAGCGGAAACTGTGTCATAGGTTGGCAGCTTTGATAGAGTTTATTAAAATTGAAATGGGATTGAAAGAGAATAAAAAATGTTATGTCCAATGTTTGTTGTACAAACAGGCAGTTTAGGTCCCATTCCAACCACAATTTTAGGTTTGTGTTGAGATTGCCACCAAAAAATAGAATTGAAAGTTTGATCACGCAACTTTTATGGCCTAAGGCTAAAGTCACACCAGCCATCCTGTGGCCAACAAAAAGTGCCCCTCATGGGCAGGACCGCTAAAATGCCCAGTAAAACATTCACCTGCTTGCATGCATCTATAGCCACCCAAATAAGCAAGGTGTTGCATGTTGATGGCTACTGGTATTTGGAACATGCGCAATGTCCATTCCAACTTTCAGAATGCAAGCTGCTCACTGGATAAGTGAAATGGCGCCCCCTGGAAAATGATGCAGGAGCACCAGAGGCGCCGAGTCCAAGTAACAGTTGGACTTCACCAGAACTTCAGATGATTGAGATGGATGAGAAACCCCTAGTGGTCCTGGTTTTCTTCACTGCAAGTGGTCACTAGGTCTTGGTCATCAAAATTATCTCAACGAGGGGGGGGGGGGGGGGTTGCTGGCATAAAATGACTAAGGTGTGGAGATTTTACACGAAGTGCCATGCAGATGAGTAATCAGGTCAGGGTAGAGATTGTCGGCCCAGGAGAGTAAAATGATAATGACAGAAACTGTTCATTGCTCAGGAAACCCCGAGAAACTTATTGAGGAATTTCAGGACTCCATGGAACCCTGGTTGAGTAAGGCTGCCTTAACCAATATTCCTGAAGTATCAATCTATGGAAGGAGGTCAAGGAGAACTGAGGACACCCCAAGACTTCAGACATTTCATCACTGAAGAAATGTCATCAAGAAAAATTGGATGTAAGGTTTTTCTCAACTGCTTGTAAATAACACATGCAAAGATACTAATGCACCAAGACCTTCTAAAGATCAATTTGGTGAGTTTAAATTGCACCAGGTGACAGAATGTGTATTTTTTAATGGATTTCATGTATAATATAAACTTTTGATACACTGATATTTGTGTTCGGTAAATGAGGCCACGTTCGCGCAGGCGGCATCGATTCCAATCAGCAGGAGATCTATGAATAGATCCCTCACTTTAATCAGAGCAGAACGAACTTCTATGACATCTGTGTCTGTTCATGCACTGTAGATATATATAAATATAGTACTAAACAATGCACACCGAGCAAAGGCATTATTAAACAAGTGAAAGCAGCCTCAGCTAGCTTTATCTGAAGCCACGCCCTAACGCATTTCACCCTACCCATGGGGCTTAATCATAGAGGTTATCTGTGTCTGTTGAGTTTTTTTTCCCCTTTCTTGAACACAGAGCTCAACAGATTTATGCTAGGTCTATGGGCAGGCGGTTCTGAATGGACTCACACAGCTCTATTGGCCGACAATGCTTTGGTGCCTCCCATGAGATGAATATTGTAGCAAATAGTACAGTAGGCTCGCAAAAGGGCTTCCATACTGTAGATAGAAGGATGATATTGTAACTTTTTTGCAGCAAAGATTTGACAACCCACACCAAAGGTTCAGGGTACCACTCTAGGCTCCTACCCATTCAGATAGCAAGCAATTGTGCTGCAAGTTTGAAAATGACTTGCTAAGCTATTGCTAGACTTTCCAGGCTTCACAAGTTTGTTGCGCAATTTCAGAAAGTCCGCATTGCATGACTCCAGATCATCTTTCTTTGCAAATATTCTGCAAGTCTGCTGCAAGTTCTGGTTCAGTTATGTTGTGCAATAGTCAATAGTCATCCCACCACCGGGGGTCACTGTGGCTGAAATTTCATGCTGTAGACTGGCAGAGCTCTTACTGTAGACTCACCACGGTAACTTTGCTCTTGCTAGAGACTCGCCATGCAAATTTGCTACAAATTGGAAACGTGTCAACTAGAACTTGTGCTTCAAGTGCTCTGCAAGTGTACAACTTCCCAGTGAAAATGTGCAGCAAGTTAACAAGACTTACATTTCAACACTGCCACAAATCTGTGGCAAGTTATCCTTGCTCTCTGGGTGGGTATCTGTCCAGATCCGGTAACTCACGCTGGGAGTGGAGGCTGGGGAAGAGCTCATCTCAGATTAGTAAATACAAGCATTAGGAAAGGAAACATCCCAGGTGCCGCACATCCAACAAGACCCAGATCCACCTCCATGTCTTAAGCCGATCGGACTTTCCGCCAACAAAACCGTGGAATTTTCTCCAAAGGGTGTTGGCTCAAACTTGTTTTGCATACACATGGCCGCACAAATGTTGGCCAACAATTACGAAAGTAGTGATGTACTAGACATATTACAGGTTTTTTTTCAGCTCTTTAGCGCCACCCTTTGGGCTCCTTCTGCTAATTTTGTGTTAGTAGAAGTTTGGTGAATGTTGATTCACACTTTTCATTTCGTGCTTTTCATTTTGTTTCTGAGCGGCCGTTCGTCAACCAGACATGTTGCAGATTCGGAGGAGATAACGTGTTATTTATTATTGGCCTTGGAGTTATTGCTTTGACATTATTTTTTTGGTTGAATAATGATTTGATTTGGTACATTTTCTATATTTTTGGATGCATAGAATGCACTTTTTGGTTAAGTTCTATTGGCAGATAGCATGTCTGATTTTTTTTTTTTTTTTTTTAATGCACAATAAAAAAAAATGTGTAGAATAATACTTGGCTGTGTGTTTTACTTCAAATGACAGTTTGGGAGTAGGCAGTTACATTTTAAAGAATACAATGTAAAATTGACAAGGGACACCAACATAGTTGTATCTTTGTTCTTAAAAAACTCCGGGATAATGGTGTTGTGGTAACTTGCGCAAATAAAAAAAAAAAAAAAAAAGCATAATAACATTATTCTTGATATCACTAGAAAAAAAAAGCCTTCGAAAATTTGTTTGCAACAACTCCGTTAGTATCACCAGCAAAGCAGCTTCATTATTATCCCCAGGGGCGGACTGACCATTCGGCAACTCGGGCACTGCCCGAGGGCCCCGGGCCACTAGGGGGCCCCCATCAGGGTTGCCAGCCTCAGTAAAACCAGGGACAGTATGGAAAAATCTGTTGTTTTTTTTTACATCTGTCTCTGAAATGTCCCTTACCTACATCCTTTTGGTCTAAAAATCCAGAGATTATAGCTGCCCCACCTCTCCAGTACCTTCTCAGCCAATAGAAACATGTCTGTGTATACTGTGTGTACATGTATGTGTATACTGTGTGATTGTATACTGTGTGTGTGTGTATACTGTGTGGCCCCATAATCTCCTATTGCCCGGGGGCCCCATAAGTTGTCAGTCCGTCCCTGATTATCGCATTAAAGAAGAAGAGAATTGTGCGCTGCATTTGGAGATATTTTATAATTTGCCGTGTCACGAATGTTAATTCTCCATTACGAACGCTAGTTTACAAGACCGACCGCTTCTGCTTCCGAGCATGCGTGTTTGTACTTTTGGACTTTTGTCTGATGGACTTGTGTACACACGCTCGGAAAATCCGACAACAGACATTTGTTGGCGGAAAAATTTGAAAACATGCAAGCCAACATTTGTTGGCGGAAAGTCCGACAACAATTGTCCGATGGAGCGTACAAACGGTCGGATCGTCCGCCAACAACCTCACATCCAACATTTCCCGTCGGAAAGCCCGATCATATGTACGGGGCTTAAGCCTCGGAGTCTGGGCTGAGACTGCTTTTACTATAGATGTTGATGGGTCTTGTTGGATGTGCGGGACTTGGGACGTTTCCTTTCCTAAAGTTTTGACAAGCCACAGCCGGCCTTCCTCCAAAAGGTTGCTGTAATAATGTTACTAGATCATCCTTCTTGTTCATCTATGGAAGTTCTTTGGAGGGGTCTACAATGCCTTTTGCTATGCAGTACATACAGAATATTTTGTATTTTTACTACTGGAATATGAGTCACGGTCGAACGGAAGTAAATTGTCCTTTGCTGAGGGAAGGGGGTGAAAGGCCATAAGCAGAAGACAGGAATGTAAAGCAAACAAGTTCAAGGTGTACAACATGTGATTTATGGTTATGAAGAGGAATAAAGAACGATGATTTATAAGAATACACTGAATGATGACAGCCAGGTACAAAAACGAAAAAAAAAGGGCACTACAAATATGGATGGAGCTTGTGGGTCAAGGGCTTGTGGAAACAAACAAAACAAAACACGCGCCCAAAATAAAGCTCTTGATTCAAAGCTGAATTCCAGACAAATTTCTAAATACACAGATTAAATACTGTATGTATGGAGAAGCTGTACTCAGTCTTGAACAGCAGGACAGGAGACCTGATTTCTCTCTACTGTAGAAGCCAGTGAGGGCGTTCTTCTATATATCGGTTGGAAGGCCCATCTTTCTTTAAAGGGACATGGCAGTACATCTCCTGCCACTCACATTTTTGATGCAAACCGCTCTAAATAGCATCTATTGGGAGCCCTTGGTGTTACTCTGTGTTCAATATATACAGAGCATAATGCCGCGTACACATGACTTTCCGGCAAACTAGGTCCGATGGGATGAGTCCGTCGGACAATCCGTTCGTGTGTGGGCTAGTCCGATCGTTTTTTGGGGGGAAAAAATCAGACGGACCTAGAAATAGAACATGTCTCAAATCTGTCCGACGGACTAAAAATCGGGAAAACCTCCGTCTGTGTGCTGGTCCGACGGACCAAATACGACGCAAGGGAAGCTATTGGCTCCTGGCTATTGAACTTCCTTTTTTTTGTCCCATTTACGTCATCACGTACAAAACGAACGGACTTTCGACCAGGCTTAGTCCGTTCGTGTGTGGCCAAGTGCGTTCGTTCTGAAAGTCCGTCGGACCTCTGCTGAAAGTCCGTCGGACCTAGTTTGCCGGAAAGTCCGGTCGTGTGCACGCGGCATAACAAGCATGCACCAGGGTACACCTGCATTTTCAGTGATACTTTGGTTTGTAACATTCCACATATTCTCAGTATATTTTTCCTTCTTGCCAACCATGTTTGCTACACCCTCTGACTAGAGCTTGTTAAAGTAATACAGCTGTGTATATTCTATGGGTGAAAAATGTATAGAAAATTGCTGCGCTGAACCACTATAAAAAACAAAATAAAATACACAAAGCTGCTGACATTAAAACAGATTCCAGAATTGATAGCAAATACAAAAGTGTAGCACTAAATATATAAAAAAAAATTAGATTAGATAAAACACCGTGATGGACCAAATGTATATCACAACAATTGATAATAGAAAGTGCTATAATAAAAAATAACAATGGTGTAAACCTGTGAAAATGTAAAAGCAACATATAATAATAAAATGTGGTAACTATAACATAGTGCAGTCCAAATACTAAACATAGACTCCCAAAGATATAATGTCCAATCAGATGGATATGATGTAATCCTCTGTGGCAAATAATGGAATGATGAAGACACAAGGATAACTTAAAGACTCTTATGCCCCGTACACACGGTCAGATTTTCCGATTGAAAATGTTCGGCGAGAGCCTGTTGGCGGAAATTCCGACCGCGTGTAGGCTCCATCGGACATTTTCCATCGGAATTTCCGTCACACAAAATTTGAGATCTGGATCTCAAATTTTCCGACAACAAAATGCGTTGTCGTAAATTCAGATCGTGTGTGCACAATTCCGACGCACAAAGTTAAACGTGTGCTCGGAATCAAGCAGAAGAGCCACACTGGCTATTGAACGTCATTTTTCTCGGCTCGTCATACATCTTGTAGGTCGCCGCAGTCTTGCTGTTCGGAATTTCCGACCAGATTTATGCGACCGTGTGTATGAAAGACAAGTTTTAGCCAAAATGCATTGGAAAAAATCCATGGACTTTGTTGTCCGAATGTCCGATCGTGTGTACGCGGCATAAGCGTGACGAAGAGAACATTCATCTAAATGTAAGATAATGGATGGGTACTTCTTACCAGATAAGTTGGACCCACATGTCATATGACAGTGGGTCAATAAGGCCTGTGATGGCCGAAAGCCACGTACTCATCAGTATCACCGACTGAGGGGTAGCCCCTCCTTTCCTCTGCTTCCGAAATTGATCAGCACCCACCCAATTAGTCCTGAAGAAGCAGGTATATCTTGCAAAATACGTTGACCTTTAAGTATGGAGCAACAAGTGGCTGGACTTCAATATTACCCTGGATTTCAATATTGGACTTCAACATATTCTATGATACACTGTGGCTGTGTTTATCCCTACATTAGGATTGGGTATTTGTTGACTTCTGTAGATGGAGGGTGTTTTTTAATTCCCCTTTTCATGTGTTTTGTATTGTGTTTTTTAATGTATATATAATAACATTTAAACTTGTTAAAAACATGTTAAACTTTTTATACAAACAGTCTCATGCTGTGCCGATAAAGTTTGTGTTTTTGAGAAACTTTCTCTTTTATTTCTATTTAAGAGAAACTCCAGGCAAACAGGTAAGCACTGTTATGGCACCCTTCTGGCCAGTGATGTGGGCTTACATGAGGCATGGAGTCTAAGTGACATTTTTTACCAAAGCCCCTCATGGTGGAAATGGTCTGGGAACACAAGTGGTCCCAGTCTTCTTCGCTGCAAGCTGTCACCAGGTCATGGCCCTTAGGATCACCCCAGAAAGGGGGTGACTGGAACAGCTATTGAGTGGAGACTGTACTGGAAACATTGGGCAAAAGGGTAGCCAGGTCTGGGCAGAAGTCTTTGGCAAGTCACAAGCAAGAGAGAAGTCGGGTCAAGGCAGAGGCTGTGGGCAGGTAAGAGAGTTGTCAGGTCCAGGCAGAGGCTGTGGGCAGGTAAGAGTAGGCCCAGGCAGAGGCTCTGGGCAGGTAAGAGAGTAGTCAGGTCCAAGCACAGGCCATGAGTTGCTAAGAGAGTCAGGTCCAGGCAGAGGTTGTGGGCAGGTAGCAAGTAAGAAAGTAGTCCAGTCCAGGCAGGGGTCAGGAGCAGGCAAGAGAGCTGTTGGGGCAATGAAGGTCAGCAAGAAGCAAGGCAAAGGGGAAGTCTAATAGCTCTTTTGAAAAAAAGGACAGCTGGTGATAGGACACAGGAGTAAACACTTCAAAGGTTGGAGCCTAAGTGCCCTTTTGGTAAAAGGACAGGCCCATCTTAATTACAGAGAACTCTGGAAGTTTTGGAAAGTTTTCTTTGAGTACCATTGGAAGTCGGGCATTTTGCAAGTAGCACTGGGCAGGTAAGAGAGTAGTTGGGTCCAGGAAGAGGCTGTAGTCAGGTAAGAAAGTAGTCAGGTCCAGGCAGAGGCAGTGAGCAGGTAAGAAATTAGTCAGGTCCAGGCAGAGGTTGTGGGCAGGTAGCAGGTAAGAGAGTAGTCAGGTCCAAGCAGAGGTTGTGGGCAGGTAGCAGGTAAGAGAGTAGCCAGGTCCAAGCAGAGGTCAGGAGCAGGTAAGAGAGCTGTTGGGTCAATGAGGGTCAGCAAGAAGGAAGGCAATCAGGAAGTCGAATAGCTCTTTTGCAAGAAGGAACGCTGGTGGTAAGACACAGCAGTAAACACTTGGTTGGAGCCTAAATACCCTTTTGGTAAGAGGACAGGCCCATTATAACCTCAGAGAAATCTGGAAGTTTTAGAAAGGATTCTTTGAGTACCATTGGAAGTCTTGCCAGGTATTTTGCACGTACCACTGAAAGTCCTGGCAGGGATTCTCTGAGTACCACTGGAAGTCCTGGCAGGGATTATCTGCTTACCATTGGAAGTTCTGGCAGGGTTCCTGAGAGTACCATAGGGGGTCCTGGCAGGGATTCTCCGAGTACCACTGGAAGTCTTGGCAGGAACCCTACAAAATACCACTGCAAGTCCTAGCAGGGTTCCTAAGAGTACCATTGGAAGTCATAACAGGGATCAAGTACCAGGTCCAGGCAATCGGGAAGTCGAATAGCTCTTTTGCAAGAAGGAACGCTGGTGGTAAGACACAGCAGTAAACACTTGGTTGGAGCCTAAATACCCTTTTGGTAAGGGGACAGGCCCATTAAAACCTCAGAGAACTCTGGAAGTTTTAGAAAGGATTCTTTGAGCACCATTGGAAGTCTTGGCAGGTATTTTGCACGTACCACTGAAAGTCCTGGCAGGGATTCTCTGAGTACCACTGGAAGTCCTGGCAGGGTTCCTAAGTGTACCATTGGGGGTCCTGGCAGGGATTCTGCGAGTACCATTGGAAGTCATAACAGGGATCATACAAGTACCGCTGGAAGTCCTGGTCAAGGATTCTGAGAATAGGAGTTCTGAAAATAAATATATATTTTCTCCCTTCCGCCTGCCAAAGGATTAGGCAAAGCTTACAGAGTGGTGATCTCATCTTTTGGGTCAGATTGTAAATTGTTAATTATGTATCCAGGGCTGAAATAAGCAGTGACACCTGCGCTATCCACAACCTGGGCAGCCGAACAGACTGTACAACAATGGAGCCCATTATCCAAGAGCAAGAAATATTGCCAAAAATTTTACGCTAGTTCGAACCATTTCTCTTCCAATAAGAGCTTTTAGGGCACAAAATAATACAAAAACCACACACACACACACACACAATACCTCCAGTGAAGTTTCTAGCCAATTGTTTCTCCCTGGTAAACAGGTATTCTTACATAAAAGGGTGCTCGGCAAGATCCTAATAGGCACAGAGTAAGTAGGAACGGTCTTTTGTTGGTGTACACAACAAACCTTTTAGTAATTTGAGGCATCAGTACACTAAAATTAGCCCTGCTGGAAGGGGAAATTTATTACAACCTCCTACGTTAATTATAACAATCCGGTATTTGATGCCTGTTAAAATGAAAAACATTTTTTTATTTAGAGGAGAATGAGATCAGCATGGCGCAGGAAAATATGTATGCACTCTACTTACCTAGAGACAGGTATTGTTCAAGTATAGTGCGTATCATAAAACTCCACTGTGAGAAATACGCAAGGCTGCCTCCCCCCCCCCCCCCCCCCCCCGTTTTTAAGTTCCCCAAATATTTTAATATATTCTTTGATTCACATTGACATACCAGTTCTTATTTGTAATATAAAAATGTTATCATTGTATATACTAGTCTTTCCCAACCTTTTCAAGACAAAAGAACCCTTGAATTTACTTTCTGGTCTCAGGGATTCCCTGATAATAATTACTAAATCTAAAACTCATGGTACATTAGTGAGATGGTCATTGGGAAGAATGCCCCTTGCACTTGTGGTCAGTAAGATAAATCTCCCCCTTACAGATAGCTAAAAAGATGGTTGTTGTCAGGGGTTTTGTATCTGAGAGGCAGAAACTGCTCATTGCTCAAGAAACCCCTAGCAACTTCTGGAGCAGCCATTCCCAAACATGATTCCATGAAACCCTACGGCTCCTCCAAAGGTGGCTAGGGGTTCCTTGAACTGTGGTTATGTGGCCACCCATCTGATGACTCCTGCATAATTCCAGGTCCAACACCACATGCTATGACTGAAAGGGCAGTATTTTGACCACAACTGTAAGGGGAGCATTCTACCCACTGACCGCCACAAATTTAAGGGACATTTTCCCCAGAATTCCTGAAGGACTAATCATAGCAGGGGTTCCCCTGGGGTATTTCAAGGGTTCCTCTGGGGTAAAAAGGTTAGAGCAACCATTCCCAACCAGGGTTCTGTGGAACCCTAGGGTTACTCCAGAGGTGGCTAGGGGTTCCTTGAACTGTGGGTAAATGACCACACATCTGATGCCTGCATAATTCCAGATCCAATTCTATATGATATGACTGAAAGGGTAACATTTTGAAAACCACTGTAAGGGAGGCATTCTACCTAGTGACGACCACAGATGTAAGAAGCATTTTCCCAATGGCGATGTATGGACTAATTTTATCAGGGTTCCCATGGGGTAGTTCAAAAGGGTTAAAAAGGTTGAGAAAGACTGCCTTGGAAGAACCCTAGGGTTACAGAGATCCCTGGCACTCTACCAACTGACCACCACAAATGTAGGGGGCGTTTTTCCAATGGTCCCCACTAGACTAATCTTAGCAGACGTTCTTCTGGGGTATTTCAAGGGTTCCTTTAAGGTAAAAAAGGTTGAAGAATCTTAGGAAGAATCCTAGGTTTACATGGAAACCTAGTAGAGAAAGGTTGGTCTATACTGTACCTTCATATTAATTGACAAAGTGATAAATATAGAGTTATCCATGAGATATAAGGTTTGACGTTTCTGAAATATTGTAACTTTTATTAAGCGACCACATTTTTTACATCTATTATCTATCTTTTTTTATCTATTATTATATTTGTTATATTATGTATATATTTGTTTGCATTGAACAACCAGCAAGGTCATATTTTCATTATGATAGCAGATATTTAGCATTCACTATTGTGGCAGCAGGTCTTTTGTTTTATTAAGAATGTGCTATTAGCTGTATACATTATGATTTATCATTATTAAGAATCATAAATTAGCTTTTCATATGGAATATATGCAGTCACATGAAAAGGTAAGTACATGTTATGGAAATTGACTTTAGAAAATGTATTAGAACAGGCAAACATTAGATTTTCTATAGATAAAGACGATCTACCTGAATAATAACACAGGGGAAATTTGCCCTTTCAATCATTCTTTTAACAAAAATATCAATAGATGTAATTAAGTACTATACAAAAATAAGTACAGCCTTGGCCTCGAAAACTAGTATTGCTCCCTTTAGTGGAAATTATCTCTTGTGGGTATAAAATATATCAAAGCACCCTTCTTGAACATTGACACTAAACTTATTGACCAAATCTCAATGCAAAATTCCTTCAGTTATTATATGTTTGTGGATTTCCTTGCATGAATTGCCTGTTTCAAACCCAACCAAACCCAACCCCCACCATTTTTCAACAGGATTTAAATCAGGACTTGGACCAGGTCAGTCTATAACCATCCATTTCTTATTTGTTGAGTCATTTCTTGGTGGATTTGCTAGTGTTCTTTCTATTCTTATCAAATTGAAAAATGAATTTCCGGTTCAACATCAACCTTTGGACAGATGATGTCACATTCTCATCAGGCACACTTTGATATGATGTAGAATTTATAATTGACTCAATGATTGGAAGCTTCCCAGGCTCTAAAGGAGCAAAGCAATCCCAAATCATAATATATCCACCACCATGCTTTACAGTTGTTACAAGTTTCTTCTGGAAAGCTGTCTGTTGTTTGTGCCAGCCATGTCTACTGTTGCTGTGTACCACACACACCCATCATATCCCCCTCCTTACATCAGGGTGCCCATCAGAGTCCCCCTTACACCAGGGTACCCATCAGAGCCCCCCTTACATCAAGGTCACCATCAGAGCCCCCCTTACATCAAGGTCCCCCATCTGAGCCACCCACTACATCTCAGAATTTAGAAGACAGGAAGGTAAGAGCAAGCAAAAAAAGAACCAGAGCAGGCTCAATAGAAACCATAGAAAAATGAGAGTAAAGACTTAGGAGAGGGGATGGGGAGGGAAGAAAAAAAGGGGGGGTGGTTAAGAAAGCAAATGGTTAAGGACACATGCACAGTTACAGTTGCTCTACTGAGGAGACCACAAAGGTGTTATAATCTTGAGAGAACCAGATCGTGCCAGTAAAACCAGGTTTTATTGAATTGTTCCTCCTTTTGGTTTAATGTGGCCGGCAATTGTTCCATCAGAATAATTTCATTCACCACAGCTATCCACTAACCAATTGAAGGGGAATCTGAGTATTTCCATTTTTGCGGGATACATATTTTAGTGGCATTAAGGAGGTGGATGAAGAGGGGATTCTTATATTGACGCCTCAACACCGGAGTAAGGTGAAGTAAGCACTGCGCCGGATCGTCTGCAAGTGAAATGTCTGTCATTCTAAAAACCATTCACCGAATAGCATCCCAGAAGGGGCGGACAAGGGAGCTTGTCCAAAATATGTGTAGTAGTGAACCCTCAGTAGGGATGAGCTTCGAGTTCGAGTCGAACAACGGCTGTTCGCTGAACAGCGGACAATTTGGGGTGTTCGCGGCAAATTCGAAAGCCGCGGAACACCCTTTAAAAGTCTATGGGAGAAATCAAAAGTGCTAATTTTAAAGGCTTATATGCATGGTATTGTCATAAAAAGTGTTTGGGGACCTGGGTCCTGCCCCAGGGGACATGCACCAATGCAAAAAAAAAGTTTTAAAAACGTCCGTTTTTTCAGGAGCAGTGATTTCTATCAGGCAGATAGAAGAAAGAAGATAGAAGATAGAAGAAAGAAGAAAGAAGAAGCATTTAAATAAAGGAATTGTCAAAAACTGTCTCTTGTCATTTTTAACATTTTTAACACTTTTTGTGTGAAATGGTAGGGGTACTTTTGTACCCCCTTACCATTTCACACAAGGGGGAGGGCTGGGATCTGGGGGTCCCCTTGTTAAAGGGGGCTTCCAGATTCCGATAACCCCCCCGGCCGCAGACCCCCACAACCACCGGGCAAGGGTTGTGGGGATGAGGCCCTTGTCCCCATCAACATGGGGACAAGGTGTTTTGGGGGCTACCCCAAAGCACCCTCCCAATGTTGAGGGCATGTGGCCTGGTACGGTTCAGGAGGGGGGGGGCGCTCTGTCGTCCCCCCCTCTTTTCCTGCGGCCTGCCAGGTTGCGTGCTTGGATAAGGGTCTGGTATGGATTTTTGGGGGGACCCCACGCCATTTTTTTAAAAAATTGTGGCGTGGGGTTCCCCTCAAAATCCATACCAGACCTGAAGGGTCTGGTATAGATTTTGAGGGGGACCCCACGCCATTTTCTCTTTTTTATTTTGCCCGCGGTTACCCTTAATATCCATACCAGACTTGAAGGGCCTGGTATGGAATTTAGGGGGACCCCCACATCATTTTTTTTAATTTTGATTCGGGGTTCCCCTGTGGGGAATTCCCATGCCGTTTTTTTCAATGAACTTTTATGTGTATTGTCGGAACGGCAATTCATTAATAGCCGCGAGTAGTTTTAAATGACTTTTTTTCCTTTGAAATGTCATTTTGCGGTCAGACTGTTCTAAACACGGGAAACATGTGCCACTATATATAGACACCCCCCAGGTATGAAATTTGAAGGGATATTACACTTTTATTGTTTCACTTTAAGCATGTCCCCTGGGGCAGGACTCGGGTCCCCAAACACTTTTTATGACAATAACTTGCATATAAGCCTTTAAAATTAGCACTTTTGATTATTCATGTTCATGTCCCATAGACTTTAACGATGTTCGCGTGTTCAAACAAATTTTTTGCCTGTTCGCATGTTCTGGTGAGACCGAACAGGGGGGTGTTCGGCTCATCCCTAGCCGTCAGGTTATTGACATCGCCAGCAGGTGGAGGGAACTGAAGGGTAAATCTTATGCAAGAGCGTGGGTACTCTATACCAGCAGGTCAGTACCTTAAACCCAACCTCCTGGAACCTACTCGCAATTGAGGAGCGGTGTGCAAAATACGAAATACGTTCTCTCTGATCTTTTGAGAAGGCCCGACTCAGGTCACTTTCCCACTTCCGTAGATAGGGAGGTATAAAACTGTCCTGGGGTTCAATCAGTAGCCCGTACATTAATGACAGAAGATGGCGAAGAGGAGCAGAATCTAGGTAGAGCCTCTCAAAAGAAGATGCGGAGTAGCTAGAGGGGGGCACAAAATGTGCGGAGATGAGAAAATGTCTAATCTGTGTTGCTCGCCACCTATCTAAAGGGGGCGACAGCATTGCTTGAATTTTCCTCAATAGTGCACCATCGACCCTCAAGAAGAAAATCTTGGAATCTATATCTGTTGATCAAGTGAAATTCCCTAAACCTCCTCCCTGACAGACTAGAAGGAAACTCCTGGGCACCAATAACCGGTGACAAAGGTGAGGGAGCGTGGGGGACCATCGTGACGCAACCTGCTTTAGCTACTACCGACAGAGTAGTCCCAATCAAAGAGTGGGATTTCAGGGGTACCGGCAGGGTAGAAGTCTGCCACTACAAAGTTGAAAGGGGGACATTGCCTGTTCCACCCCCACCCACTCCTTCTCATAACAAAGCTTGGCCCAGTCTAGGGCCCTGGTTAAATGGACCTCGTAGTAATATTTAAACGGGTCTGAAAACCCTATGCCGCCCTGGTCTTTTGGTAAGGTCAGGATGCGATGAGACAGTCTTTTTGATTTGTAGCCCCAGAGGAAGTTCAAAAACTCCCCACGGACCGACCGCAGAAAGTGACTTGGAATAGCTATTTTTTAATGTTTGGAGGATGTACAATAATTTTGGCAAAACAGCCATCTTTAAAATGCTTAGTGTGGTAGAAGGGTCTGGCGCTGTTCCTTTAATTGAATGATAATTCCCTGCCTGCGTATTTGTATGTCTCTAATTCAAAACAAGGCATGTAAGTGTAAATTCCTAAATATAAGCAAGACGTGCACATATCAAATAGTGGTATCCTTAAAAAGTGGTATCCTTAAAAATATTGCACAGTTTTAAACAAGCTTTAAATATATATAAAAGTATATATAAAAAAGATAAGCAGGTTGCAAACATATAAATATAATAATGGTGTTGTCACATCCCATACATGGTGTTGCTGGTATATCTTCCAAATAACATAAGATGTGGGGGGGGGGGGAGGGGGGGTGGAGGTGGGGAAGGGAGGGGGGGGAGGGGGAAGAAAAGAGGTGTGGGAGATTAGTTGCTGGTAAAGGAACTGAAAGGTGTTTAAAATCACTCCTAATAAAGTGCAAACGTGCTGGCAAAGTTCAAAGAAAGTCCTTATTGTGTAATAACTTATTATCAAATTTGTTTAAACCCTTAGTGATATGATCTCTTGGTATATATCTTGTGCAGTATCTTGGTGCAAGTGATGTGGTGTTTGTGATCCTTCAGTAGTTTTAAAATCCTTGATCTGAAAGTGCAGCCACTCACCGGATCCCTTCACCCCTGCAGGGGTATCAGGCAGTTACAGTTTTGCGCCACTGTACGGCAATCACTGGCAGCCTCAGGATCGTGATGTTTCATATAAAAAGAGAGAAGGAGTGCCCATAGCGTAAAATCGTTTTTAAAAAGATTTATTAAACAAGTGGAAAGGTACTCACAATTTTACAGTACAAATCAAGCGAAGTAGTAAAACGTCACGGTTAGCCTTCAGCGCTGGTAAGTAGGTAATGTTGGGAAGCACAGATTTAGGCCACGCCCTACGCGTTTCGTCATTAGGATGCTCCCGTAGACGTCCTAACGACGAAACGCGTAGGGTGTGGCCTAAATCTGTGCTTCCCAACATTACCTACTTACCAGCGCTGAAGGCTAACCGTGACGTTTTACTACTTCGCTTGATTTGTACTGTACCTTTCCACTTGTTTAATAAATCTTTTTAAAAACGATTTTACGCTATGGGCACTCCTTCTCTCTTTTTATATGAAACATCACGATCCTGAGGCTGCCAGTGATTGCCGTACAGTGGCGCAAAACTGTAACTGCCTGATACCCCTGCAGGGGTGAAGGGATCCGGTGAGTGGCTGCACTTTCAGAGCAAGGATTTTAAAACTACTGAAGAATCACAAACACCACATCACTTGCATCAAGATACTGCACAAGATATATACCAAGAGATCATATCACTAAGGGTTTAAACGAATTTGATAATAAGTTATTACACAATAAGGACTTTCTTTGAACTTTGCCAGCACGTTTGCACTTTATTAGGAGTGATTTTAAACACCTTTCAGTTCCTTTACCAGCAACTAATCTCCCACACCTCTTTTCTTACCCCTCCCCCCCCTCCCTTCCCCACCTCCACCCCCCCCTCCCCCCCCCACATCTTATGTTATTTGGAAGATATACCAGCAACACCATGTATGGGATGTGACAACACCATTATTATATTTATATGTTTGCAGCCTGCTTATCTTTTTTATATATACTTTTATATATATTTAAAGCTTGTTTAAAACTGTGCAATATTTTTAAGGATACCACTTTTTAAGGATACCACTATTTGATATGTGCACGTCTTGCTTATATTTAGGAATTTACACTTACATGCCTTGTTTTGAATTAGAGACATACAAATACGCAGGCAGGGAATTATCATTCAATTAAAGGAACAGCGCCAGACCCTTCTACCACACTAAGCAATTCAGCTGTCCCCATTTATGGTGACTGCTTGTTGGGCGGCAGCAGTTCCATAAATTTTACCAATAGATTTCCATTTCCACTGCTCGGGTTCATTATTCTTTTTATCTTTAAAATGCTATTCCTACCAAGCCAGGAGAAAGAATTCTTGTGCCAACGCTGGAGATCTAGGCGTAGAAATGCAAGCCAGGGAGAGAAATTCTCCTGAAAAACTTTAGACAGTGAGGGGGGTAAGGTAAACACCCAGATATTTGATTTTGTGGCGAGCCCAAGAGAAGGGGAAATTCTATTGTATGTTACTGAGAGTCTCCTTAGGTAAATTTATGTTCAAAGCTTCAGATTTGTGCACATTAATTTTATAATTAGAAAGAGCAGAGTACGTTCTAAGAACCTGCAATAAATTGGGGATGGAAGTCTGGGGACTTGGTATATAAAATAATAAATCTTTGGCGTATGTCGCAACTTTATGATGTGCGTTGCCTGTGCCGATGCCTTTTATATTTGAATTGCCCCTAATGTGGGCTAGCAGGGGTTCTAGCACCAATACGAATATCAAGGGTGACAACAGGCAACCCTGTCTCGTTGTCTTTACCACCAAGTTGATTGCTCAAAGAGCAGGGGGGAGGGGGAGGAAATTGCTTCTTTGACCCGGACCGCTGCGGAGGGATGGGAATAGATTGCCTCTACCCATTGACACATATGGGGACTCAAGCCAGGGTACCTTAACCTGGGTTTCATAAAAAGCCAGTTGACCCGGTCAAAGACTTTCTCCGCATCAGATGAAATCAGCAACATTGGAGGTTTCCTGGACTGGGCCAAATGGATAAGATTCAAGGCCCTACTTGATCATAATGGACTAACTTGGGGACAAAAGAGATCAGGCGGTTGGCTAGTATCTTGGTAAAGATCTTGAGGTTCCGTGTTCAATAAAGATATTGGGCGGTAGTTTGCGCAGTCTGTCACATCTCTACCCTCTTTAGGAATCAGAACTATGTGAGCAAATAAGGAATCCCTAGGGAGTGGAGTCCCATCCAGGAGTGCACTGTAAGCTTGAATAAAGCGATGCACCAGATGCACGGTGTACCTATGATAATAAAGTGGAAATCCATCGGGTCCCTTTTTTTTTCACGTTTCCATTCCTTGAATTGTTTTGAGAACTTCTGGTTCTGTAATAGGGCCTTCCATGTCTTCTCTCTCCTGGGGCATCAACGTGGGAACACCTGAGGGGAGCAGATACTCATCTATTATAGAGGTATGGGCCGAAGAGTTAGGCTCTGTACCCACAGGGGTTAAGTTGTAAAGTTTCTCGTAGTAGCTGTGAAAGCAATTGGCAATCTCCTGTGATTTATAGATTTTTTGACCCGAAGGAGACGTCAGTGAGGGGATATAGGAACGTACTGTGGTCTCTCATAATGCACGAGCCAAGGGTCTGCCAGGTTTACCACCAAGTTCATAGAATAGTCTCCGCGAGTACATGAGTTTGGTTTATGCTTTAGCCAATAAGAGGGACTTAAGAGAGTCACGTAAATTTTGTAGATCGACGGCCACATCACGAGCTAAAGATAGTTTATGTTGCCTCTCCATGGTTCTAAAGCGCTCCAAGAGAGAGCTGACTTCTCATTGCCTGTCTTTCTTAACTTTAGCTCCCAATTTAATAAGGACTCCCCTGACTACACATTTATGAGCCTCCCATATCATGCAGGGAGAGGTCACAGAAGCTTAGTTGGCGGCAAAGTACGCTTTAATCTCCTCCTCTACTAGTTTTGCATAGTGTGGCTGCTGGATCAAACTTTCATTTAACCACCAAGACCCAGGTCGGTGAGGCCTGCCCCCCCCCCCCCCCCCAACATGAGAGTCAATAAGATCGGAGTGTGATCTGAAAAAGTTTGCACCCCTATACTGCTGGATGTCACTAGTGGAAGGGCTGATTGGTGTACTAGAAAATAATCCAATCTTGAGTAAGTTGTGAGGGGGCAAAAAAAAGGTATAGTCCCGAGTGTCACTGTGCGCAATCCTCCAGGCATATACCAGGTAAACAGCTGTCAAGGCATTCTTAATCCGATGAAGGGCCGCATACGACAGGTAAGAGTACCCCATGGAGGTGTCCAACAGAGGGTCCAAAGCAACGTTCAGGCCCCCCGTAAAATCAACTGCCCCTCTGCAATGTCAGTCAGTTTGTCCGTGCAAAACGCTCAATAAAACCCACTTGGCCTATGTTGGGGGCGTAGATATGTATTATAGCAGAAAGTAAAGAAAATGTTTTTTTTTTTTCAAACCTGTCACTCTTTTTTTGTTTAAAAAATAAAAACCGCAGAGGTGATCAAATACCACCCAAAGAAAGCTCTATTTGTGGGAAAAGGGACATCAATTTTTTTGGGGGTACAGCGTCGCACAACCGCGCAATTGTCAGTTAAAGCGACGCAGTGCCTTATCGCAAAAAATGCTCTGGCCATTAAGGGGGTAAAACCTTTCGAGGCTGAAGTGGTTAAAAAAGTCAGAAAATTACCATAAGGTGTACTTACTCTTTTTTACATAATTGTATATATAAATGAACTACTTTTACCTATGGATGTTGAATTGTATCTTTGCCTGATCATTTTTGGATGATATATTTTGTATTACTTTATGAACTCGGACCTGGTTACATGAATTCCTTTGAGATTACATTTTATTACAATATATTCTTCGATCTTTCAAGATTGTTCCAACTATTTGCATTTTTGTATATTTTCTTCCACTGTAGGAAGTGGGAGTATCGGTGCCCCGCATAGGCGTGTGCACAGGGCGTGCCGGGTGTGCCTGGGCACACCCTAATCACCCCATGTGCATTAGTATTATCCAGGAGCAGCACCAGGTGGGTGGTTGGGGGTGCCAGTGGCCAGTGTAAATGCCCCATTATATTAAGGTCTAGGTTCAACCTTAGGAACACGTTACACCGTATTTAGGGTGTACCGTAATATTCTCTCAATCAACTGTCTCCCACCATCAGAGCCCCCTTCCTGTGACAGCAGGTGGCGTTCATGTGTGTTTGAACTTTGGGGTGCACACCCTAATGCAATAGGCTGCGCACACCTATGGTGCCCCGACAACATGTTCATAGCTCCCAACTGTCCCTGATTTGGACCAATGTCCCTCGTTCCTCCTCATTTGTCCCTCATTTTGGTCTGATCTATATAGATGTGTATAAAATGCACTTTTTATCTATCAAAAAGTGTTTCCCAGAGCTAAACCTTTCATCTGATATCTAAATTGCTGCCTTTGTAAACTCCAAAAAGCCCATATAAAGGAATAGTAGTGGTAAAAAAAAAGCACTTGTGGGTTTAACCGATCTTGTTTTTTTTTGTACAATTCTCCTTTTAAGGGGGCGTGGCCAGGGGTGTGTCGTATGCCTGCATACTTTTGCTGATAGGTGTCCCTCATTCCCATCCCAAAAAAGTTGGGAGGTATGCATGTTGGTTGTTCTATGATCCCATGTTATCAGCACACGCTTGTATTTTATTTTTTTTTTGCTAAGAAATACACTTTATGAATTTTGAATATATTGGTTTATTGGATACTCTTTGGTGACCAGAGTTAGTTAAGTTCAAATTACAAGTCCTTTTTTCTGCTAACTCTTCCACTTTCTACTCCCCCTCCATTAAAAAAAAAATTGGATCGGGGTTCTAGTTCAATGATTTCTATGATCTGGACTATGGGGCATTTTTTTTTTCGTCTGCCTGGCTTTTTGCTTTCATACTGTAAGGATCCTCCAATACGGACAAATTAACAGCGGATGTGTTTTTCTGTCTTGAATTTCCGCCTTCCTCTCTGCAATAGACTGTGCCAGATGTACTTTCCTAATTTATTCCCTGGGGCCAAGGAGTCTCAAAATAAGTGCACAGCCAGGCTGCCACCTCGCTAATCCAACAAAGTATAACAGAGTTTTGTGTCGGGGAACATCTGGGTGCATCGCTCTTCGGAAGAATTAACCTCTTCACAACTACGATAAGTAGACCCCCTTCCTGGTGAGGAGGCCCTGGGCGCGACTCGACGTAGAACCACAGAACTTTATCGTCACCATTTATCGTAAAAATAATTTATATTGGATAAAATGTAAACCCAATCAGTAATATAAGCTTTTTCATGTTAATGTATTTTAGTGCTCATTCACACCGGCCCCGTTGAGCTTCATTGGGAAGTCTTTATATATATGGCTGCAAAGGGAGGGCCAACTCAAGATTGAACCCTACGGACTAAGACTGGGATGCCATTAAAGTTCATGTGAGTGTAATGGCAAGTGTCCCAATACTTTTGGCAATACAGTATTTGTGTGTGTGTGTATGTATATATATATATATATATATATATATATATATATATATATATATATATATATATATATATATATATATACATACACTGTATTGCCAAAAGTATCGGGGCGCCTACCATTACATGCACATGAACTTTAATGGCATCCCAGTCTTAGTCCATAGGGTTCAATCTTGAGTTGGCCCTCCCTTTGCAGCTAGGATCCTTGGTTTGAATCCCATCCATGGCACTACCTGTTCTCCCTGTGCCTGCGTGGGTTTCCTCGGCATGCTCCCTTTTCCTCCCACACTCCAAAGACACGCTGGTAGGTTAATGGCCTCCTGTCTAAATTGGGCCTAGTATATGTATGTATGAATGTGAGTTAGGGATCTTAGATTGTAGGCTCCTTGAGGGCAGGGACTGATGTGAATGTACAATATACACTATATTACCAAAAGTATTGGGACACCTGCCTTTACACGCACATGAACTTTAATGGCATCCCAGTCTTAGTCCGTAGGGTTCAATATTGAGTTGGCCCACCCTTTGCAGCTATAACAGCTTCAACTCTTCTGGGAAGGCCGTTCACAAGGTTTAGGAGTGTGTCTATGGGAATGTTTGACCATTCTTCCAGAAGCGCATTTGTGAGGTCAGGCACTGATGTTGGGCGAGAAGGTCCGGCTCACAGTCTCTGCTCTAATCCATCCCAAAGGTGTTCTATCGGGTTGAGGTCAGAACAATCAAGTTCCTCCACCCCAAACTAGCTCATCCATGTCTTTATGGACCTTGCTTTGTGCACTGGTCCAAATCATTCAGTGGAGGGGGGATTATGGTGTGGGGTTGTTTTTCTGGTGTTGGGCTTGTCCCCCTTAGTTCCAGTGAAGGGAACTCTTAAGACATCAGCAGACCAAGACATTTTGGACAATTTCATGCTCCCAACTTTGTGGGAACAGTTTGGGGATGGCCCCTTCCTGTTCCAACATGACTGCGCGCCAGTGCACAAAGCAAGGTCCATAAAGACATGGATGAGCAAGTATGGGGTGGAGAAACTTGACTGTCCTGCACAGAGTCCTGACCTCAACCCGATAGAACACCTTTGGGATGAATTAGAGTGGAGACTGCGAGCCAGGCCTTCTCGTCCAACATCAGTGCCTGTCCTCACAAATGCTCTTCTGGAAGAATGGTCAAACATTCCCATAGACACACTCCTAAACCTTGTGGACGGCCTTCCCAGAAGAGTTGAAGCTGCTATAGCTGCAAAGGGTGGGCCAACTCAATATTGAACCCTACGGACTTATGCCCCGTACACACGGTCGGACATTGATCGGACATTCCGACAACAAAATCCTAGGATTTTTTCCGACGGATGTTGGCTCAAACTTGTCTTGCATACACACGGTCACACAAAGTTGTCGGAAAATCCGATCGTTCTGAACGCGGTGACGTAAAACACGTATGTCGGGACTATAAACAGGGCAGTAGCCAATAGCTTTCATCTCTTTATTTATTCTGAGCATGCGTGGCACTTTGTCCGTCGGATTTGTGTACACACGATCGGAAACGGATTTTGTTGTCGGAAAATTTTATATCCTGCTCTCAAACTTTGTGTGTCGGAAAATCAGATGGAAAATGTGTGATGGAGCCCACACACGGTCGGAATTTCCAACAACAAGGTCCTATCACATATTTTCCGTCGGAAAATCCGACCGTGTGTACGGGGCATAAGACTGGGATGTCAATAAAGCTCATGTGTGTTTAAAGGCGGGCGTCTCAATACTTTTGGCATTATAATGTATATATACCTATATATGTGTAGATATTTACTTACGTATCTCACAAAAGTCAGTACACCCCTCACATTTTTGTAAATATTTTCTTCTATCTCTTCATGTGACAACACTGAAGAAATGACGCTTTGCTACAATGTAAAGTAGTGAGTGTACAGCTTGTATAACAGTGTAAATTTGCTGTCCCCTCAAAATAACTCAAAACACAGCCATTAATGTCTAAACCGCTGGCAACAAAAGTGAGTACACCCCTAAGTGAAAATGTCCAAATTGGGCCCAAAGTGTCAATATTTTGTGTGGCCACCATTATTTTCCAGCACTGCCTTAACCCTCTTGGGCATGGAGGTCACCAGAGCTTCACAGGTTGTCACTGGAGTCCTCTTCCCCTCCTCCATGACGACATCACAGAGCTGGTGGATGTTAGAGACCTTGTGCTCCTCCACCTTCCATTTAAAGATGTCCCACAGAGGATCAATAGGGTTTAGGTCTGGAGACATGCTTGGCCAGTCCATCACCTTTACCCTCAGCTTCTTTAGCAAGGCAGTGGTCATCTTGGAGGTGTATTTGGGGTTGTTATCATGTTGGAATACTACCCTGCGGCCCAGTCTCTGAAGGGAGGGGATCATGCTCTGCTTCAGTATGTCACAGTACATGTTGGCATTTATGGTTCCCTCAATGATCTGTAGCTCCCCAGTGCCGGCAGCACTCATGCAGCCCCAGACCATGACACTCCCACCACCATGCTTGACTGTCGGCAAGACACACTTGTCTTTGTACTCCTCACCTGGTTGCCGCCACACACGACTGACACCATCTGAACCAAATAAGTTTATCTTGGTCTCATCAGACCACAGGACATGGTTCCAGTAATCCATGTCCTTAGTCTGCTTGTCTTCAGCAAACTGTTTGTGGACTTTCTTGTGCATCATCTTTAGAAGAGGCTTCCTTCTGGGATGACAGCCATGCAGACCAATTTGATGCAGTGTGCGGCGTATGGTCTGAGCACTGACAGGCTGACCCCCCACCCCCCTTCAACCTCTGCAGCAATGCTGGCAGCACTCATACGTCTATTTCCCAAAGACAACCTCTGGATATGACGCTGAGCACGTGCACTCAACTTCTTTGGTCGACCATGGTAAGGCCTGTTCTGAATGGAACCTGTCCTGTTAAACCGCTGTATGGTATTGGCCACTGTGCTACAGCTCAGTTTCAGGGTCTTGGCAATCTTCTTATAGCCTAGGCCATCTTTATGTAGAGCAACAATTCTTTTTTTCAGATCCTCAGAGAGTTCTTTGCCATGAGGTGCCATGTTGAACTTCCAGTGACCAGTATGAGAGAGTGAGAGCGATAACACCAAATTTAACACACCTGCTCCCCATTCACACCTGAGACCTTGTAACACTAACGAGTCACATGACACCGGGGAGAGAAAGTGGCTAATTGGGCCCAATTTGGACATTTTCACTTAGGGGTGTACTCACTTTTGTTGCCAGCAGTTTAGACATTAATGGCTGTGTGTTGAGTTATTTTGAGGGGACAGTGAAATTTACACTGTTATACAAGCTGTACACTCACTACTTTACATTGTAGCAAAGTATCATTTCTTCAGTGTTGTCACATGAAAAGATAGAATAAAAGATTTACAAAAATGTGAGGGGTGTACTCACTTTTGTGAGATACTATATATATATATATATATATATATATATATATATATATATATATATATATATATATAGCTATATCTATATATCTACATATCTATATGTCTATTTTTTTTCGTTCACTTTTTTTGTCTGAGTATACTGTAGATCTATGTTTGTCCCAAGCATGTTTGAAGCCATTTACTGTTGACTGTCTCACTACCTCTGCTGGAAGTTTATTTCAAGCATCAACTACCCTTTCAGAAAAATAATACTTTCTAAGATTCATTTTGAATTTTCCTCCAGTTAGTTTGACAGTTCTTGATTTTGGTTTCATATTGCAAAATCTGCCCTCCTGAATCTTATTCACCCCTTTGATGTATTTAACCCTTTCCCGTCCGGCCTATTGTAAATTGTTGTTCTGGGAAGACGTCATATGATGTCCTCCCAGGATCACGGGCCACGCGATCTGTCAACCGCTATGTCCACCAGACACGGCCAAAGACAGATCACTGCATTGTCCCGCTGCCGGTACCATGTGATCTCCGCGACCAATCACAGCAGATCACATGACAGTTGTACATTATGAAAGGCTTTGAGTCATGCCTTTCACTGTGTACTATTGTGATGAGCTCTGCGATTGGTCACAGCCATCACATATGCAAATGACCAACTTAAATGTTTTTTTCATGGCCCGACCAATCCCTGGAGAGTATTTAGCAGGTGGCTGAGGAGGTGATAAAAAGCCTGAAGCAATGGAGAGGCTGTTTTCCCTCCCCAGGAGGGTTCCGAGCCTTGGGTGGAAATGCTGCCCCCTCTGAGGTATCCTGTGGACTGTGTAGCTGTTCTTGAGGCCTCAGCAGTGTCAGGGCCTGGGTTGATCTACTTGAGGAGCTGGTTGTGGGACCTCACCATAGGTCTGAAGAAAGATAGTGTCCTTCACTGGGTCGGGATTAGAGGAAGCTGGAAGACAGAAGCTGTCCTGTGCTTTTGGGATAGAAGTGCCAGAGGTAGCTTGGACTGAGACAGCTCTAATAGGGTTTCAAAGTAGTGGCCTTTCCCCTGTCCTCAGCAGAACCCTGGAGTGTGAGCCTAGAGAAAAGTGTCCTCCTGTTTGCTGTGCAGCATTTTGGAGTATCCCATGCCCTAACCCCCCTCCCGTTTAAAGTTCTTTCAGCAATACATTTCTAAAAGGCATCCCCCTAAACTGAGTTACTGCAGCTGGAGTGTATGGGCTGGTGCTTGCGGTGGTGGACAACCTCTGTGCTAATAGGGGAGAACGAGCCATTACCGGCTGCCCCTGTGGGGTGTAGCATTATATATGCCAAGAATGGACAGGGCCGGTGCTACCACTAGGCAAACTAGGCGGCCGCCTAGGGCTCCCTGCTGCCTAGGGGGCGCCCGGCCACTGGTTTTCCTACTCTCTTCTCTCTGCAGCAAGCAACTAAGTCTCAGCATCAGCAGGCAGCCGCAGCTCAGTTCGCACATAGTGTCAGAGGTGCAGCAGTGGTGGAGGACTGTGTCTGTGTCCCAACTCCAGCAAGCAAACATTCATTGATGGGCGCTGGTGAGGCTGCATTTGATGGGCACTGGTGAGGCTACACTTGATGGGCGCTGGTGAGGCTACATTTGATGGGCGCTGGGTGGGGCTACATTTGATGGCGCTGGTGAGGCTACATTTGATGGGCGCTGGTGAGGCTGCATTTGATGGGCGCTGGTGAGGCTACATTTGATGGGCGCTGGTGAGGCTGCATTTGATGGGCGCTGGTGAGGCTGCATTTGATGGGCGCTGGTGAAGCTGCATTTGATGGGCGCTGGTGAGACTACATTTGATGGGCGCTGGTGAGGCTGCATTTGATGGGTGCTGGTGAGGCTGCATTTGATGGGCGCTGGTGAGGCTACATTTGATGGGCGCTGGTGAGGCTGCATTTGATGGGCGCTGGTGAAGCTGCATTTGATGGGCGCTGGTGAGACTACATTTGATGGGCGCTGGTGAGGCTGCATTTGATGGGCGCTGGTGAGGCTGCATTTGATGGGCACTGGTGAGGCTACATTTGATGGGCGCTGGTGAGGCTACATTTGATGGGCGCTGGTGAAGCTGCATTTGATGGGCGCTGGTGAGACTACATTTGATGGGCGCTGGTGAGGCTGCATTTGATGGGTGCTGGTGAGGCTGCATTTGATGGGCGCTGGTGAGGCTGCATTTGATGGGCGCTGGTGAGGCTACATTTGATGGGCGCTGGTGAGGCTGCATTTGATGGGCGCTGGTGAGACTACATTTGATGGGCACTGGTGAGGCTACATTTGATGGGCGCTGGTGAGGCTACATTTGATGGGCGCTGGTGAGGCTACATTTGATGGGCGCTGGGTGGGGCTGCATTTGATGGCGCTGGTGAGGCTACATTTGATGGGCGCTGGTGAAGCTGCATTTGATGGGCGCTGGTGAGACTACATTTGATGGGCGCTGGTGAGGCTGCATTTGATGGGTGCTGGTGAGGCTGTATTTGATGGGCGTTTTATTAAAAAGGTGGGATTTACATGGGCAGGGAAAAGGGGGGGGGGGGGGGAGTCAGCCGGGGAGCGGCAAAATGAGGTTTCGCCTAGGGTGTCAAAAATCCTTGCACCAGCCCTGAGAATGGACACTACCCCTGGTATCGGAAGCCGTGCTCTGGTAACATATCCTGTAAACACTAAAATTGTATATTCTCTGGATTTCTTTTTTTACCAGTACCAAAGATGAATTTATCTGTTTTTGCAAACAAACTGTTAAAGATTTATATAAAATACATCACTACTAAATGGAGTGCAAGTATATTTCTCCCAATACAAGGTACATAATTCAGTCCCCACCCACACACGGCTGATCTGCTCCCTGCACCTATGTCAGGAGAGGATAATAAAAAAATAAGAAAATAGCAGCTTGACCCAGAAGATCATCATTTGCTGTGTTTCCATAAAACAGAAAAGGCAACAACAGAGCTTGGAAGACCTTGTTTGATGCCTACATAGGTGAAGTGCCTGTCAGCTTTCAGTGGATGTGTCATCTTCTATTCTGCTTTGTTTTGTAACAAGCTGGCTTCAGGGCCACAAAAGTTTACGATGACCTTCTTGACGAGCAGCTCTGCCACTGCGAAACTGTGCTAGCGAGTGCGTCCCAATGCCCTTCAAGTGTCCAAAAGTGTACGGCGTCAGCAACGGGGGAGCGGCTGGCCGCATGAAACACATTTTCTGTTTTCCCTATGAGGAAATGTAATGGGGTCATTAAATATGACAGCCGGCTGTTGTGGATACTTATAAACAAGAGACAGACCGGGCACAGCCAAAATAACTGCAGACGTTTTCTCACCTGCGTTGAGCCAAATATAATTATATCCTCAAAGAATACCTGTCAGGAGGACAACACTTGGGCTTTCATATCTGACCTTCTCCTGGAAATGTTAGTTGCTTGGCTGTCTCCACATTGAATACAGGCTAAATACTCTGCTTTGTTTTGTAACAAGCGGGCTTTAGGGCCAGGAAGTTTACCACGACTTTCTTGACGAAAGGCTCTGCCACTGCCCATAACAGTCACACATCAAGCAAAGCCAGGATTTGTGATCTGTAGGCTTGTTCTGGTCAGTGACAACAAAGGCATTGAAGCCATGGCATCACCATTAGAACAAGGCAGTTAGTATTTTTAAGAAGACCATTGGCAATGGTGACCCCCCATACTTATTTTATGACAGTTTCCCTCATAGCTGTGTGTCTGTAGTGTGAGATCTAAGGCACTGTTGCCTCTTCTTCTAGTCTCTGGAAATTTGCAGTAAAATTTGAAGATGTCACTACTGCGCAGCTCAATGTTCTCCTTGCTGGAGGCTGTGGCATGAGAAAGCAACAAAGCCCTGCCTCTACCAAGATGGCCACCTCCACACAGAGACACAGTGTGAAACAAGCATAGGCGTGCGCAAGGGGTGTTCCAGGTGTGCCTGGGCACACCCTAATCCTGGAGTTGGCAACCCATCAATTGTGGGCAGGTGACAGGTAAGCCACGATCCTTACTTGCCGACCCCCAGAACCTGGACAGGACAGGCAGCTGGAGTGGAAATTAAGGGACCCCTCTGTATTTTCTTCTGCAGCAGCTGAAAGTAGGCTTCTCCTCCTCTTCCTCTCGCCGATATCCAGCTGCCACGGGAGGAAAATACAGGGGATTGGTACCAATGTATGCCACCCCTCTTGTCCCAGTTCCTTTTCTTTCTGCTGCCCAGGTCCCTCTGTGTGCTGCACCTGCCCCCCCCCCCATTGTTTTAGGATGACGAGTGGGGAAGAGGCCGGTTATTATGTCGCAAAGGCATATGTGTTGGAGCTTTGAGGTGCACACCCTAATACAATAGGCTGCACACACCTATGGAAACAAGACATGGTAAGTTAGCGGTGGGAAAAGATCAGCTGCGTGCTGACCACAGGCACACTGGTGACCAAGTCCTTTGCCATCTGCCTGCCTTTTTGGGAACAGCTTCCAGAGATTAGTTCCTCTTCAAAAGGAAACTGGTCTAAAAGAGAAGTATGGAGCTAAAATGGTGTAAAGATCCTGCCCCCCACAAACTAAAAATTTGCTTAGAATTGAGACAATGCCAAAACTGAGAATCCAACCCATCAGAGTTCCTTGTCTTCTGGTCATCTGGTGTATATTCTCAACAATTTCCCTTTCTTAAAACAAAAAAAAACAAGGACATCGGGAGTCTGAACCCTGAAATGGAGTGCCATCAATAAAACGTAGCCTGCAGCATTTTTATTGCCCTGCTAAGAGGTACTAAGGGCCCCTGCACCGGTTCAGTGGTGAGAGAATCAGCTGAAAATGTGGGACGCAAGATATTGGTAAAGTTGTACAAGAAGCACAACCACATGAATTTCCAAGACACAGTAAGAGAACAATATGAACCCTTTAACTGTTTGCATTAAAATTCAATACTGTCATCATCAACAGCAGGAAAAAAAACAACAACAGATTGGCCATGTGTCAGATCGAGTACTTGTTATCTGTTTTCGTTGGACAGACCATATACAACCACTATTGCCCTTGGGGACAAGCTGTTAGAATGCTCTACATGACTGTAGACTTTTTTGTTAACTTGTCAGTGTTTTAGGAATGCAAGGAATGCAAAAACAAGGACCAATTTAGCACCTGACATGCATTGAGTTGCACTGCAACATGAAGCATCAGAACACAGCTGGATCCATTTCTGGTCCACTAACGGAGGTCACCGTGTATCAGTTTAGCAATGGCTTTATTATGCATTGCCTGTGTATGTGCTGTGATGTAATTTGATGGCTTCTACAAAGATAACCAGAAAGTGTTGTAGAGATGTGGAGAACAAAAGCACAAAGAATTCTAGGTAGAGATGTGCATTGTGGGTAAAATACTAGATAAGCTATATGGCAAAAAGGATGTGAGAACCCCAATCCAAAGTCTTGAGTGCTGGAATGGAAAAAGAGGTGAGTTGGGTAGATCGCAGTCTCGTTCCGTGTGGGGACTAAGCTTCTAACCCAATAGCAGCAAGTAGTTGAAGTCGAATTTAATCGACGATCCTACAAGGCCGAGCAGAGGGTACCCCACAGTGACCAAGTGGCTTGGGCAGATCAAAGTGCCTATCAACATCCCAGCTGGGCAACAGGGACACCCCTAAAGGCTAAAGTCAACGTGACACTTGATAATGGGCAAAAAGGCCGAGAAGCGATAATTGTGGAATGGAAAAACAGGTTAGTAGGGTGGATCGCAGTCTCATTCCGTGTGGAGACTAAGCCTCTAACCCAATAGCAGCAAGTAGTTGAAGCCAAATTTAATCGACGATCCTACAAGGCCGAGCAGAGGGTACCCCACAGGGAGTGGCTTGGGGAGATCAAAGTGCCTATCAACATCCCAGCTGGGCAACAGGGACACCCCTAAGGGCTAAAGTCGACGTGACACTTGATCATGGCCAAAAAGGCAGAGAAGCGATAAAGCTGGAATGGAAAAACAGGTTAGTAGGGTGGATCGCAGTCTCATTCCGTGTGGAGACTAAGCCTCTAACCCAATAGCAGCAAGTAGTTGAAGCCAAATTTAATCGACGATCCTACAAGGCCGAGCAGAGGGTACCCCACAGGGAGTGGCTTGGGGAGATCAAAGTGCCTATCAACATCCCAGCTGGGCAACAGGGACACCCCTAAGGGCTAAAGTCGACGTGACACTTGATCATGGCCAAAAAGGCAGAGAAGCGATAAAGCTGGAATGGAAAAAGAGGTGAGTTGGGTAGATCGCAGTCTCGTTCCGTGTGGGGACTAAGCCTCTAACCCAATAGCAGCAAGTAGGTGAAGCCAAATTTAATTGACGATCCTACAAGGCCAAGCAGAGGGTACCCCACAGGGACCAAGTGTTTTAGGAATGCAAAAACAAGGACCAATTTAGCACCTGACGTGCATTGAGTTGCACTGCAACATGAAGCATCAGAACACAGCTGGATCCATTTCTGGTCCACTAACGGAGGTCACCGTGTATCAGTTTACCAATGGCTTTATTATGCATTGCCTGTGTATGTGCTGTGATGTAATTTGATGGCTTCTACAAAGATAACCAGTAAGTGATGTAGAGATGTGGAGAACCAAAGCACAAAGAATTCTAGGTAGAGATGTGCATTGTGGGTAAAATACTAGATACGCTATATGGCCAAAGGGATGTGAGAACCCCAATCCAAAGTCTTGAGTTCTGGCTGTGTTCAGTGAAGGTACTGGTAATGCTACAACATACAAAAATATTTTAGATAATTGCGTTTTTCCAATCTTGTGATAACAGTTTGGTGAAGAACGTTTCCTTTCCCAGCATGACTGAGCCCCTGCATACAAAGCCAGCTCTATAAAGACATGGGGGTTGATTTACTAAAACTGGAAGTGCAAAAATCTGGTGCAGTTCTGCATAGAAACCAATCAGCTTACATTTATTTATTTTTTGGCAAAGCTTAATTGAACAAGCTGAAGTTAGAAGCTGATTGGTTTCTATGGACAGCTGAACCTGGATTTTGCACTCTCCAGTTTGAGTAAATCAACCCCACGGTTTGATGAGTTTGATGTGGAGGAACTTGAGAGGCCTGCACAGAGTCATGACCTCAACCCTACTGAACAACTTTAGATTAGATAACCAACATAACAGGAAGAACTTTTTTGTGGACTTTTACAGAGCTCTACATATCCACACATACAGTAGACATGTTAGAAAAAAACTAAATTTAACTTTTTTCTTTATTTCAAATATAAAAGACATTATTCTTTCTTTTTAACATAAAATCAGTAAGTGTAATACTGTATTATGATGTTACAGTACATATGTATATATGTTTTTCATGAACCTGTACATCACAGGTCCTCTACAGGTTCATGAACAGCATATATATGAACTGGAACATAACTATTATTGCACGTATTGCTTTTGTATTTTAAACAATCACATCTTTTATATTTAAAATAAAGGAAAAAATATAAAATAAATTTTTTATAACATGTCTATGAGGGGATAAGAAGAGCACTGTAAAAGTCCACAAAAAGTTCTTCCTGTTATGTGGTTTCCTAATCTAAAGTTGTTCAGTAGGGTGGGGGTTGGGGCTCTGTGCGGGTCATTTAAGTTCCTCCACACAATATTTTTCAGGCCATGTCTTTATGGGGAGGCTTTGTAGGCCTCAAAAGTCCATAAAAACGTTCTTCCTGTTATGTGGTTTCCTAATCTAAAGATGTTCAGTAGGGTGGGGGTAGGGGCTCTGTGAAGGCCACTTGAGTTCCTCCACACCAAACTCTTCAGACCATGCATGTCCTTATGGATCTGCCTTTGTACAATTTAAAAGTCCCCCCCCCCCCAAAAAAAAAAGAAAAAGAAAAAGGAGTGTAAGGTGTTATAGCTGCAGGGAGGGGGTCAAACGGTCAAACCACCCTAAACAAGTTCATTAGCAGTCTAAGGGGTAACACAACCAACTGGAATCCATTTTGCACTGGTCTGGCTTCAGTAATGCTAATCGGTAATCTATGGGTTGATATATTTTTTTTCAAAAATGGCTTTGCTCTTTATATCGTACTGTATATTAATACATTTTAAAATTAATACCATGGGGAGAGAGGAAGAGTCCCTGCTTGATGCAGATGACTTTCCCATTACTGACACCCAAAAGGAGAGACCTACAAGATGACTGGACAATCCTGAAGAAATAAAGAGCAACAAGCATGCTGGTCCAGAGGAAAAATAACATTATCATTAGACCACATTGCACTAGATGAAACCAATGGCAGCACATTCCTTTGCCTAGAAATAAACTGGTCTGGGAGTTTTGAGCCAACCAGAGAGGCTCACAAAGATGTGGTGTGTGGAATCTTTCATGCCAGTGGGAAAAAACTGTACCACCTTATACCACCAGTGAAAGCCTGTTCTAAAATCTATAACAGTGAGAGTATAGAGCTGGGACATAGAGGGATGGGTGAGAGCTGGGACATAGAGGGATGGGTGAGACCTGGGACATAGAGGGATGGGTGAGAGTGAGAGCTGGAACATAAAGAGATGGGTAATAGACAACTAAGACATAAAGGGATTGGTGAGAGACAGCTGGGAAATAGAGGGATGGGTGAGAGTTGGGACATAAACGGATGGGTAAGAAAGAGCTGGGACATAGAGGCATGGGTGAGAGCTGGGACATAGAGGGATGAGTGAGAGCTGGGACATAGAGGAATGGGTGAGAGCTGGGACATAGAGGGATGGGTGAGAGCTGGGACATAGAGGGATGGGTGAGAGCTGGGACATAGAGGGATGGGTGAGAGCTGGGACATAGAGGGATGGGTGAGAGCTGGGACATAAACGAATGGGTGAGAGACAGTTGGGACATAGAGGGTTGGGTGAGGGTGAGAGCTGGGACATTGAGGGATTGGTGGGAGACAGCTGGAACATAGAGGGATGGGTGAGAGACAGCTGGGACATAGAGGGATGGGTGAGAGAGAGCTGGGACATAGAGGGATGGGTAACAGAGCCAGGACATAAAGGGTTGGGTGAGAGACAGCTGGGACATAGAGGGATGGGTGAAAGTGAGAGCTGGGACATAAAGGGATGGGTAAGAAAAAGCTGGGACATATATGGATGGGTGAGAGCTGGGACCTAGAAAGATTGTTGGGAGACAGCTGGGACATAGAGAGATGGGTGAGAGACAGCTAGGACATAAAGGGATTGGTGGGAGACAGCTGGGAAATAGAGGGATGGGTGAGAGCTGGGACATAGAGGGATAGGTGAGAGTGAGAGCTGGGATATAAAGGTATGGGTTAGAAAGCGCTGGGATATAGAGGGATGGGTGAGAGCTGGGAAATAAAGGGGTGAGTGAGAAAGAGCTGGGACATAGAGGGATGGGTGAGAGCTGGGACATAGAGGGATGGGTGAGAGTAAGAGCTGGGACATAGAGGGATGGGAGAGAGTGAGAACTGGGACATAAAGAGAAGGGTGAGAAAGAGGGATTGGTGGGAGACAGCTGGAACTTAGAGGGATGGGTGACAAAGCCAGGACATAAAGGGTTGGGAGAGAGACAGCTGGGACAAAGAGGGATAGATGAGAGCTGGGACATAGAGGGATGGGTAAAAAAAAAAGCTGGGACATAGAAGGATTGGTGGGAGACAGCTGGGACATAGAGAGATGGGTGAGAGCTGCCTGGGACATGGAAGGATGGGTGAAAGTGAGAGCTGGGACATAGAGAGATGGGTGAGAGCTGGGAGATAGAGGGTCAGGTGAGAGAGAGATAGGACACAGAGGGATGCGTGGGAGAGAGCTGGGACATAGAGGGATGAGTGAGACAGAGCTGGGACATAAAGGGATGGGTGAAAGAGCTGGGACACAGAGGGATGGGTGGGAGACAGCTGGGACACAGAGGGATGGGTGACAGGTTGCTGGGACATAGAGGGATGGGTTAGAGAGAGCTGGGACATAAAGGTATGGGTGAGAGTGAGAGATGGAACATAGAGAGATGAGTGAGAGTAGAGAGCTGGGACATAGAAGGATGGGTGAGAGTAGAGAGCTGGGACACATGAGATGGAGAATGGTGGGTATGCAATATGGAGTTTGAGAGACACAGATGGAAGGGGAAGAGAGAGGAATGGACATGATATATATGACTTTCTCTGGTATTGACATTAGAGTGTAAGCTCCTGTGAGTCTAAAGTGAGAACCTCTGTGTACTCCAGAGAGGAAAAAAAAGGCGGCGATACACCACCCAAACGTCTCTGTTATTTCCTCCAACCTGTTATCAAGCAGCTTGGCCCATTTCCACAACAAAGTATTGCTGGTAAACCAAATATGAGATTCTGAGGGAGTAGGCGCTGTAATGGAGGTGCGCCGTACACGAGTTTAGATGAGTTTTTTTCGACTCCTGATAGTCCATGCAAATGTTTACTATTACGCTCTAATGGCGGATACTTGGCTGTCAGAAAATATATTTCCCACAAGATTACTATGTGTCTGTACACTCAACACGGCATTTGATTTAAAACAAGGAAGAAAAAATCCTAATCTTTTCCTTCTAAAAACAACTATCACAAGACGGCGGAGGCTCCCCACAGATTGCTGTGATTTCATCTGAAGTCTGCCAGATGTTGCCGAGTGTTCCTTCGAGTTTACCGCTAGTAACACATGTCAGGTATTGGGGGCCGGGGGGGGGGGGGGGGGGCTGTGCTAGATCTCATGTTTTGACAGGCAGATGACATTTAGAAACTTCACGAGAGGGGGCGGCTTCAGAAACAATTAAATGTGTTAACACTTCAAATGCAATGTGAAACTAACAGAACATAAATAGTATAATAATAATAATACAATTTAGCATTAATACTAATGTCAACACCAACACAAAACGATAAAAATAACAGTGACACAAGTAACAAAGTTAATAACAAGAAGGGCAACACCAACAATTGTAACACTGACAACAACCGGAAAAGCCATCAATATTAACTTAGCTTTAAGACCACGTTCACATTTGTGCATTGAGGGAACGCACAAAAACACGCTGTCCTGTTGCAGATGTGTTGTGGTACCATTAATTCTTAATAGTACCCCTACACACCTGCAAATGCGTGCATATTTGCCCTCGCGCCAAAACACACACATTTTGGTGCAACGCGATTTCTCAAAACACTTCTTTTGAGGGTTCCCACGTGTAGGACAGCCCATTGGAATTAACGGTCTGCCCTGTACACAACACATGGAACACATTTGCACCAATGGTGTTAAGGGAGCCGTAAGCTTCCGTTCACACTTCAGCATTGCAGAAATGGGTGCAAAATCATGCTCTTTGCTTCAACACACAGAAACGTGTTGCCCTTTTGCAGACGCGTGGCGGCACCATTATGACTTAATTGCGTTAAATTGCGTTTTCCTGGTGGTAGGATTTCTCAAAAAAGAGTCAGGGCGTTTCTCGGACATTGGACATCTCATTAAAATGAATGGGCTGGTCTACACGCGACACGTGGAACCACACGTGTGCTCCGATAAGCCTTCAATTCGAAGCTGTCCCCCACAGTGCTTTATTTCCTTTACTAGATGTTCTCAGTCTTCTGGATTGAATGACGGCCAGCATCACTCGACCCACTTCCTCTGAGCCTGACCGAGAAAATATCTTCCCTGGATGTGTCCAGGTACCCCAGGAAATATTCCATGTGGAGGTGCCACACACCAACAACTCAATGTAGATCAAATAGTGCAAAGCGGGTACAACCTTAGCTCCTCCTGAAACCCCAGCCTGACAGATTTCACCCCATCCACGGGGCTTAGTCATAGGGGTGCTCCTATGACTAAGCCCAGGAAGTAGGGCAAAGTGCATCACTTACAGCGGCACTCCATGAAGGTTTCTAAAGGTATGCAGGGAGTTGAGAAAAAAAAGGGTTAAAGAAGCCTGCACCTTCTTCTGAGCTTGGTGAGTAAACGAACACTCTGCTGCACTTTTTTGGTATGCGGACAGGGAAGTGGGGTATAATAACCAAGCTCCAACCTCAAGAAGATTCACTATTTGCATAAAGTCTAATGCCCATCCCATATTAGAGGCTCCTGCCATTAGATGGGAGCTGAAATCCATCAGAAAATCACCTCCCTACAAGCCAGTTATGTTAGCGTTCCTAAAGATAGGTTCCCTTTAAATACCCGTAGACCACAGCCTGGGCTGCCTGAATTTCAAATGGCATGTAGTAGGCCTTTTACGGAAAAACCCATGTCACTTTTCCGCCTGGGCTGCAAGCTGACTACTAACCGCGTCGCAGTTAATGTACCGTACACGGCTAAACCAGGTTAATCTGCACTTGATTCGTTGGAGGACGTGGGCACGTACAAGGGCCTTAGCGGGAAAGCAATCTCGTGGCTACATGTTCAGTGCGCTCCTTAATCCCGAATCCCTTTTTAATCCACAAAAATTATAAAATAAATAAATAAATAAAAAAGGCCCCAGCAAATCGGCTAAGATTAACCGTATCTGACTGCCTACCTCACATAAATAACCACAGTCTGCTGCCTTAATTACGCCGATGCTTTTGCTTTTCAGTTCCTGTTATGGCTTTAATTTTGCAGTGTCATTTATAATTATGCTTCTGAAAAAGTCTCTCTCTTTTTTTTCCCTCCGTTTGACACACTTTTTTTTTTCTTTTTCTCTATTTTACTTGTCTCAGACTATCGGGTCTTTTAATAACTGAAATGCCAAAAAGCATTTGTTTGTAAAGTGAAAATCATCAATGGGCTCTATCAGAGATCAAGAAGGTGCAATAATGATGGATACAACACACCCGGCTAAAGATTCCGATGCTTAGCTAATGCGCATTGGATCGAGAAGAATTTGTATGAGCTTGTTGTAGCCCCAGAACTGATACCCTAATATGTTACATTTATTAGCCACTTACACTACCGTTCAAAAGTTTGGGGTCACATTGAAATGTCCTTATTTTTGAAGGAAAAGCACTGTACTTTTAAATGAAGCTAACTTTAAACTAGTCCTAACTTTAAACAAATATACTCTATACATTGCTAATGTGGTAAATGACTATTCTAACTGCAAATGTCTAGTTTTTGGTGCAATATCTACATAGGTGTATAGAGGCCCATTTCCAGCAACTATCACTCCAGTGTTCTAATGGTACAATGTGTTTGCTCATTGGCTCAGAAGGCTAATTGATGATTAGCAAACCCTTGTGCAATCATGTTCACACATCTAAAAACAGTCTAGCTCCTTCCAGAAGCTACAAAACTGACCTTCCTGTGAGCAGATTGAGTTTCTGGAGCATCACATTTGTGGGGTCAATTAAACGCTCAAAATGGCCAGAAAAAGAGAACTTTCATCTGAAACTCGACAGTCTATTCTTGTTCTTAGAAATGAAGGCTATTCCATGCGAGAAATTGCAAAGAAATTAAAGATTTCCTACAACGGTGTGTACTACTCCCTTCAGAGGACAGCACAAACAGGCTCTAACCAGAGTAGAAAAAGAAGTGGGAGGCCGCGTTGCGCAACTAAGCAAGAAGATAAGCACATTAGAGTCTCTAGTTTGAGAAACAGACGCCTCACAGGTCCCCAACTGGCATCTTCATTAAATAGTACCCGCAAAACACCAGTGTCAACATCTACAGTGAAGAGGCGGCTGCGGGATTTTGGGCTTCAGGGCAGAGTGGCAAAGAAAAAGCCATATCTGAGACTGGCCAATAAAAGAAAAAGATTAAGATGGGCAAAAGAACACAGACATTGGACAGAGGAAGACTGGAAAAAAGTGTTGTGGACGGATGAATCCAAGTTTGAGGTGTTTGGATCACAAAGAAGAACGTTTGTGAGACGCAGAACAAATGAAAAGATGCTGGAAGAATGCCTGACGCCATCTGTTAAGCATGGTGGAGGTAATGTGATGGTCTGGGGTTGCTTTGGTGCTGGTAAGGTGGGAGCTTTGTACAGGGTAAAAGGGATTCTGAATAAGGAAGGCTATCACTCCATTTTGCAACGCCATGCCATACCCAGTGGACAGCGCTTGATTGGAGCCAATTTCATCCTACAACAGGACAATGACCCTAAACACACCTCCAAATTGTGCAAGAACTATTTACAGCAGAAGCAGGCAGCTGGTATTCTATCGGTAATGGAGTGGCCAGCACAGTCACCAGATCTGAACCCCATTGAGCTGTTGTGGGAGCAGCTTGACCGTATGGTACGCCAGAAGTGCCCATCCAACCAATCCAACTTGTGGGAGCTGCTTCTAGAAGCGTGGGGTGCAATTTCTCCAGCTTACCTCAATAAATTAACAGCTAGAATGCCAAAGGTGTGCAATGCTGTAATTGCTGCAAAAGGAGGATTCTTTGATGAAAGCAACGTTTGATGTAAAAACAATGTTATTTCAAATACAAATCATTATTTCTAACCTTGTCAATGTCTTGACTCTATTTTCTATTCATTTCACAACGTATGGTGGTGAATAAGTGTGACTTTTCATGGAAAACACACAATTGTTTGGGTGACCCCAAACTTTTGAACGGTAGTGTATGTTAGCTACATCTGCTGCTTAGTACAAATAGACAAATGGTAAATTATAGGGGTGCAACTCTGAGACCTGCAAGACTCCAGTGCTGAGAGACCCTCACCTTCAGCCCTGCGGGCAGCAATTCTGCATTTGATCCCGATTCCGGTTACAGACCCAGTTTGTTCCTTGACTCATCTATGGTTCTCCTTTGTTTGCTCCTGCATTGACATTGGCTTCTTCTCAGACTACAGTTTCTATCTGCCCTTTTGGTACTTCTCTGCGTGCAAGTGACTGACCTGGCCTGTCCTTGGCTCTGTCTCTGCCTGTTGGTACTATCTTACCCAGTTGTTGCTGACCCTGACCTGTTACTAACTTCTTATCGGTGGCCACCATCTTTTGTCACCTCTAGCCACTTGAGGACTGCACTCATGAGTTCCAGTGACATCACCACCCACAAGCACTCTTTTGTCCCTGCACTTCTTGTCTTCCTACCCAGGGGTGCTTGACTCATCTATGGTTCTCCCTTCCTTGCTCCTGCATTGACTTTGGCTTCTTCTCAGACAACAATTTCTACCTGCTCCATTGGTACTTTGCTGCCTATAAGTTGCTGACTTGGCCTGTCCTTGACTGTCTTTGCCTGTCATGTTGGTACCATCTTACCCAGTTGTTGCTGACTCTGGCTTGTTCTTGACCTCTTATCATTGGTGGCCCTCCTTTTTTGTCACCTCTAGCCACTTGATGACTGTACTCATAAGTTCCAGTGACATCACCATCCATCAGCTTTGACTGGTGCAGTAAGACAGGCCAGCCTCATCATCTTGGCCTGTACCTGATCTATCATCGGTGGACCTTATCTCCAGCCGGCTCTAGCTACATGATGACTGCACTCATGAGCTCCAGTGACATCATCATCCACCAGCTTCTTTTGTCCCTGTGCTCCCTGTCCTCCTACCCAGGGGTGATTTGACTGGAGCAGTAAGAAAAGCCACCCTCATCATCTTGGCCTGTTCCTAAACTTTTACCATCGGTGAGCCTCATCTCTTGTGCGTGTCTCTGTCGCTCATGTTTGTACCATTTTACCCAGTTGATGTTGACCCTGGCCTGTTTTTGACCTCTTATCATTGGTGGCCCTCCTTTTCTGTCACCTCCAGCCACTTGATGATTGCACTCATGAGTTCCAGTGACTTTACCATCCACCAGCACTTTTGTCTTTGCAATTTCTGTCCTCCTACCCAGAGGTACCGACCATGGCCTGTTCCTGACCTCTTGTTATTGGTACTGGTAATTGGTGGCCTTCATCTTCTGTCCCTTCTAGCCACTTGATGACTGCATTCCTCCTACTCAGGGGGTGCTTTGATTGGAGCAGTAAGACAGGCCACCCTCATCTTGGCCTGCTCCTGACCTTTTATCATCGGTGGTCTCTTCTTCTGTCACCTTTAGCCACTTGATGACTGCGCTCATGAGTTCCAATAACATCTGCCAGCACTCTTTATGCCCAGTAATGTTCATGTCTGTCTGTCTGCTTACCTCTCTGTTGTGTTCAGCTTAGAGACCGGTCGCTGTTCACCTGTGTGCTTAAGTAATCTTCCCTCAAACATGGCTCCACCCCAGCCTCTAAAAGGAAACACTATATTAACCTGTGCACTGCAAGCCAAGCCTTGCTGATCAATATTGTGTGTTTGGCTTCCTGTGTGCTTCTTGCCGCATGCGCTACGTCTGATTCTGTTTACTGACCTTGGCTTGTTCTTTGACTATCCCTGTCTGCCTGATACCCCGACCTTGGAGTGTTCTTCTGTCTATCCTTGTCTGCCCGTTGCCCTGACCTTTTGGCTTATCTCCTGACTATCCCTTGTTGTCCTAGAATGCTACTTCCGCTCTTTCCACCCAAGCTTGTCCGTGAGCCTGAGCTGAGTGACTCTGGGGGCCTCGAACTGGAGTCAGCTACAGCCAAACCCATCCTCACCACTAGAGGCTCTGTTGAACACCTGCTGGCTCTTAGACTCCGCGCCCTGGGGAATCCCATGCTCTAGCTCCCAGTGTGATCCGTGTTGGTGCTCCAGTGGACCTGCTTCCTGAACCACCCAGAGCTCCATCTGCAGAAGTCAGCCGTAGGGTCCACTACCTTAGCAGTGCACTCCTCACCCCAATGGTGTACATCTGTCACCTGACCTCAGGTGGCCTGACGGTACTATACACACAGCACACAGGAAGCCAAACACACAACATTGATCAGCAAGGCTTGGCTTGCAGTGCACAGGTTAATATAGTGTTTCCTGTTAGAGGCTGAGGTGGAGACATGTTTGAGGGAAGATTATTTAAGCACACAGGTGAACAACGACCGGTCTCTAAGCTGAACACAACAGAGAGGTAAGCAGACAGACATGAACATTACTGCAGAGTCATGACACTGTGAAAGTTTTTATTGGTCCAGGTCATAAATATATTTTACTAATGATTAAATGACAATATTAGGTGCTTCAATGCTCATGTTCAATACTATATATATATATAGATATATATATAATAATAGATTTGCTTGCTTAATTTACTTTGCAGAAATATGTTATTGAACAAATTGTTCTCATCTTGGAATGACTTGTTGTGAAATGTAGAGAGGTAGTGCCCGCATTCTCCACCAATTGGTTTATCTAGTAGTAATTGGTCACACTCATCTGGACTTGAACTGTCTGCTGCCAGTGCAAACAGCTTCTTCAGTTCTAATGAGCATCAGGAATATACTCCAACATTCAGTCATCTAAAGGAAACCAGTTCTAGGCAAAAGACTACATTGCCCAAAAGAAATAAAACCCTTATTACCTTGCAGAGGAAGCTGATGTTGAAGCCAAGCGACTGGGCATTTCTTGAGCCTGAGTTCATGAAATTGCCAACCAGCAGTACTAGTTCTAATATCCGCTTGAATTTTTCGCTCTTCTTCAGCTCCTCGCAGGCCAGCGTCACACCGATAATGTCAGGTCTGATGTTGCTTATGTGTTCGTCAAAGGTCAGCTTGAAGAGGATGCCATTAAGCCGAGGCCGCAACATTTTTACTGTGCTCATCTGCAAGAGGGTGAAAAAAAGAAGAGACATTTGTCTAACAGCATGGCAAACACAATAATTGTCGCAAGTAAAGGTAATGCC
Source organism: Lithobates septentrionalis (assembly GCA_037952835.1). Lineage (NCBI taxonomy): Eukaryota > Metazoa > Chordata > Amphibia > Anura > Ranidae > Lithobates > Lithobates septentrionalis. The sequence goes on from JBBDGP010003761.1 coordinate 393,326, forward strand.
ACCCATTTTACACAGCATTTCTGAGCTCTAGAAGGGAGGGGGCAGGGATCTGACATCCCACACTGCACAGCATAGAGTATACAGCTGAGTGTAATCTGAGACCTGTGTGGACACAGGATATGTCACTAGCACACCAGGGAACTCTATCAAAGGGTCCAACACTTTTATTAACAATTAGAACACAGCAAAGCACAGCAACGTTTCGGAGCCAAGCAGAACCCCTTCATCAGGCAGGAGACCCCATATGATGTCAGAGGAGCGTCCACCAGAACATAGAGTAAAAGAGGCTGCAGGCACTGGAGGGACTGTAGTAAAACAGTTTTTTGTGGCACCATAAACCTAAACGAGCATTTAAACCCCACCCATTGCCCCCCGCACTGCAAGGGAGGATTTTTCTTTTACTTGGAGCCAGGGGCGTTGCTAGGTCTACAAAAGATCTGGGGCTAGAGCCCATAGCAGCGTAGTAAAGAAAGTCATACGCTTGGGCGGGCATACACATGTATATAATATACGTGTGTGTGTGTGTGGATATATCCCCAGAGAGCCCCCCCTTACATCAGGGTCCCCAGAGAGCCTCCCCCTTGCATTAGGGTCCCCAGAGAACCTCCACCTTAAATCAGGGTCCCCAGAGAGCCTCCCCCTTAAATCAGGGTCCCCAGAAAGCCTCCCCCTTAAATCAGGGTCCCCAGAGATCCCCCAACTTACATCAGGGTCCCCAGAGAGCCTCCCCTCCCCTTGAGGACCCCTGCAGAGACTCGGGGCTATGGGCCCCAGATTCGGGGCTATAGCCCCAAAAGCCACCCCCTAGCGACACCACTGCTTGGAGCTCAGTTTTTAATCTGCACCTTTCAAAAAAAACAAAATGATGGTCCTTTTCAGGCACTTCCTGTTATAGGGTGTTCCTGTCTCCAATGTGTTCTCCCGTGTTGTCACCCTGCCACACAGGCTTCTGAAGGTGACTACAAGTGGCAGTTTTAGCCCACATTTCACAGGTGTAATCAACCATCAAGAGACCCGCCATGTGAAATAAATGCCTTGTAGCCGACTGGAGAGTACATGTAGACAGGAGGTGGCTGGAAAAAGGCTGCAGGGGTTCAGTGAAAATGAGATACTGAAAAAAAGAGAAAAATTTAAAATGTAATTTTTTTTTAATTAAAACAAATTTAAAATGTTAAAACTTGAATTTTATTTTAAATACACATTATATTATATATACAGTGGCTTGCGAAAGTATTCGGCCCCCTTGAACTTTTCAACCTTTTGCCACATTTCAGGCTTCAAACATAAAGATATAAAATTTTTATTTTTTGTGAAGAATCACCAACAAGTGGGACACAATTGTGAAGTGGAACGAAATGTTTTGGATTTTTGAAACTTTTTTAACTAATAAAAAAATGAAAAGTGGGGCGTGCAAAATTATTCGGCCCCCTTGCGTTAATACTTTGTAGAGCCACCTTTTGCTGCGATTACAGCTGCAAGTCGCTTGGGGTATGTCTCTATCAGTTTTGCACATCGAGAGACTGAAATTCTTGCCCATTCTTCCTTGCAAAACAGCTCGAGCTCAGTGAGGTTGGATGGAGAGCGTTTGTGAACAGCAGTTTTCAGCTCTTTCCACAGATTCTCGATTGGATTCAGGTCTGGACTTTGACTTGGCCATTCTAACACCTGGATACGTTTATTTGTGAACCATTCCTTTGTAGATTTTGCTGTATGTTTGGGATTATTGTCTTGTTGGAAGATAAATCTCCGTCCCAGTTTCAGGTCTTTTGCAGACTCCAACAGGTTTTCATCCAGAATGGTCCTGTATTTGGCTGCATCCATCTTCCCCTCAATTTTAACCATCTTCCCTGTCCCTGCTGAAGAAAATCAGGCCCAAACCATGATGCTGCCACCACCATGTTTCACGGTGGGGATGGTGTGTTGAGTGTGATGAGCTGTGTTGCTTTTACGCCAAACATATCGTTTTGCATTGTGGCCAAAAAGTTCGATTTTGGTTTCATCGGACCAGAGCACCTTCTTCCACATGTTTGGTGTGTCTCCCAGGTGGCTTGTGGCAAACTTTATACGAGACTTTTTATGGATATCTTTGAGAAATGGCTTTCTTCTTGCCACTCTTCCATAAAGGCCAGATTTGTGCAGTGTACGACTGATTGTTGTCCTATGGACAGACTCTCCCACCTCAGCTGTAGTTCTCTGCAGTTCATCCAGAGTGATCATGGGCCTCTTGGCTGCATCTCTGATCAGTCTTCTCCTTGTCTGAGCTGAAAGTTTAGAGGGACAGCCAGGTCTTGGTAGATTTGCAGTGGTCTGATACTCCTTCCATTTCAAAATGATCGCTTGCACAGTGCTCCTTGGGATGTTTAAAGCTTGGGGAATCTTTTTGTATCCAAATCCGGCTTTAAACTTCTCCACAACAGTATTACGGACCTGCCTGGTGTGTTCCTTGGACTTCATGATGCTCTCTGCGCTTTCAACAGAACCCTGAGACTATCACAGAGCAGGTGCATTTATACAGAGACTTGATTACACACAGGTGGATTCTATTTATCACCATCAGTCATTTAGGACAACATTGGATCATTCAGAGATCCTCGCTGAACTTCTGGAGTGAGTTTGCTGCACTGAAAGTAAAGGGGCCGAATCATTTTGCACGCACCACTTTTCAGTTTTTTAATTGCTAAAAAAGTTTAAAATATCCAATAGATTTTGTTTCACTTCACAATTGTGTCCCACTTGTTGGTGATTCTTCACAAAAAATAAAAATTTTATATCTTTATGTTTGAAGCCTGAAATGTGGCAAAAGGTTGAAAAGTTCAAGGGGGCCGAATACTTTCGCAAGCCACTGTATATATATATATATATATATATATATATATATATATATATATATATATTCTAAATAAAACTAAAGTTCTAGAATTTAATTTTGTTTTATTTAAAAAATCTATTAAAATGTAAGTTTTTTTTTCTTTATTATTTTCAGTATCTCATTTTCAATGAACTCCTACAACCTATCTCTCTCTCTCTCTCTCTATATATATATATACACACGCATATATTTCACGTCTTTATTAAACCACTAATCACCGAAACTGACAGTGCAGACAGTCCAGCTGCTCTTCCTTGGTTGTCAATCCATATTTCGAAGTTTTACGAACTCTCCATAATTAAAATGACATTTTATAACACAGGGATATAATTAATAAGAAGTTTTCAACCCAAGGTAATTAGTTGCTGACTTAGACAACGCAATTCTTTCTCTGAGGATGCATAGCACCCAGGAGTGACCCTTTAGTACATTTAATGACTACACCCCCCCCCCCCCCATAAAACCGAGCAGACACCGACTGGATCCAATACCGTTTGTCGAAATTAATAGAAGATATGGACGTGCGCGTAGTGTGAGGTGTGAATGTTATGTATATTTTTGTACCCTTCTAAAATAGACCAGGCACCTGGAAGGTGTATTGGAAAGGTGTGAAAAAAACAGACACTCATTTTTCACCTTCTCGATATTAAATTATTAACTGGCACGTGGCTTTTGTGTGGCTTAAACCAAAAATAAGGAATATTGAAGAAAACAAAACAAACAAAAAAAAAGCCAATGGTTCAAAATGTTAAAAAAAGAAAGGAACTTAGAGTATTAAAAATTGATGGTTATTTTTTTTTTTAAATTAGAAAATTTGAAAAAAAAAAATCTGTGGTTCACTGATAAGTTACAAAATAAACTAAACTTTGAATATTTGAAGATAAATTGATAAATCTTACAAAATAAAGTAACTAAAAAATTAAATCAGTGGTTCAAAAAATAAATATCAATATAGTGCAGCGCTGCTCCAAAAAGTAGATGCACATAATATTCAAGTCAAAAAATGTCTCCTAGATTGTAAGCACTAACGAGCAGGGCCCTCGGATTCCTCCTGTATTGCATTGTATTGTAATTGTACTGCCTGCCATTATGTTGTAAAGCGCTGCGTAAACTGTCGGCGCTATATAAATAAAATGTAATACAATGTTATATCCATACCAAAAAAAAAAAAATTATGTGTCCAATAAATTAAATAAAACACTAAATGTATAATAGTCTTGCAATATCCACATGCAATAGATATATCCAAGAAGTCCAACACTATAATATACACTATATTACCAAAAGTATTGAGGCACATTACTTTACACGCACATGAACTTTAATGGCATCCCAGTCTTAGTCCGTAGGGTTCATTATTGAGTTGGCCCACCCTTTGCAGCTATAACAGCTTTAACTCTTCTGGGAAGGCCGTCCACAAGGTTTAGGAGTGTGTCTATGGGAATGTTTGACCATTCTTCCAGAAGCGCATTTGTGAGGTCAGACACTGATGTAGACGAGAAGGTCTGGCTTGCAGTTTCCGCTCTTATACATCCCAAAGGTGTTCTATCGGGTTGAGGTCAGGACTCTGTGCAGGCCAGTCAAGTTCCTCCACCCCAAACTCGCTCATCCATGTATTTATGGACCTTGCTTTGTGCACTGGTGCGCAGTCATGTTGGAACAGGAAGGGGCCATCCCCAAACTGCTCCCACAAATTTGGGAGAATGAAATTGTCCAAAATGTCTTGGTATGCTGACACCTTAAGAGTTCCCTTCACTGGAACTAAGGGGCCAAGCCCAACCTCTGAAAAACAACCCCACACCATAATCCCCCCTCCACCACATGATTTGGACCAGTGCATTAGCAAGGTCCATAAAGACATGGATGAGCGAGTTTGGGGTGGAGGAACTTGACTGGCCTGCACCAAGTCTTGACCTCGTCCCGATAGAACACCTTTGGGATGAATTAGAGCGGAGACTGCGAGTCAGGCCTTCAATATCAGTGCCTGACCTCACAAATGCTCCTTTGGAAGAATGGTCAAACACTCCCATAGACACACTCCTAAACCTTGTGGACAGCCTTCCCAGGAAGAGTTGAAGCTGTTATAGCTGCAAAGGGTGGGCCAACTCAATATTGAACCCTAAGGACTAGGATTGGGATGCCAATTAATGTTCATGTGTGTATGAAGGCAGGTGTCCCAATACTTTTGGTAATATAGTGTGTGTATATATTATTATTTAAGGTACTTATATAGCGCTGTCAACTTACGCAGTGCTTTACATATACATTGTACATTCACATCAGTCCCTACCCTCAAGGAGCTTACAATCTAAGGTATATATATATATTTGTGATTCTGCACAGGAGGGTCGCCCTGTAGCAGTATATCTGCTATGGGGTGGTCCTAGTGGAACTATGGGTGAGATAAAAAATTAAATACACTGTAAGATGCAGTCTGTCGCTGGTATTACCACAGTTGTTTTTTATTTCTCCATGGAGAAGTAGGTGTTCTCAGGCAGGTTATATTTGTATGCAGAGGCGGCTCTAGGCTTTGTGAGGCCTTAGGCAAAACTTACACATGAGGCCCCACGGACTGGGACGCTCCGTGATGAGGCCGCTATTCCTCAGGCTGCGGGCAGTATCTGATTTGTCCATCAGCTCCTAAGCCACAGAGTCCCAGTGGGGGTAGGCGGAGCCACCGGCGTCAACTTCAGTGATTGAGAACAGGCAAATTAGGAGGCCGCGAGGCCCCTGTGAGTGCGAGGCCTTAGGCGACCGCCTAATTTGCCTAATTAGAGAGCCGCCTCTGTTTGTATGCAGGCTGCCCCCAGGTAATACCCACATGTGAGAAGCTCACAGTGTGCAGTGAAAGAAGAGTAAGCCATTTCAGTCCAGGAGAAGAGCCGGTGTCTTGCCGAGAAATTTCCCTCGGAGGATAAGTTCCCCCCCTGTACTGCGCAGGCACAGCGCCTGCGCAGTACGTACTACTGTCAGCCTCCGGAGATAGCCAAAGCTCAAATGCTTCAATCAGTTGTACACGGCACCTGCGCTCTGGGTCCAGGTTCCTTCCCCACCATCCAAGTGGACCTAGAGGGGGAATCTAAAAGTGCCCGAAGCGTGGCGAGCGAAGGGAGCCCGCGAGGGGCCCTCTTACAGGCGCCGTGTACAGCTGATTTTCAGCTGTTCTGCTTTGGCTATTTCCGCCGGATCCTACTGCACAGGCGCAGTAGAGGGGGGAACTTATCCGCCGAGCGGAACTTTCTCGGCAGAACACCGGCACGACTATGCAAGATTGAAGGGAAGGCCGGAGTTCAGATTTAAAATGCAGATAGAAAATACCCAGCAATAAAAAAAAAAAAAAGATGGAAGACCAGACTTGGCAGGTCACATTTTCAAAGTTCTCTTATCTCCTGGAATGCTTATTTTTCACTCCCGGAAAGGGGAGCAAAGAGATAACAGTTACATTATAGGTCATGTTCAGGTTCAAATGTGCTTAGTGGAGTCATTGTCTTATTAGAATAGTTTCATCATAACAATCAAAGATATGGTAACTTTTCAATGGAATATATTTTACTTTATACGATCAACTGTAAACCAGCAAAACAGCATCTTTGCAAAAAAAAAAAGAAAGAAAAATAATAATAAAAAAAAAACCATTGCAACACTCCAGCGTGATGATCTCCATTCTTATTTTTTTTTCCTTTATTCCTCTGCAGATAAGCTCTTCAGTCCCGAATGGCAATTTTCCTTATTAGTGCTCCAATCATGTCAATGGCCATTATTGAGCAGTGGCATCCACAACACGCTGAGCTAGATCTATACCACGATGGGACAGCAATGTCTTGATTGGGACACTTGGCCGTTGTTTATCGCCAAGTCGCCTTGTGGCTGTAATCTAATATTCCCATAAGTGGCAGCTTCTCTGTCACAAGAGGCAGCATCCAATCACAACATGACGTTGTTGGGGAAGCTTAGGATACTAATGCTCCGTACACACGATCGGATTTTCCGACAACAAATGTTGGATGTGAGCTTGTTGGCGGAAAGTCCGACCGTGTGTATGCTCCAACCGGACAATTGTTGTCGGACTTTCCGCCAACAAATGTTGGCTAGCAGGTTCTCAAATTTTCCGCCAACAAATGCGTGTTGTCGGACTTTCCGATCGCGTGTACACAAGTCCGTCGGACAAAAGTCCAAAGTAGAAACACGCATGCTCGGAATCAATGCTCACCAAACACAACATTAGCAGAAGGAGCCCAAAGGGCGGGGCATGACTATTGAACTTCCTTATTATCGGCTCGCTGTACGTCTGGTACGTCACCATGTTCGTAATTGTTGGCCAACATTTGTGTGACCGTGTGTATGCAAGATAAGTTTGAGCCAACATCCTTCGAAGAAAATTCCACAGTTTTGTTGGCGGAAAGACCGATCGTGTGTACGGGGCATTAGAATGCCTTTTCTGTAACACGGAAGGGAGTGGCTACAAGTAGACACAAGGGCAGGATGCATAAAAGGATCTGAAAGTCAAATCCTTCTTGATGGTTCCTATTCGTGACAACCTGTTTCTCCTCTGGGTTTAGGGCAGGGTTCCATGGAAACCTAGGGTTCCTCAAGAGGTTGGTAGGGGTTCCTTAAACAAGGAGCAATTTCTGCCTCCTAGATAAGTTCCCACTGACACCAATGAACTTTTTAGCTATCTGTAAGGGGGAGTCTACCCACTGACCACAAGTGTAAGGAGCGTTCTTCCCACTGACCATTGCACTAATGTATAGTAAGTCGTAGATATAGTCATTTTTAGCAGGGGTTCCGTCTGTCCGGGAACTTATTTCAAGGGTTCCTCTCTGTTAGAAATATTGAGAAAGGCTAGCTTAGAGCATGCTCACTCAAGAATTAAAGGGGGAACTCTGCCTTTACAAGGCACATGAACTTGAATGGCATCCCAGTCTTATTCCATAGGGTTCAATATTGAGTTGGCCCACCCTTTGCAGCTATAACAGCTTCAACTCTTCTGGGAAGGCTGTCCACAAGGTTTAGGAGTGTGTCTATGGGAATGTTTGACCATTCTTCCAGAAGAGCATTTGTGAGGTCAGGCACTGATGTTGGACAAGAAGGCCTGGCTCGCAGTCTCCGCTCAAATTCATCCCAAAGGTGTTCTGTCGGGTTGAGGTCAGGACTCTGTGGAGGCCAGTCAAGTTCCTCCACCCCGAACTCGCTCATCCATGTCTTTATGGACCTTGCTTTGTGCACTGGTCTGAATTATTCGGTGGAAGGGGGATTATGGTGTGGGGATTGTTTTTCAGGGGCTGGCCTTGGCCCCTTAGTTGGGCTTGGCCCCTTAGTTCCAATAAAGGGAAGTCTTAAAGTGTTACTAAACCCACAACAGTAAAATCTGTCTGTCAGCATGCTTGTTATACTCACTGTGGAACTTAAGGGGTTAATCCTCTGCATTGTGTAAAAAGGCTCTTTGATCCTGTATGCACAGATCCTTTCCCCCCCTGCACTATCTGGGGAAGGCCAGCTAACACAGGTAGGGTAGCCGACCTGCACATGATAAGTTGTGTCTTTTATGCTGGAGAGAATATTTACTTGTTCTCAGAGCTAGCCAGGTCACATGACATTGGCATCACACATGTGGGCATGTATACAGGCTGCAGTGGAAATCTCCTCCTACCTGAACACACAGCTCTGGAGAAACTGTGCAGTTTATCACTGGCCGTGGTATACAGATCAGCCTAAAAGGCATAAAGTTTCAATATTTTAATGTAAAAAGTAGATTTATAAGCTGTGGGCACTGTGGGGGGAGGGGGGGGGGGCAGATGAACTATTTTCATATTACTGGGTTTAGTAACACTTTAAAGTGGGGTTCCACCCAAAAAAACAAAAACACATGAAAAATCCTAAAACAAAAACAAAAAAACATTTGGATATTTTTTTTTTTTTTACTCACCTCTAAATGCCTGTTGCTATGGGGTCCCTCGTAGTCTGCCCCTTCCAGTGCCTGGGCTGGTGACATCACTTCCCCCTCGGCACAGGAAGGGCTCCGCTCTGCTCCCTCCCTCCTGTCAATCATCTGGGACCCATTACAGGTCCCAGGTGACTGAGAGGCCAATCACGGCGCGCGGCGCCGCTCGCGCATGCGCAGTGGGTGCCAGGCTGTGAAGCCACAGCCCGGCGCCCACAGTTGCAATTCCGGCGCCGCTGAACGGAGGGGGGGGGACGAGCGGGGCTTCGATCCCCCACATCGCTGGACCCAGGGACAGGTAAGTGTCCAATTAAAAGTCAGCAGCTGCAGTATTTGTAGCTGCTGACTTTTAATTTTTTTTTTCTTTTTTTACTGGACCCCCTGGGTGGAACTCCTCTCTAAGACATCAGCATACCAAGACATTTTGGACAATTTCATGCTCCCAACTTTGCAGGAACAGTTTGGGGACGGCCCCTTCCTGCTCCAACATGACTGCGCACCGATGCACAAAGCAAGGTCCATAAAGACATGGATGCCATTAAAGTTTATGTGCGTGTAAAGGCAGGTGTCACAATACTTTTGACAATATAGTGTATATACCTGTGTATGCGCATTTATTTATCATTGAACAGAAGTAAACCAATTGAAGTTGTTGCCGTGAAAATATCATTCTTGGGACTCTCTGACCCTATCCACACGTCGGCTATGCAATCCCGCCAGAGATCTTTGCAAACAACCTGCCATGTCTCCCTCCTCGGAATAAATAATGTTATTTTTTTTTTTTTCCTCCCCCCTTTTCGGAATGAATTCCCCGCTCTGTTTTCCTCTGGCTAGTCCCTGATAAATAATATTACCAAAAGGCAGCGGGCCAGTTTTCTCGCGCGGCAATGTAAGTAGTTACTATAATGGGAAAATCAATACGCAATTGAAATGTCTTTCTTTTTATGCCGGCTGACAGATGACAAATCCTGCCTGAATTATTGGTTTTTTTTTTAAATTTTTTTTTTTGGTACATACCACAACTCCAAATTGCTCCGGCTCGCAGAGGTCTTCGTATTCGCTCTTCAGCTGCGACAGCGCGGTCAGCTCTTTTTGCTCAGGGAGGTTCTTGATAAGATTCTGAAAAATACAAAAAGAAAACTTTACTTATGTGAAGTGTAACTCGGATTGGCAATGATCCGATCTCTGCTGCTGCCGCTTTTGGACCGATCACAGAGCAAGAGGCTACCGGGCAAAGGACGGATCTCTGCGCTGCTTTATGGATGACACAACTTCTTAGAAATCTGTTTCTAAGATTCAGAATTTTTTTTTTTTTTTAGCTTCCATTTCAGAGTTTTTGCTTCTTCTTTTTTAACATTTGTTTTTGCCCATGTACAAAAAACTAAAAATAGGGACTTGGGAAAAAAAAAATTTATACAGTCTGTCGCCATTCCACGAGCGGGCGCAATTTTGAAGCGTGACATGTTGGGTATCAATTTTCTCAGCGTAACATTATCTTTCACAATATGAAAAAAAATTGGGCTAACTTTACTGTTGTCTTAATTTTTAATTCAAAAAAGTGTTGTTTTTTTCAAAAAAAGTGCGCTTGTAAGACCGCTGCGCAAATACGGTGTGACAGAAAGTATTGCAACGACCGCCATTTTATTCTCTAGGGTGTTAGAAAAAAAATGTATAATGTTTGAGGGTTCTGAGTAATTTTCTAGCAAAAAAAAAAATGTTTTTAACTTGTAAACAACACATCTCAAAAAGAGCCTCGGTCCTTAAGTGGTTCATTTTGTGTGTAAGTGCACTTAAATACCACTTAAGGGCCGAGCCTCTTTTTGAGATTTGTTGTTTACAAGTTAAAAACTGTTTTTTTTTTTTTTGCTAGAAAATTCCTTAGAACCCCCAAACGTTATATATATTTTTCTCTAACACCCTAGCCTAGAGAATAAAATGGCGGTCGTTGCCATACTTTCCGTCACACCGTATTTGCGCAGCGGTCTTACAAGCGCACTTTTTTTAGAAAAAGAATACACTTTTTTTAATTAAAAATTAAGACAACAGTAAAGTTAGCCCAACTTTTTTTTTTATATTGTGAAAGATAATGTTACGCTGAGTAAATTGATACCCAACATGTCACGCTTCAAAATTGCGCCCGCTCGTGGAATGGCGACAAACTTTTACCCTTAAAAATCTCCATAGGCGACGTTTAAAAAATTCTACAGGTTGCATGTTTTGAGTTACAGAGGAGATCTAGGGCTAGAATTATTGCTCTCACTCTCTCTACCAATTGCAGCGATACCTCACATGTGTGGTTTGAATACCGCTTTCATATGCAGGAGCTACTCATGTATGTGTTCGCTTCTGCACAAGAGCTCAACGGGGAGCGTTTAAAAAAAAACTTAGGAGGGGGGGATGGGGGAAGAGGATTTATGCTAGGAGGGAGGATTTGGGGGCTTGTGCTAGAAGAGGTGATATGGTGGGGGGGGGGGGTAATGTGCTAGGAGGGTTTTTTTTGGGGAGGGGGGGTTGTGCTAGAGGGGGGATGGGAGGATTTGTGCTGGGAGATTGGATTTGGAGTGGGTGGGGGGTGGGGCAGGGGGAGATGATGTGTACTTGGGGAGGAAGTTCGAGGGATTTGAAGGGTAGAGGATTTGTGCTAGGAGGGATGATTTGTTTTGATGGAGGCATTTGTACTGGGGGGATTCCAGCAGAGGAAGCTGATTTGTACTGGGAGAAGGGGGAATTTATGCTTAGAAGGTTTTTTTTTGGGGGGGGGGGATCTTTGCTGACACATAATGCTCAAACATCCTGGGTGGTACGGTTTGGCATGTTCACCCTGGGCTCTAGATGACGTGGTCCTGTCGCTGCCACTAGGTCATCTCCACTGCAGGCTGGCCTGCTGCCAATACCAAGCAAGGGCTTGTCCTAGGCCCCAAACAGTAAAAAAGCCCAAGAAAATGCTGGTGGCACTCCTCTAAAATCCAAAGTGAATAGCTTTATTAGTCCAGACAAACAAACACGAAGCCCCATCCAAGAGCGGTCTTCATAATAAAGCCAAGTTCTTGAGTGGAGAAGGACCCAGACCAAGGTGGGGCTTCATATTTGTTTGTCTAGACCAGGGGTAGGCAACCTCGGCCCTCCAGCTGTTTTGAAACTACAAGTCCCATGAGACATTGCAACACCCTGACAATCACAGGCATGACTCCTAGAGGCAGAGGCATGATGGGATTTGTTGTTTCATCACAGCTGTAGGGCCAAGGTTGCCTACCTCTGGTCTAGACTAATAAAGCTATTCATATTGGATTCCAATGAAGCACCGCCAGAGGTTTCTGTAACTATGCAGACTGGGAAGTCTGAGGTCCCAGCTCCGTCCATCTACTGCAGAGCAATCACACCAAAGATAGGGTTTGCCAGATGTGGAAAAGAGGTTCAAGGCTGTGGTATAATCGAGAGAACATCTATGGACCCCTTGCAACCAGAATAAGCAAGATTTTCAAATTGTATGTATAAATTCTGAACTGAAATTAAACTCAACCCATTTTTATTATAGGTTGGAGGTAGGTAGGACTTGAGCACCACCAGGTTTTTACTGCAGTTGTTAACATTGTGGGGGAATCCCCACCTTTTAGAGCGGTACTATAATGAGCAGGACTATGCTTTGACTTGACCTCCTTTTTACGGCCTTGGAACCCAGACTGTGCCCCAAGGTCTGTTAGCGACCCTTTGGAACTTATTGTGTGGCCGTTAGAGTCTCTGCAGGCAGAACTCCTTGCCTTTCCATAACCTGAGTGCCAGTGAAGGAATAACATCCTAATGCCGCGTACACACGACCGGACTTTACGGCATACTTGGTCCGGCGGACTGGAGTCCGTCGGACAATTCGATCGTATGTGGGCTCCAGCGGACTTTTTTTTTCCAAAAATTCGACGGACCTAGAAATGAAACATGTTTCAAATCTTTCTGACGGACTCGAGTCCGGTCGAAAAGTCCGCTCGTCTGTATGCTAGTCCGACGGACAAAAACCGACGCTAGGGCAGCTATTGGCTACTGGCTATCAACTTCCTTGTTTTAGTCCGGTGTACGTCATCAAGTAAGAATCCGTCAGGCTTTGGTTGATCGTGTGTAGGCAAGTCCGTTCATTCCGAAAGTCCGTCGGAAAGTCCGTCGAAAAGTCTGCCCGTGTGTACGCGGCATTAGACTGCTTTTTATTAATTAAATGGTTTATTTTATTTTTTTTTGAGTATATTACTTTTTTCTATGCTGTCCATCCCTTTTATCATTGGGTAGGTTTTTGTTTCCCTCCAATCTTTCATAATGCATTTCACAAAGGAAGTCATTTTAAGGGGACTGTAAAGAGTGTGAATAAAGACGCATAGATTTCTAAAGGGGCTGGGACAGCAGTGATCTTTAGATGTCTCATGTAATGTGTCTCCAGTCTATGGCGGCCTCCAGAAGCATGTTCTTGGTCGGTAACAACTCCTAGAGCATGTTTCAAGTCTTTGACCATACCCTATAGCATGTCTGCCATCTTTAACAGCTGTCTGTAGTATTACATTTACTGAATATTTTGTGCGGCCCTTTGGTGATGTCAGGGGCAAAACTTGAAGCCCCCTATGTTAGGAAAGTTGGCCACCACTGCTCTATGGTTTATGTCAGTGGTCTTCTAACTGCAGCACGGGGCCAGGATGTGCCCCTTTGCTTGCCTTTATATGCCCCTTGGGGCACTATTTCAGCAACTGACACCAATGATGGGGCACTATTCCTCTCACTGACACTAATGATGGGTCACTTTCCCCCCACTAATACCAATGATGGGACACTATTCTTCCCACTAATACCAGTCGTGGGACACTATTCCTCCTACTAAGACCAATCATGGGACACTATTTCTCACACTAATACCAATCATAGGACACTATTCCTCCCACTGACCCCAATGATGCGGCACTATTCCCCCCACTAATACCAATGATGGGACACTATTTCCCCCACTAATACTAATAATGGGGCATTATTCCTCTCACTGACACCAATGATGGGGCACTATTCCTCTCACTGACACTAATGATGGGGCACTTTTCCCCCTACTAATACCAATGATGGGACACTATTCTTCCCACTTCACCAATGAAGGGACACCATTCCTCCCACTAAAACCAATCATGGGACACTATTCCTCACACTAATACCAATCATGGGACACTATTCCTCCCACTGACCCCAATGATGGGGCACTATTCCTCCCACTAATACCAATGATGGGGCACTATTCCCCCCCACTAATACTAATAATGGGGCACTATTCCTCTCACTGACACCAATGATGGGGCACTATTCCTCTCACTGACACTAATGATGCGGCACTTTTCCCTACTAATACCAATGATGGGACACTATTCTTCCCACTTCACCAATGAAGGGACACCATTCCTCCCACTAATACCAATCATGGGACACTATTCCTCCCACTGACACCAATGATGGTGCACTATTCCTCTTACTGACACTAATAATGGGGAACTATTCCCCCACTAATACCGATGATGGGGCACTATTCCTCCCACTGACACCGATGATGGGGTACTATTCCCCCCACTAATACTAAAGATGGGGCACTATTCCTCTCACTGACACCAATAATGGGGCACTATTCTCCCCACTTCACCAATGAAGGGACACTATTCCTCCCACTGATACCAATGATGGGGTGCTATTCCTCCCACTAATACCAATGATGGGGCGCTATTCCTCCCACTAACACTAATAATGGGGCACTATTCCTCCCACTGATACTAATTATGGGACACTATTCCTCCACTAATACTAATGATGGGGCACTATTCCACCAACTAGCACCAATGATGGTGCACCATTCCCTTTATTGACACCATCAATGGGGCACTATTTTTACCACTGTTACAAACAATGGGGCACTATTCCTCCCATTAAAACTTATGATGGGGCACTGATGCTGGGGCATTTTCTACTTCTACTGGCCCCAGTCTGCCCCCCCCCCCCCCTTAAAGCAGTAGGGCTGAAAGGCAGTAAACTGGGCCTTTGCTTAGAACGTTTGGAGACCCCTGGTTTATGTTTTCTATTAATTTCTATATATGAAAAGTCCACTAGGGGGCCCATGACAACCTAATTGGTTCCCAAAGCCTACACAGTTATGATCGGAGAACTGTAGTTTAGCTACAGTCGAGCAACTTTCTTCTATTCTGTGGATCACTATAAACCAATTATCATCAGACAGTTACGGGACTAAAGTATACTCTTTAGGTACTTACTAAGAAAGAAAAAAAAAAAAACAGAGACCAAATTTCGGTTCGATAGTTTTGCTATTTAACCTTAATAAAGCTGAATATTTTATGGAGAGAGGGCAATCTCCTGATATGCTGATCGTCAGCGCTAAAGGTGCATTAAGGAACTCTTACAGGAACACAAACCATTAAAAATCTGGCAATTATTTTATACTGTTCCTAAAAATTTTATTTTCCTTAAATGTTAATTGCGTTCTTAAAGGTTAGTTAAGTGAAGGCGATGATCCAGGTTGCCCTTTCTCTTTCTGCCAAATGGTAACCTTTCTTTTTATGTTCCCAAACTGGGGGGATATTAACCCTGGCAAGGAAGAGAAAGCCAATGACAAAGCGGTATTAAGGGGAAACAGAGATTCCAAATAATTTTGATAAGAGGAAAAAAAACAAGAAAACAAAGAGAGTGAGACTATATACATTTTTAGATACCAAAATAGGGCAGTTGTTGGATTTTTTTTTTTTTTAATAATACCAAATGGGATATTTTGCATAATCATATACCCTGAGCTGCATCAGAGTATGTGGGGGAAAAAAAAAATACTCAGTGCTTCTCTGCAATACATGAATAATATACTTGCCGAAATATCTTCCTGAAATCCAGTGAGCTCCTGACTTCTTCTATTTAAGCACTGCCTCTCCTGCACTAAAGTCCCAAGCAGTTCTCTCTCCGACTGGACCACAGAACATTTATCACCATAAAGCTTTGGAGATGAGGAAAGGTGGCATTCTGAAGTCCTCATTTTAAGACAGAGGGCAAAGCCATGTCATTTTTTCCTTTATGCTTGAGGGCAGTGGTCTTCAACTTTTGCGAGACCAGGGAATTATATGTCCCAACAATAAAAAAAAAAAAAAGTTGATACTCATTGATTCTAGGATTATAATAAATATGTAGATACACTATATTACCAAAAGTATTTGGTAATACTGCCTTTACATGCACATGAACAGCAGGGGTTCCGTCTGTCCGGGAACTTATTTCAAGGGTTCCTCTCTGTTAGAAATATTGAGAAAGGCTAGCTTAGAGCATGCTCACTCAAGAATTAAAGGGTGAACTCTGCCTTTACAAGGCACATGAACTTTAATGGCATCCCAGTCTTAGTCCGTAGGGTTCAATATTGAGTTGGCCCACCCTTTGCAGCTATAACAGCTTCAACTCTTCTGGGAAGGCCGTCCACAAGGTTTAGGAGTGTGTCTATGGGAATGTTTGACCATTCTTCCAGAAGAGCATTTGTGAGGTCAGGCACTGATGTTAACGGGAAGGCCTGGCTCACAGTCTACGCTCTAATTCATCCCAAAGGTGTTTTGGGGGTTGAGGTCAGGACTCTTTGCAGGCCCATCAAGTTCCTCCACCCCAAACTCGCTCATCCATGTCTTTATGGACCTTGCTTTGCATTTAAATTTGCTTTAAGTGTTTACTTCTACCCTGGACCAGAAGTGGCGTCATGACGTCTCTCTAGTCCTCCAAGGCCATAGAGGCAATCAAAGATGATCTGGTCTTTGTTCGCCCCTGTGACCAGCTGGCTGCACCGTTGGATTGTTTCTGGTGAAATTGGTGAGCCCGAGAAACACCAGCAAGTAGTGGAAGGGCGGGGGTAAGAGGGAAGCGTTCCAGTGGTCTCCAAACTTTCTAAACAAGGGGCCGGTTTACTGTCCTTCAGACTTTAGGAGGGCCGGACTGTGGCCATTGGGAGTACAAAATGTCCCATCGTCAGTATACAATCCCCATCATTGGTGTCAGTGGGAGGAAATGTGCCCCATCGGTTTCATTAGAAGGCATTGTGCCCTATCATTGGTTTCATTGGGCCCCATTGTTGGTGTCATTCAGAGGAACTGTACCCCATCACTGATGTCATTAGTAGGAAATGTGCCCCATCGTTGGGGTCATTGGGAGGAAATGTGCCATTCATTGGGGTCAGGGAATAAAATAGCATCCCAAGGGCCGGATAAAAGCAAGCAAAGGGTCGCATCCAGCCCCTGGGCCGCAGTTTGGAGACCACTGGTTTAGACGAAGCCCGCCAGCCGTGTGAAACGCGTCACCTTTTTCCCCTGCCATTGCCTATGTCATTGCGTTTTGTCTCATGGTTTTATCTCCTCAATAAACTTTTTCTATTTTTGCATCTAATATTGGGGTGCTGCCATCTTATTTTTGTGTAGCCAGTGGCTAATGACCGCTTTCACGAAAAAGCCAGCCACTGAAAAAAAAAACAGGGTTTTGACAGCTTCAGCTATAACCCCCGGTAAACCGCTTGCAAACCTCAACGTATATTCTGGTTAAAAGTTGTTTCATGTTTCTTGAATTCGGCATTTCATTTTTTTTTTTAACGACAAAGTTGCACTTTTGCTTTAACATTTTTTTTAGTCATCCTTTCAAAAACTTCTTTACAGAAGGCCTGTTCAGAAAAATGCATCATGTTTTCTGATATCCCCGGTTAACCTCTGCTTGAGGGACACAGCCACAGAAACATGCAGTGATAATTCCCAACTTCAAGCGCAGAGTTCTGCTCAAATCTCAGTAATTCCTTTCCTCTAGAACAAGCTTGGAAATAATGCTGGGAATAAAAGTTGCAGACGGTGTTTGTGCATTATCATACGACGCACACGGCTCGGCGTTCACCAGGGACCTCAAGCAGCCTTGTTGAAGAGTTTGAAATGCTGCTTCAAACTGATAAGATGTCAAAAGTTTAAATTATTCCGCGTGCGTTGCACGCCCCGGTCCCAAGGCGGCCCTACAAAGAGGACACGCCGTACGTGTGCGCAAATGCCAACCGAGTGCGTGGTATCTGCCCCTGAATCTAATGCTCTGAGCGTTTGTGCCGACACCTCTGCGACGGAGGAGATGGCCTCACCCGACCTTTGTTAACTGTCGTGTCTCCAAATTCTTTCAAATGCATTAACAAATGTCAAATTAGCCTTTAGGACATGGGTGCTCAACCTGTGGCTCTCCAGCTGCTTTGTGGAAACACAAGTCCCATCATGCCTCTGCCTTTGGGAGTCGTGCTTGTAACTGTCAGCCTTGCAGTCCCTCATAGGACTTGTAGTTCCGCCACAGCTGAAGGACCAAGGGTTGCGCACCCATGCTTTAGGACCTGCCCCCCCCCCAACACATCCACCAATGCAGATGGCACAATGTTTCCAATCCAAAACAGTTGTGTGGATGCCTTCTGAAGGCTACTGGATGGCAGGGCTGCTGAAATCCCGGGGACCCCATACAGCCTACCCGACAGGGCCCCCCCTCTTTTTTTTGTTTACATTTCTTTTAACAACCTTGTTGGGGGGCTTTGGTGAAATATCAGGGGTCTAAACAGACCCCTGATGTCTCACATTTGAGACAGAGAAAGGGACTGAGGACAGTGATTCCCCAGTCCCTTTCTCTGCAGCCTCAACTGCATTGGACCGTGGATGAAAGCACTCTTATGCCCCGTACACACGATCGGACATTGATCGGACAGTCTGAGTCCGACAACAAAATGAATTTGTTCCGATGGGTGTTGGCTCAAACTTGTCTTGCATACACACGGTCATAAAAAATCTTGTCGGAAATTCCGAACGTCAAGAACGCGGTGACGTACAACACATAAGACGAGCCGAGAAAAATGAAGTTCAATAGCCAGTGCGGCTCTTCTGCTTGATTCCGAGCATGTGTGGAACTTTGTGCGTCGGAATTGTGTACACACGATCGGGATTTACGACAACGGATTTTGTTGGCGGAAAATTTGAGATCCAGATCTCAAATTTTGTGTGACGGAAACTCCGATGGAAGATGTCCGATGGAGCCTACACACGGTCGGAATTTCCGACAACAAGCTCCCATCGAACATTTTCTGTCAGAAAATCTGACCGTGTGTACGGGGCATATGGCTCCCTGTTCATTCACAAACTGAAGCATAGTAAACACAATGTACTATGCTTCAGTGATGGTTTGCCACAGTGAGTGATCGGTGCCAATTATTCACTGTGTTCATTCAAGAAAGGAAGGGGCTGGTAAATATGACATATTTACAGCAGATCCCCTGCTCTCTATCTTAAAACTTACCCCTGTTTGCCTTCAGCAGCTGCTGGCAAGAGAGGAGAGAAGCTGGCAATGCTGTAAGGGGGAGGGAGACACAGGAAGGCCCGGACAGCAGGGGGGGTGGGGATGCAGATACTAATCCCTCTGCAGTGCAGCGGGAGGAAGAAAAGAGAGGAAAAGGCGGCAGAGCTGCAGGGGGAGCCACAAGAGTTGGCAATAAGGCAGTACAGCCATCGCTCATGCTTGGCAGGTGCCCGGGCCACCCCTTTAGAACTGCTGGAAAGGAGGGCTGTCTGTACTGCCTTATCAACAGCCCTGCTGGATGGCATTACAATGTTAAAATACAGAACTTGACAGAAGCTGAGCAGTCACTGGATGACAGCTTCCACCAATGTAAAGGAAAAACAGGTCTCTTTAAAGAACCCAAGAACAAAAATGTCATATAGCAGCTTACCATTCTTTAGATGTGGTGGCTGCATTGTTTTTTTTTTTTTTTTTAATTTAGGCTTTTTTTCCTTTTATTTTTCTTGGTGATCCTGCCATGAAATCACTTCCTTGTCCTAGGGTGACAATGCTCACTCACTCATCTGTATGTATGGAGGAGCAGTGTCATCGTAGGATAGGAAGCATGTTAGAACTAGGGATGTTACATTTCCAGAAATCTGAAGCCATGAGACATTTTTTTTTATTGCAGAAAAAAAATGAAAATTTTCAGAAAAATTGAAAACAAATTCAGCGTAGAGTAGTTTTACAAATTGAAAAAAAAAAATATTTTCATGTGTCATGTTACCTATAAATGAAGAAATGGTGTAAATTTGGGTTTGTAACACTTCCTTACTTGAAGATGTTGCTGGTGAAGAAACACTTTGTGATGACCCAGAAGCCTCAGAAAGTGTTTCTGGAATGAGAACTCTGGAGGAAAAAGCTCCTTGCACCTTCATTCTGGTCTTGGTTTGTAACACTTTCTTACTTGAAGATGCGACCAGTGAAGAAACACTTTGTGATGGCCCAGAAGCTGCAGTAAGAGTGTTTCTGGAATGAGAGCTCTGGAGGGAAAAGCTTCTTACACTTTCATTCTGGTCCTCATCATTTCATTCCATAAAGTATTTTTATTGTCTTTAGGGTACCTCTGACATGCCAGGATGTGTTTTGTCATCTTTATAGCATTTGGAAAAAAAATATTTCTTGGGCACTGATTGGGATCTTGTAGTGTATTAGTGTTGCTCAATCCCTTAGCTGTGACTACAGGAATTGTACTAAGAAGCCTTGACAAAGTGAAGAGTGTCCTGTTATTGCCCTACAGTGCTTCTGGAGTATCCCACAGCTCCCTGCCATTCCATTCAAGTTTATTCAGCAATAAGTCTCAAAAAGGCAACCCCTAGACCAGGGGTGTCAAACTCAGTTTCATTGCGGGCCACATCAGCATCATGGTTGCCCTTAAAGGGTCGGTTGTATCTCTAAGCAGAGTTGGACGGACGGTTCGGGGAACACCTGAATTTGCAGGGTGTTTGTCAGGTGCATTTTGCGTCCTGGCTGGGAAAGGCTTTGCCCAATTAGGGAGCAGTATAAGCTGGTTATTAAAGCGGAGGTCCACCAAAATTTTTTTTTTTAAAGTCAGCAGCTACAAATACTGCAGCTGCTGACTTCTAAAATAAGGACACTTACCTGTCCAGCGTGCCCGCGATGTCGGCACCCGAGGCCGAACCGCCCCATGGTCCTCTGGTGCTACCGCCGCCATCTTCGGTGAGGGAATTAGGAAGTGAACCCTAGCGGCTTCACTTCCTGGTTCCCTACTGTGCATGCGCAAGTCTCGCAGCGCAATCCGAATGGTCCCTGCTGTCTCTGGGACCCGTGTGTCTCCCAGCAGACAGCGGAGGGGAACAGGAAGTGGCGTAGCTCCCGAGGGAGTCTATGCCCAGGAGTGGGTGCAAATACCTGTATTATACAGGTATCTGCACCCCCCCTGAAAGGTGTCAAATGTGACACCGGAAGGGGGGAGAGTTCAGAAAAGCGGAAGTTCCATTTTTGTGTGAAACTCCGCTTTAAGGAGCAGGGCCAGGAAGCCGGCTGTGGCGTCCTTAACAGCCAATGAATTATCAGCTGTCAATGGGCTTCCCCGCTTATATCTGTGTAAAAGAAAATTAAATAATAAATGTCGGGAAAGAAAAAGTTTTAAAAAACGGCATGGGGGTCACCCCCCTCAAAAAAAAATCCATACCAGACCTTTATCTGGGCATGCAGCCTGGCAGGTCAGGAAAGGAGGGTACAAACAAGCGCCCTCCCCCCCCCCCCCGAACCATACCAGGCCACATGCCTTCAACATGGGGAGATAGGTGCTTTGGGACGGGAGGAGCTCTGCCCTCCACCCCAAAGCACCTTGTCCCCATTTTGATGGGGACAAGGGCCTCATCCCCATCACCGTAGCTGGTGGTTGTGGGGGTCTGCGGGCAGGAGGCTTATCTGAATCTGAAAGCACCCTTTAACAAGATCCCGCTACCCCCCCATGTGAATGAGTATGTGGTACATAGTACCCCTACCCATTCACCAAAAAAGTGTCAAGTAATAAAAACACACACACAGATTTTGTCAATTCCCTTATTAAAAGATAAAAAACAGTGTCCCCCGATGTAAATCCATCGTCAATCACGATGACTGTTCATTGAGCCAAAAAGAGAAACTGTTGCTGTGTGCCTGGCAATAGCTGCACGTCCATTAGGGGTGCTGCCCCCTCATAGCATGAATCTATCCATGGCCGCTGTGGTAACCCCCTATTCATGCGTCCGGCCCCTTTCAGGGCACCGGATGCATGAAATAAAGCGGCCATTGTTTTTTTTTCAAAACACCTGATTAGAGCCAGAGTCTCTAATAGGCTTCAAAATAGGGTGGGCTCGAGTATGCGAACTGAGCCCACCCAGGTGTGTTACAACAGAGAATAAATATTTGCTCTTGAAGCACAGAGATCCTCAATCCGGCCAATCAGAAGCGGGCGTGAGACCCGTTTTCCGATTGGCCGAAAAGAGAAGACTCCCGAATGGGCGCGGAGGAGGATGGGGGAAACGGAAGCCGCCACCGCCATGATGGCCAGTGTAGAGCAGGAGAACTGGAGGCCACCAAACAGGGGAAGCCACCGGTGATGGGGTAAGTGCTACCAACCAACTTACTGACTGACTGGGGGGGGATGCATACTGTTTGCCGCACCCACCCAAAAAAAAAAATTCCACTGGCCGCCACTGCGCTAATCTGTGAAAGGAACCTGGGTAAATCAGTGGTCCCTTTTGGGGGTGCTACAAATGGATTACAGAGCCCAGGTTAAGAGAAGAATATACAGTATATGCTACATGTGGTCAGAAATCCGTTTTTGCCTATCAGTCATCTTTAAAGTCTGGAGCCCACGCGCTCTGATCTGTCATATTGTACTGCTGTGTTGACGAAACAACTGAAGTGCATCCCGTGGCAAACATGGTTGTCCAGTCCATCGTTTTGTCTCATACGTTGCCAGATTGGACTTGGCAGCCTCTCTCGCCTCCCTGCCATATCAGCAGCCGGTTCCAGGGCCCGTGGACCACAGTCTGGGTTCACATCATCAAACAGCTTTGTTTTCTTTCAACAGACACAACACCGCCTTCAGCGAGAGAAGCAATTCTATCTAAATATGCTTATTAGTCGATCTCTCGGGGGTATTTTTATGTTAAAAGCTGGAGAGATGGCTCAGCTGTTTGACATTTTCCCACAAATATGTAAATTCCCCTGCAAGGTTAACGCAGCCTTTTAACCTCCAGATACAATGCAGACTAATAATGACAGGGAGTGCTGGAAGTTGTCCGGGAGGGGGGCTATTTAAACTTCTAACGAGCGCAGCAATACCGGGAAAAAAAACTTTGCCCTTAATTAAAACATGCATCTGGGCCATAAGGTCTTAACAAACAAAATCAACCAGTTGTATTTAATGACAGAAAATAAAGAGCATGTACGAATGTGAATACATTCCTCTGGGAGGGAATCTCAGGGGCCGGGGCAAGGCAGAAGCCAAAAATGTACCATTGGTAGAGGTAATACCCCCAATGGTGTGCCTTCAGGTAAGAAGGTCAAATATGTCCATTGGTGCTAACCTGACGTTCCACAAACATTGTGCTATAAAAACATTTTTGCAGATTTATTAAAAAAGAAAAACTGAAATATCACATGGTCCTAAGTATTCAGAGCCTTTGCTGTGACACTCAAAAATTTAACTCAGGTGCTGTCCATTTCTTCCGATCATTCTTGAGATGGTTCTACACCTTCATTTGAGTCCAGCTGCGTTTGATTATACTGATTGGACTTGATTAGGAAAGCCGCACACCTGTCTATAGAAGACCTTACAGCTCACAGTGCATGTCAGAGCAAATGAGAATCATGAGGTCAAAGGAACTGCCTGAAGAGCTCAGAGACAGAATTGTGGCAAGGCACAGATCTGGCCAAGGTTACAAAAAAATTTCTGCTGCACTTAAGGTTCCTAAGAGCACAGTGGCCTCCATAATCCTTAAATGGAAGACGTTTGGGACGACCAGAACTCTTCCTAGAGCTGGCCGTCCGGCCAAACTGAGCTATCGGGGGAGAAGAGCCTTCTTGAGAGAGGTAAAGAAGAACCCAAAAATCACTGTGGCTGAGCTCCAGAGATGCAGTCGGGAGATGGGAGAAAGTTGTAGAAAGTCAACCATCAATGCAGCTCTCCACCAGTCAGGGCTTTATGGCAGAGTGGCCCGACGGAAGCCTCTCCTCAGTGCAAGACACATGAAAGCCCACATGGAGTTTGCTATAAAAACACCTTAAGTACTCCAAGATGGTGAGAAATAAGATTCTCTGGTCTGATGAGACCAAGATAGAACTTTTTGGCCTTAATTCTAAGCGGTATGCATGGAGAAAACCAGGTACTGCTCATCACCTGTCCAATACAGTCCCAACAGTGAAGCATGGTGGTGGCAGCATCATGCTGTGGGGGTGTTTTTCAGCTGCAGGGACATGACGACTGGTTGCAATTGAGGGAAAGATGAATGCGGCCAAATACAGGGATATCCTGGATGAAAACCTTCTCCAGAGTGCTCAGGACCTCAGACTGGGCCGAAGGTTTACATTCCAACAAGACAATGACCCTAAGCACACAGCTAAAATAACGAAGGAGTGGCTTCACAACAACTCCGTGACTGTTCTTGAATGGCCCAGCCAGAGCCCTAACTTAAACCCAATTGAGCATCTCTGGAGAGACCTAAAAATGGCTGTCCACCAACGTTTACCATCCAACCTGACAGAACTGGAGAGGATCTGCAAGGAGGAATGGCAGAGAATCCCCAAATCCAGGTGTGAAAAACTTGTTGCATCTTTTCCCAAAATAAAAATTATTAATAAATAAAGATAAACATCTACAGACAAGACAGCAAAAAAACACCCGTGCAAAAATATATGAATGAAAAGTCCATAAGATGCAAGCTGAATATCATCGGAAAGTCCCCTCCCGACCAATCAGATCACGTTGGAACTCCTGTGTGGTCTGCAACGTACCAGAAGGTTGAACAGCTTCTCAGTCTCCATCTTAAACGCACGGCCACCAGCATCAGATTTTCTCCACCTCAGTTCCAACGTGATCTGATTGGTCGGGAGGGGACTGCCCGATATTGAGGTTTTCTGTTTATCCTGAAGCCATCCAGTACCTTTATGCGTGCATTCCTAGATCCTCTGTTATGGGGGATCATGGAGCTCTGGTAAGAGTCCATTTCTGTTGTTTTGGTGGTGGATTCGACTAAAACCTTTATGCCGCGTACACACGGTCGGACTTTCCGGCATACTTGGTCCGGCGGACCAGAGTGTGCCGGACAATGCGCCCGTGTGTAGGCGCCGGCGGTCTTTTCCGGTGGGCTTTTTCCCAAAAGCCCGCTGGACCAAGATTTGAAACATGTTTTAAATCTTTCCGTCGGACTCAGTTTGGGGCGGAAAGTCCGCTCGTCTGTGTGCTGGTCCGACGGAAAGCCCGCTCGTGTGTATGCTGGTCCGATGGACCAGATACGACGCGAGGGCAGGGTATTGCATTTCGCGCTCGCTGCAATAGGAAAAACAAATTTTCCTATTGCGGCGAGCGCGGGGCATACCAAGCCCTTAGGTCTGGTATGGATTATAAAGGGAAACCCCTACGCCGAAAAACCGGCGTGGGGTCCCCCCTAAAATCCATACCAGACCCCGATCCGAGCACGCAGCCCGGCCGGTCAGGAAAGGGGGTGGGGAAGAGCGAGCGTATATATACACACTATATTACCAAAAGTATTGGGACACCTGCCTTTACATGCACATGAACTTTATTGGCATCCCAGTCTCAGTCCGTAGGGTTAAATATTGAGTTGGCCCACACTTTGCTGCTATAACAGCTTCAACTCTTCTGAGAAGGCTGCCCAGAAGGTTTAGGAGTGTGTCTATGAGAATGTTTGACCATTCTTCCAGAAGCGCATTTGTGAGGTCAGGCACTGATGTTGGACGAGAAGGCCTGGCTCGCAGTCTCCACTCTAATTCATCCCAAAGATGTTCTATCGGGTTGAGGTCAGGACTCTGTGCAGGACAGTCAAGTTCCTCCACCCCAAACTCACTCATCCATGTCTTTATGGACCTTGCTTTGTGCACTGGTCCAAATCATTTGGTGGAGGGGGGATTATGGTGTGGGGTTGTTTTTCAGGGGTTGGGCTTGGTCCCTTAGTACCAGTGAAGGGAACTCTTAAGGCGTCAGCATACCAAGACATTTTGGACAATTTTATGCTCCCAACTTTGTGGGAACAGTTTGGGGATGGCCCCTTCCTGTTCCAACATGACTGCCCACCAGTGCACAAAGCAAGGTCCATAAAGACATGGATGAGCGAGTTTGGGGTGGAGGAACTTGACTGGCCTGCACAAAGTCCTGACCTCAACCCAAAAGTTTGGGATGAATCCTGACCTCAACACCTTTGGGATGAATTAGAGCAGAGACTGCAAGCCACACCTTCATTTCCACATCAGTGCCTCACAAATGCGCTTCTGGATAAATGGTTAAACATTCATCCATGTCTTTATGGACCTTTCTGCAGAGATGCATGCAGAATAGCATCTCTGGACGCACAACACATCGAACCTTGAAGCAGCAGAAGGCCACACCGGATGCCACTCCTGTCAGCTAAGACAAGGAAACAATTTGCACAGGCTCACCAAAATTTGACGATGGAAGATTGGAAAAGCGTTGCCTGGTCTGATGAGTCTCGATTTAATTGAGAAACGTTTAAACACCACGGCCTACCTGAGTATTGTTGCTGACCATGTCCATCCCTTTATGACTACAGTGTTACCATCTTCCGATGACTCCATCCAGCAGGATAATGTCACAAAGCTCCAATCATCTCACCACTGGACAATGAGGTCCCTGTACTCCAATCATCTCACCACTGGACAATGAGGTCCCTGTACTCCAATCATCTCACCACTGGACAATGAGGTCCCTGTACTCCAATCATCTCACCACTGGACAATGAGGTCCATGTACTCCAATCATCTCACCACTGGACAATGAGGTCCATGTACTCCAATCATCTCACCACTGGATAATGAGGTCCATGTACTCCAATCATCTCACCACTGGACAATGAGGTCCCTGTACTCCAATCATCTCACCACTGGACAATGAGGTCCCTGTACTCCAATCATCTCACCACTGGACAATGAGGTCCCTGTACTCCAATCATCTCACCACTGGACAATGAGGTCCCTGTTCTCCAATGGCCTCCACACTCACCACATCTCATCCAATAGAGCACCTTTGGGATGTGGTGGGGAAATTGTCATCATGGATGTGCAGCCAACAAATCTGCAGCAACTGCGTGATGCTATCATGTCACCATGGACCAAAATCTCTGAGGAACGTTTCCAACACCTTGTTGTATCTACGCCATGAAGAATGAAGGTAAAAAGGGGGTCCAACGAACCCGGTACTAGCAAGGTGTACCTAATAAAGTGGTTGGTGAGTGCATATACTGTATATATTGAAAAAAGACAAGTCCATTCAGTTCAATCAATAAAAAATAAATAACAGCATGAAATAAACGTATTCACCCCATACAAGCTTCGTTTGGTGCTGAGGCTTACACTTCTGGCTGGAGTACATAGAAGATTTGGGGGTCGCTCGCTCTGCAGCTCCTCCATTCAGAAAATATCT
Source organism: Lithobates septentrionalis (assembly GCA_037952835.1). Taxonomy (NCBI): domain Eukaryota; kingdom Metazoa; phylum Chordata; class Amphibia; order Anura; family Ranidae; genus Lithobates; species Lithobates septentrionalis. The sequence goes on from JBBDGP010003761.1 coordinate 420,641, forward strand.
TGCATTCTTTTCACTCTCATCACGTTCCCTAATGTTCCGTTTAAAAAAAAAAAAATTCTTTTGTTTTGTTTGCGAAAGGCAAATCTGTTCTCGCAAGCCAGTGAATATTGAACATGGGGCGATTTCACAAAGCCTCAATGTCTGAAAACTAGCCCAAACAAAACTTCATAAGTTTGGAAATCGGAAGGCAGTCCCGGGGGAAAACGTGCGCACAGGAAAAAAAAAAAAAAGCAGATAAATGTGGCATCAACTAATCAAATAACTCAATGGTCTTCGGTTTATATGCTGTGCACGCCTTTACTTAGCGCGCTGTCTGAAGACTAATGAGGGCTCAAGGTGAGGTTTTATTTTCTCGTTCTGAACAGCAGTTACTCCTACTTTGTATTTTAGGAAAGAAGAAAAAAAAAAAAGTAAACATTTCACAGCAGCAATTACCATCAATTCCTTTTTATTCATAAGCAAGGTCTTGTAGCTAAGGGAAGATGTGATATTTAATCATGAAAGTGGACGGGCAAGGCTGGAGGCAAGGAAGTCTAAAGCCTCGTACACACGAATGTTGGTATTGTTGGCAGAGCGTCAGACTTTTGTCCGAAGGGCGTGTGCCAGGATTTTGTCTTGCATACAAACGGCACACAATTGTTGGCCAACAAGCAAGAACGTAGTGACGTACTACGTGGAATTTCAGCTCTTGAGCGCCACCCTTTGGGCACCTTCTGCTAATGTCGTGTTTGGTGAGCATTGATTCCGAGCATGCGTGTTTGTACTTTGGACTTTTGTGTGACGGACTTGTGTACTGACCATACGAAAAACTGACAGCAGACCGCTGCCCGCCGAAAATGTATTAGCCCGCTATCCAACATTTGTTGGCGGAAAGTTGGACAACAATTGTCTGATGGAGCGTACTAACGGTCGGATTTTAGGCAAACAGTCTGTCATCACACAATTCCCTGCCGAAAATCCGATCGTGTGTACGAGGCTTAACAATGACCTGATCAAGGATTCGTTGGGTAAGAGGCTGGATGAGGTTAGCGGCAGGTGTTAGAGAAGGGAAGGAAATGGAACTATTAAGTTTAGTCACAAGTTAACACCATCACTTTTTTAAGGAAACAAAGTAATCAAAAGTTTATTTTTTAACTTCAAGTTTTAAGAAATGTATAACAGAGCTACGACCAAATAAATGCTTATGGGTAAATCTTGGCAAAACTTCTGTAGCACCCTCTAGTGTGTGCTAGAAGTACTGTAGAGTAGGTTTTGTTTAGTGTAGGTAAATTTAGTTTAGCTCAGGGCTAAGCCTTAGTTGTTGAATCTGGGTCAGGGTTCAGTGACTCAGGGCTGGATGATGACTCCTGACAGCTCCTCTGGTGCCTCCCCTTGTTTCTGGGACATTGGAGAATGTTCTAGAGCTAGTGGGCAGGAGGATAGGAGGAGCTTCCTGGAATATTTATGAGGCCTTAGCCAATCCCCCCAGGAGTTGGCTGGCAAGGGGAAGAGCTTACCTCATAAGCCATTAGCCATGCCAGCCGGGGCAGTCAGGTGGAAGATGGAGATACAGTGCTCAGGGGTGCACCCCTAGTCTGGGGAAGGGTTGGGGCTCAGGTGCTGAAAGGATCCTGTCACAACACACGGAGGAAGCCCTTCCTGGAGGCACGGGAGCAAGAGAGGAGAGTGTGAGTAGAACAGCACTGCTGAACAATTACAAGGGGGGGGGGGGGGGGCGACTGCCACATGTAGCCAGTTCTCCCTGAAGACAGCGGTGTTCTTAAGTCTTCATCAATTCCCAGGAGATCTCCTGAGAGTCACCTGGGTGGGCTGATTAAGAGTCAGTCAGGTGGGCTGGTGAGAGACTCAGCTGGGTGGGCTGGTGAGAGACTCAGCTGGGTGGGCTGGTGAGAGAATCAGCTGGGTGGGCTGGTGAGAGAGTCAGTTGGGTCGCCTGGTGAAGAGTTAGCCTAGAGGGCTAGTGAAAGCGGCAGCTGCAGCCAGGTGGGTTGGCAGTGCCTGAAGAGGTTGTGCTGGGATCAGTAGCCACAGGAGGAAATGTGTGTAGCACCCTCTACCAATAGTATGCTTGTATAGGATTTTTACTAGGCAGACTGTCAGCACAGGTAAATTTAGGCAGGCCTATGCTTTGAGCTAGGTCTGTCTGTTTTGATCTGGGGACTGGGAGTGATTAGTGTAGCAGTGGGTGTGACCATCTGTGCTCTAGTTCTGAGGCGCCTCCCCTGCTTCCAGGGAGATTGTTCTGGAAGAGGGGCAGGGCCTCGAACTGGAATGGCAGGCAGCTCATGTGGGAGCCCTGACCAATCCCCAACTGGTATTGGCAGGGGGTGGGCCTCCTATATAAGCTGAGGTAACAGGCCATCAGGGGGGGTGTCCGATCGCAAGGAGGAGGCCCGGGGAGAACTGTGAGGGAACTTCACTCTTACACGGTCATTGATGAGGAACTCCTTGAGCAGAGGGGCAGGTGAAGCTGTAGGAACGTACGGTCCGGTTAGGTTCTCCATCAAGGACTCGGGGCAGAGAAAGGTCGGTGAGTGTACCACAGTGGAGGGCTGAATGTGCCAGGAAGTCTGTGAGGGAACTTCACTTTTACACGGTCATTAGTGAAGTCCTCATCATTACACGGTCATTGATGAGGAGTCCTGGATCAGAGGAGAGACTGTGGGGAATAGTGTCAAATCGATGTGGCCTGAGGGCACAGAATTTGCAAGCTGGGCTGGCTAGGAACAGTAGTCCACTGTTCAGAACATGCTTTGAAACTACTAGGCCTCCGGGGAGAGGCACTGCAGGCCTCTGGCCTAGTAGCAGTGACCAACCAGAGTCAGCACGAGAAACTATTCAGAGTGGGAACTTTTGCTTACAGAAGTGTGACAAGAAATTAATATGCTACAGTATAAGTTTGTGCAGGAGGAGAGGATTTCTGGGAACATCACTCTTACACGGTCAAGGGTGATGTCCTCATCTTTACACGGTCATTGATGAGGAAGTTCTGGAAGCAATAGCCTGCAGGAGTTACGCAGAGGAGGCGCAATAGTCTGCAAGATGATGCAGGAAAAAAAGACTGTAGCTGTTAAACATGCGCATCATTCCTTCAGGCTCAAACTATGTGCTAAATCTATAAAATCTAAATATGATGGCAAAGTGATCTGTTCTATGGGCATCCCATATGCCCCTTTCCCCCAACAAAGTTGTACCCCCCAATAAACAAAACAAAACAAAGCAAATGACTGTTCATTGTCTCTGCAAAATATATATGGGAGTCTGGCAGCGGGGTGATATGGTGGAGGTTTGTTACTAGTGGCAACTACACCGCTACATTTGGAGGTCCCACCGAGATCCGCCTTCAAGGTTAACCTGCTGGCCGTCGCCCCTAAGAGCCAAGGGGGGACATTGCCTGTTTTACCAAGTTTGGGGGTATGATGAGGAAAGGACTATGTTTTGCTTTCAAAACTGACTTTTGCCACATGTCGTTGCCCATAGCAACCAAATCCCAAGCTTGTCGCCAAGTGTTATTGCCCATAGCAACCATCCAGGATCAGCGCTGCCATCACGCCCCTGCACTCAGTCGTCTCAATGGATGCTCACCACCGCGATAAGCCCTACAACCAGTGACTGTAACCATGTGCTAGCACCCGTGGCAACCACGGCGAGCGATCGCGCTTCGGATTACAAATATGTCCAGCGCTCTGCATGGAGTGGGCATTGTACACTGTATTGCTGAAGAAAAACATTTTTTTTTTTTTACTTTATTAATCCTGCTTAACACTTCTGTCGCCTTGGTACAGTAGGAATGAGCGAGTGTTGTCACTCTAGGACAAAACATGTTTTAATTGAAGCCTGAAAAGAAAAAACTAATACAGCACCAACTTCTAATGGCTGGTAATCTGCAACATATTTTTCTTTGGGGGGGGGGGGGTCCATGTTTTTTTACCAACAAGCTCATAAAGGTGTGATGGTCTGAACATGGTCAGAGATTGCCGCCAATATACTACAAAAGATGGTTAAATCTTTAAGGGAATAATGTAAGAAATGGTCAAAGACCGCAGATATGCTGCAGTAGATGGTCAAAGACTGAAGGCATAATACAAGAGATGGTCAGAGACCACAGGTATGCTATAGTAGATGGTCAGAGACTGAAGGCATAATGCAAGAGATGGTCAGAGACCACAGTCATGCTATAGTAGATGGTCAGAGACTGAAGGCATAATACAAGAGATGGTCAGAGACCACAGATATGCTATAGTAGATGGTCAGAGACTGAAGGCATAATACAAGAGATGGTCAGAGACCACAGGTATGCTATAGTAGATGGTCAGAGACTGAAGGCATAATACAAGAGATGGTCAGAGACCACAGGTATGCTATAGTAGATGGTCAGAGACTGAAGGCATAATACAAGAGATGGTCAGAGACCACAGGTATGCTATAGTAGATGGTCAGAGACTGAAGGCATAATGCAAGAGATGGCCGTAGACTGCAAATGTGCTGTAGGGAATGGACAGAGACTGTAAATATGCTGCAGGAGATGGTCAAAGACTGAAAGCAAAATATACAAAATGTTCAGAGACTGCAAATCTGTAACAGGAGGTGGTGAGAGACTGAAAACATAATACAAGAGATAGTCAGAGACCATGGATATGCTACATATGGTCAGGAACCTGGAGGCTAACACAAGGGACAGTTAGAGACTCCAAATATACTACAAAAGATGGTCAGAGATCAAATACAACTACCTACGATATATTCTATAATAGTTGTTGGAGACTGGGGGGCATGCTTCAGGAGATGATGGGGACTTTAACATAAGTGGAGACTCTGATGGGGACCCAGATGTAAGGGGGATTCTTATAAGGACTCTGATGTAAGGGGGGGGTGGGAACTGATGGGGAACCTAACTTAAAGGGAATTCTGATGGGGACCTTATTGTAAGGATGGGCTCTGATGGGGACCCTAACTTAAAGGGAATTCTGATGGGGACCTTATTGTAAGAAGGGGCTCTGATGGGGACCCTGATGTAAGGGGAACTCTGATGGGGACCTTTTTGTAAGGGTAGGCACTGATGGGGACCCTAATGTAGAGGGAACTCTGATGGGAACCTTATTGTAAGGAGGGGCTCTGATGGGGACCAAATGTAAGGGGAACTCTGATGGGGACCTTACTGTAAGGAGGGGCTCTGATGGGGACCCTGATGTAAGGGGAACTCTGATGGGGACCTTATTGCAAGGAGGGGGTCTGATGGGGACCCTAATGTAAGGGGAACTCTGATGGGGACCTTACTGTAAGGAGGGGCTCTGATGGGGACCCTGATGTAAGGGGAACTCTCATGGGGACCTTTTTATAAGGGTGGGCACTGATGGGGACCTTAATGTAAGGGGGACTATGATGGGGGCCTATATTGTAAGGAGGGGCTCTGTTTTAAGGGGGGGGGGGGCTCGGATGTAAGAGTAGACTTTCATGGGGACTCTGATGTAAGGGGTGCTCTGTAGGGAAACCCAATTGGCTCAAGCTTTTTCTTTTTTGGGAATTTCTTTGCTTTGTTTTACTTAAGTTCTTTCTCTGTCATTCTGATTCATATTATTCTGGTTACATAAAACAAAAACAAAAAACAAAAAAAAAAAATGAATTTAAGTTTAATTCATTTATTTATACAGCTGATTTCTCTCGGCCAGCAAATATTTGTAAAATATACAACGTGGTCCTCGTTCTGAAAAGTTCGGAGACCCCCAGACCTATAAATCCAGCAGAACACAGCAGGCCAAGGGTGTCCAAATATTTGCATGGAACTGATTGGAATCTAATAATATCAGCAGACACAGCCTGGTGCGCTATGAGACAAGTTCTATTGATCCAGACGGTAGATTAAAAGAGAATATTTCATTTGTCGACAAACCAACACTTTCTGTTTTTCTAACTCACAAACAACATAATCTGCTTTCCCTTCCCAACGCAACTGCGTGATTCCACCAGATACCTTAAAGACAAGAGAAGCTTTAAACCCTCCTCCTTGTTCCTTTGATGCTATTGATGTTAAAATATTGGGAAAAAAAAAAAGAGAAGAAGAAAAAATAAAAAAAATAAAACCAGCCCCACAGCTCCAGCCGCCCCGGGCAGACTGATACGCCTTGTGATGTTTCCTCCAACTTGTACACCAAAACAAGCCGAGGCTTCCAGAAGATACATGGGGTAGACAAAGCACTGATATGGATTTCCTTTGCATCCACCGGCATTAGAGACATGTTGTTCCCAGAATTCCCGCAGTGAGAGGGCACGGCAAAGTCTTAAGGTCAATGTATGATTGGAGGAAAATGTCTATAAATCTGTAACTACAACCTTACTAATTGTTCCCTTTGTCTAATTACTTGTGCAGGGCTTTCCATTCTGGGAGCAATTTAATCCCAAAGAGGTCGCAAGCCGCGTTTGACAGAATGGGTACATTTTTAGTATAAGAGTATTTGTAGAAGTAGTATTGTGAATTATGCAACTGCTCGAGAAATGAAAAAAATAATTATTAATTTATATGCTGCATTATATAGTGGGAATAAACCAAATCACCCAGAACTACACTAGATAAATACCAGCAACATACACAAAATTAAGAGAGAAAACCAGGGGACATTGATCTCAGAAGCATAGCACTACAAAAACAAACTTTTTACTGTTATGATAACAATATTATTCATTTTTTTTATTTATAGAATAAGAAAAAAAAAATCATTAAAAAAGAAATAAATAAATAAATATATATATATATATATATATATATATATATATATATATATATATATATATATATATATATATAAAATATGTTTTTTAAAAATATAAATACACTATATACAGTATCTCACAAAAGTGAGTACACCCCTCACATTTTTGTAAATATTTTCTTCTATCTTTTCATGTGACAACACTGAAGAAATGACACTTTGCTACAATGTAAAGTAGTGAGTGTACAGCTTGTATAACAGTGTAAATTTGCTGTCCCCTCAAAATAACTCAACACACAGCCATTAATGTCTAAACCGCTGGCAACAAAAGTGAGTACACCCCTAAGTGAAATTGTCCAAATTGGGCCCAAAGTGTCAATATTTTGTGTGGCCCCCATTATTTTCCAGCACTGCCTTAACCCTCTTGGGCATGGAGGTCACCAGAGCTTCACAGGTTGCCACTGGAGTCCTCTTCCACTCCTCCATGATGACATCACAGAGCTGGTGGATGTTAGAGACCTTGCGCTCCTCCACCTTCCGTTTGAGGATGTCCCACAGATGATCAATAGGGTTTAGGTCTGGAGACATGCTTGGCCAGTCCATCACCTTTACCCTCAGCTTCTTTAGCAAGGCAGTGGTCATCTAGGAGGTGTGTTTGGGGTCATTATGTTGTAATACTGCCCTGCGGCCCATTCTCTGAAGGGAGGGGATCATGTTCTGCTTCAGTATGTCACAGTACATGTTGGCATTCATGGTTCCCTCCATAGGTGTGCGCAGCCTATTGCATTAGGGTGTGCACCCCAAAGCTCAAACACACGTGCCTTACTCTGCAGCCTCAGCTGCACAGGGCAGTGAATGAATCAGAAATGCTCTGTGCTGAGGGACTTCCTGTTCAGTCACAAACTGAAGCATAGTAAACAGTTTACTATGCTTCTGTTATGAATGGGCACAGTGAGTGAGTGTGTTTACTGTGTTCCTTTAAAAAAGGAAGAGGCTGGTAAATGATATATTTACCAGCCCCTTTCCTGGTCTCCATCCTGAAACATCCCCCACAGCACCCGGGAGGAGAGTAGGGAAGCCAGCAGCACTGCGGGGTGGGGTAACCCAGGCAGTAGGCTGTATGGGTACCGTACATAGGGATTAGGGTGTGCCCAGGCTCACCTGGCACACCCCCTGCGCACGCCTATGGTTCCCTCAATGATCTGTAGCTCCCCAGTGCCGGCAGCACTCATGCAGCCCCAGACCATGACACTCCCACCACCATGCTTGACTGTAGGCAAGACACACTTGTCTTTGTCCTCCTCACCTGGTTGCCCCCACACACGCTTGTCACCATCTGAACCAAATAAGTTTATCTTGGTCTCATCAGACCACAGGACATGGTTCCAGTAATCCATGTCCTTAGTCTGCTTGTCTTCAGCAAACTGTTGCAGGCTTTCTTGTGCATCATCTTTAGAAGAGGCTTCCTTCTGGGATGACAGCCATGCAGACCAATTTGATGCAGTGTGCGGCGTATGGTCTGAGCACTGACAGGCTGACCCCCCCACCCCTTCAACCTCTGCAGCAATACTGGCAGCACTCATACATCTATTTCCCAAAGACAACCTCTGGATATGATGCTGAGCACGTGACCTCAACTTCTATGGTTGACCATGGCGAGGCCTGTTCTGAGTGGAACCTGTCCTGTTATACCGCTGTATGGTCTTGGCCACCGTACTGCAGCTCAGTTTCAGGGTCTTGGCAATCTTCTTATAGCCTAGGCCATCTTTATGTAGAGCAACAATTCTTTTTTTCAGATCCTTCTTTGCCATGAGGTGCCATGTTGAACTTCCAGTGACCAGTATGAGAGAGTGAGAGCGATAACACCAAATTTAACACACCTGCTCCCCATTCACACCTGAGACCTTGTAACACTAACGATAACGAGTCACATGACACCGGGGAGGGTAAATGGCTAATTGGGCCCAATCTGGACATTTTCACTTCGGGGTGTACTGACTTTTGTTGCCAGCGGTTTAATGGCTGTGTGTTGAGTTATTTTGAGGGGACAGCAAATTTACACTGTTATACAAGCTGTACAATCACTACTTTACATTGTAGCAAAGTGTCATTTCTTCAGTGTTGTCACATGAAACGATAGAAGAAAATATTTACAAAAATGTGAGGGGTGTACAGTATATACACTATATATGGCATAAAATGTTTTACACATATTTATAATTAATTTACATCATCAGTTGGGGGGAGACACCAGCTCACCTGAAATTAACCAACATAAATACAAGTAACACACAGACTCTGTACCATTAGAGATCTGGTAGAAACCCAACACTCTCATAAACCCGGCGTTACAAACTTCATATAGTTATAATAATATTAATTATTACTAATATTGTTAAAAAGGATCCTGCGCTACAAGGAAAAAAACACTAAATAAATTATTTTAACATTAAAGTATACAGTATGTGAAGTCACGCCCTGTACAACAACCCATTCAGTTTAAAATAGAAATGAAAGTCAAAACATGTGTGTGTATATATCTATATATACACACAGTATATTTATAAATGTCTTTTCTTTTTATATAAGTGATAACATATTCTTTAATAAATAAATTTAATGACTACTTCTACTGAAAAATTATATATAATACAATTATTTATAAATAATTAATAATAATAATAATAATAATAATTATATATAAAATAAACATAGATTTACTGTTCATTTATATGACGAATTAGGGGAATAAATCAGCTCACTGAAAACAAGCAGCATAAATGCCAGGAACGTACAGGCTGTGTACAGCTGAAGATCTGGCAGAAACCCAGTGCTATAAAGATAAACTTCTCACTGCTTATATTGTAAAGCGCAGTTCAAAGGGTGTAAAGCGTTGGCGCTATTAAAAATCCTGAATAATATTAATAGTAATAATTGCTGTGATATTATTATTATTCTTATTTATTCAATTATATAATGAATTGGGCAAAGGACAAAACACAAAATAACTAAATACATAAAAATAACTACTATTCTGCTTTTATAAAATTGTACAAAAAAAAAATATATATATATATATATATATATAACATTTTAATCATGAAGTGCAGAAAGAAACCAGATCACCTGGAACTAATGTAAATACCAGGATAATACAGACTTTGCACAGCTAGAGATCTGGCAGAAATCCAGTGCTACCAGGATAACCTTCTTACTGCTTATATTGTAAAACTCTGTGCAAATTGTTGGCGCTATATAAATCCTGAATAATATTAATAATAACTGCTGTGATAGTATTGTTATTAATAATAATTTATATAACAAATTGTACAAAAGACCTGCCACAAAATAAAATAAATAAAAATAACTACTTCTATTAATAAAAAATTATATAAAATAAAATCTAAATATTTAATCATGATGTGCAGAAAGAAGCCAGATCACCTGGAACTAAACAACATAAATACCAGGAACATACAGTTCAAGATCTGGTGGTAATTCTGCACTACAAAGGCAATCTTCTAAATAATATATTTTTTTAAATTATTATTATTATTACATTTATATAATGAATTGGGCAAAGGACAAACCACAAACCAGATAAATACAATAACTACTTCTAATAATAAAATTATATATGAAATAAAAATGGATTAGGGAAAGAAACCAGGTCACCTGAAACTAACCAACATAAATTCCAGGAACATGCATACTCTGTACAGTTCGACATCTGGTGGAGACGATGGCCATATGTAGGGGAAGACTGGGATGGGCTGCACCCTCCCCAGATCTCAGTTGCGCCCCACCACAAAGCATCCTGACCACCCCCCCACCCCAGCCCAGAGGCTGTGCCCCGCTGCTGAGCTCCTTTCCCATTCTAGCACAGCGCACAGCAACTGCCCCCCCCACACTACACAGAGCTGAAATCACATTCCTTTACACACAGCCACGATCTTGACAAGGTGCCTCTGGCTGCTGCAGGTACACTACTATTCCGACCCGGGAATTTTACAGGTCAGAACAGCAACATAGCAGCCATATACACCTTGTGAAGATCGTGGCAGTGTGAAGGAATGTGATTTCAGCTCTGTGTAGTGTGGGGGGAGGAGGAGATGTGTGTTGTGCTGAAATGGGAAAGGAGCTTAGCCAAGTGCCGTGCCTCTCCTTCGGTGATCCCTGTCCTTTGCCTCTTTAGCCGTGATCCCTGTCCTCTTCCCTGCAGCAGTGATCCCTGTCCTCTTCCCTGCAGCAGTAAACCCGGTCCTCTTTCTCTCCCGTGGTGACCCCTCTCCTCTGTCCTGCCAATGGTGATCCCTGTCGTCTGCTTCTCCAGCCGTGACCCCTGTCCTCTACCCTGACAGCCGTGATCCCTGTCCTCTGCTTTTCCAGCCGTGACCCTTGTCCTCTGCCCTGCCAGCAGTGGCCCCTGTTCTATGCTTCTTCAGCCCCTGCCCCTGTCCTCCATCCTGTTTACCCCCATCCTCAGCTTGTCTCCTGATGACCTTCCATCCTTTGCACTGCTGACTCCCTGTACACTGCCCTGCTCCCTTCTCTCCTCTTCCCTGCTGCCTTCTATCCTTTGCCCTGCTGACCCCTGTACACTGCCCTGCTGTCTTCTCTCCTCTGACCTGTTGACCCCTGTACACGGCCCTGCTGTCTTCTCTCCTCTGACCTGTTGACCCCTGTACACGGCCCTGCTGTCTTCTCTCCTCTGACCTGCTGACCCCTGTACACGGCCCTGCTGTCTTCTCTCCTCTGACCTGCTGACCCCTGTACACGGCCCTGCTGTCTTCTCTCCTCTGACCTGCTGACCCCTGTACACGGCCCTGCTGTCTTCTCTCCTCTGACCTGCTGACCCCTGTACACGGCCCTGCTGTCTTCTCTCCTCTGACCTGCTGACCCCTCTGTACATGGCCCTACTGTCTTCTCTCCTCTGACCTGTTGAACCCTGTACACGGCACTGCTGTCTTCTCTCCTCTGACCTGCTGACCCCTGTACACGGACAAGAGAGCAATAGTTCTAATGCTAGACTTCTGTTGAAGGGAAATCGAAGAGGAAGAGGCAAAGCCGCCTCATATGTGCCCACCAGTACCGCCTGCCAGTGCCAACAATCAGTCCCCACAGTGCCCACTAATCAGTGCCCACCAGTACAAAAGTGCCAGAAATCGGTGCCACCTATCAATGCCCACGAGTGCAATCTACCAATGCCCACCAGTCGTGCCAATCAGTGCCTCATCAGTTCCACCTAGCAGTGCTGCCTATCAGTGCCACCTACCAGTGCCGATCAGTGCCCATCACTGCCATCCATCAGTGCCACCTATCAGTGCCATCTATTAGTGCCCTTCAGTGCCACCTATCAATGCCCTTCAGTTTCCCCCATCTGCGCTACCCATCAGTGCCACCCATCAGTGCCACCTCTCAGTGCCCACCAATACCACCTATCAGTGCCCACCAGTGCCACCTCATCAGTGCCCACAAGTGCCGCCTATTAGTGCCCATCAGTGCCACCTTATCAGTGCCCATCAGTGTCACCTTATCAGTGCCCATGAATGCAGCCTATCAGTGCCCATCTGTGCAACCTATCAGTGCCCACCAGTGCCACCTCATCAGTGTCCACCAGTGCCGCCTATTAGTGTCCATCAGTGCCGCCTTATCAGTGCCCCTCAATGCAGCCTATCAGTGCCCATCAGTGCAGTCTATCAGTGCTCATCAGTGCAGCCTATCAGTGCCCCTCAGTGCAGCCTATCAGTGCCCATCAGTGCAGCCTACCAGTACCCCTCAGTGCAGCCTATCAGTGCCCCTTAGTGCAGCCTATCAGTGCCCATCAGTGCAGCCTCTTCACCGTACATCAATGAAGGAGAAAAATTACATGTTTGCAAAATGTATTAACAAAATATAAAATGGTTTTGTATTTTTTTTTAAAGTTTTGTCTTTTTTAATTAAAAAAAAAAATTAAAAACCCAGGGGTGATTAAATACCACCAAAAGAAAGCTCTATTTGTGGGGGAAAAATTATAAAAATTTCATTTGTGTACAGTGTCGTATGACCGCGCAATTGCCGTTCAAAGAGTGACAGCGCTAAAAACTGAAAATTGGTCTGGGCAGGAGGAGGGGGGGTTTAGGTGCCCAGTAAGCAAGTGGTTAATTCAAATGGATTTTTCTTCCCCCCATGAAATTGCGTTTGAAAAACCACTGCACATATTACCATGTAACAAAAAACAGCAACGATTGACATTTTATTCTCTAGGGTCTCTGCTAAAAAAAAAAAAATGTATAATGTTTGGGGGTTATAAGAAATTTTCTAGCAAAAAAAAAAAAAACTGATTTAAACTTGTAAACAAAAAATGTCAGAAAAGGCCCGGTCAGCAAGTGGTGGAGAGAATCTGGCATGAACCAGCCGTAAAGAAAACTAATGCGGCCGCCACATCTAAGAATGAGGGGGTCAGCTGCAATAAATTACACATTTTTGTTCTTGGGGTTTAGATCGACTTTCCTCTGCCTCGTCTACAGTGGAGTTTTGTTGTGCCGGGAATGACGGAGTCCCTCCATTGTGTCTGATAGACACCCGACATAAACAGCACAACAAGTCTACAGCACACAAGCAGGAGATCAGCGCCAACACCAAGCTATACATTGCATGGGTGGAAGCCAGAGAATAAAAAAAAAAAGAAAACGATTAGGACGGGCAGACTGCGGGGAGCGGCGTTTACCGCGCACATTACACGCCGCGATTACACCGTATTCATGCCTCCTAATCAGATGTCACAAGGCAAAACAATAGCAGCAAAATAAGCCGCTATGACAGCCTAATGTTCCACCGCCACTCCGTCTCCTCAAAGAGATACCGTGAGATTGCGCTGTCACAACACTTATTTACCGCCGCCACACTGCACCTTCTATAGAAGAACAGATCCTACTTTCATGAAGGCCGCCAGGCAAGTTAATCGCAAGCAGATCTGTAGAAACTGAGCCATGTATTGATGGAGGAGCCCTAGCATCTTATAAAAGGAAAGACTGTGCAGTTCTTGGCTGTGTTCACAAATGCTTGACGCAGATTAGCCTCCTGCTGCAGCCTCTGACCTTGTGACTTGCCACAAAGTTGCAACGTATGAGCCTCCTGATGAGGCCTCTGACCTTGTGACTTGCCACAAAGTTGCAACGTATGGGCCTCCTGATGGGGCCTCTGACCTTGTGACTTGCCACAAAGTTGCTACGTATGAGCCTCCTGATGAAGCCTCTGACCTTGTGACTTGCCACAAAGTTGCTACGTATGAGCCTCCTGATGATGCATCTGACCTTGTGACTTGCCACAAAGTTGCTACGTATGAGCCTCCTGATGAAGCCTCTGACCTTGTGACTTGCCACAAAGTTGCTACGTATGAGCCTCCTGATGAAGCATCTGACCTTGTGACTTGCCACAAAGTTGCAACGTATGAGCCTCCTGATGAAGCCTCTGACCTTGTGACTTGCCACAAAGTTGCAACGTATGAGCCTCCTGATGAAGCCTCTGACCTCGTGACTTGCCACAAAGTTGCAACGTATGAGACTCCTGATGAAGCCTCTGACCTTGTGACTTGCCACAAAGTTGCAACGTATGAGCCTCCTGATGAGGCCTCTGACCTCGTGACTTGCCACAAAGTTGCAACGTATGAGCCTCCTGATGAGGCCTCTGACCTCGTGACTTGCCACAAAGTTGCAACGTATGAGCCTCCTGATGTAGCCTCTGACCTTGTGACTTGCCACAAAGTTGCAACGTATGAGCCTCCTGATTATGCCTCTGACCTTGTGACTTGCCACAAAGTTGCAACGTATGAGCCTCCTGATTATGCCTCTGACCTTGTGACTTGCCACAAAGTTGCAACGTATGAGCCTCCTGATTATGCCTCTGACCTCGTGACTTGCCACAAAGTTGCAATGTATGAGCCTCCTGATTATGCCTCTGACCTCGTGACTTGCCACAAAGTTGCAATGTATGAGCCTCCTGATTATGCCTCTGACCTTGTGACTTGCCACAAAGTTGCAACGTATGAGCCTCCTGATGAAGCCTCTGACCTTGTCAGTTGCCACAAAGTTGCAACGTATGAGCCTCCTGATGAAGCCTCTGACCTCGTGACTTGCCACAAAGTTGCAATGTACAGTCTGATCACTGGAGACCCCTCATCGTTGTGCTAAGGTATGGCAGAATCAGAATTATGAAAGGAAAGACTATGTAAGAGAAAGGGAGAGAAAAGAGAGACTCTACCCAGGTACTTGATTCAAGGAGTAATGAGTTTTATTTAACCACTTAAAACACTGGGCAACCCCCCCCCCCCCCCCCCTTCTGCCAAGGACAATCTACAGCTTTTAGCGCTGTCACACGTATGCCGCGTACACACACGATCGGAATTTCCGACAACAAACATTCAATGTGAGCCTGTTGTCGGAAATTTTGACCGTGTGTAGGCTCCATCTGACATTTGCTGTCGGAATTTCCGACAACAGATGTTCGAGACCTGGATCTCAAATTTTCCGACAACAAAATCCGTTGTCGTAAATTCCGAACGCGTGTGTACACAACTCCGACGCACAAAAGTCCACGCATGCTCGGAATCAAAGCAGAAGAGCCGCACTGGCTATTGAACTTCATTTTTCTCGGCTCGCCGTACGTGTTGTACGTCACCGCGTTCTTGGCGATCGGAATTTCCGACAACATTTGTGTGACCGTGTGTATGCAAGACAAGATTGAGCCAACATCCGTCGGAAAAAAAATCCATGTTTTTTTTGTTGTCGGAAAATCCGATAGTCTGTGCGCGGCATTTGAATGACAATTGCGCGGTCATATAACAACACTGTACCCAAATGAAATGTTTATCTTTTTTTTTTTTTTCGAGACAGATAGAGTTTTATTTTGGTGGTATTTAACCGCTTCAGCCCCCCCGGAAGATTTTACCCCCTTCCCAACCAAAGCATTTTTTGCGATTCGGCACTGAGTTGCTTTAGCTGACAATTGCGCGGTCGTGCAAAATTGATGTCCTTTTTTTCCCACAAATAGAGCTTTCTTTTGGTGGTATTTGATCAACTCTGCGGTTTTTATTTTTTGCGCTATAAAAAAGAGCGACAATTTTTGAAAAAAAAAGCAATATTTTTTACTTTTTGCTATGCTAAATATCCCCAAAAAAATATATATATAAAAAAACAAATTTCTTTCTCAGTTTAGGCCGATGTGTATTCTTCTACAAACCGCAATAAGCGTATATTAATTGGTTTGTGCAAAAGTTATAGTGCCAACAAAATAGGGCATAGATTTATGGCATTTTTATTATTTTTTTTTTTATAAGTAATGGCGGTGATCTGCGATTTTATCATGACTGCGACATCGTGGCGGACACATCGGACACTTCTGACACTATTTTGGGACCATTGTCATTTATACAGCGATCAGTGCTGTAAAAAAAAATGCTCTGATTACTGTATAAATGACACTGGCAGGGAAGGGGTTAAACACTAGGGGCGATCAAGGGGTTAAGTGTGTCCTAGGGAGTGATTCTAACTGAGGGGGGGGGTGGGCTACCACTCACATGACAGCAATCACAGCTCCCGATGACAGGGAACAGTAGATCTCTGTCATGTCACTAGGCAGAACAAGGAAATGCCTTGTTTACATAGACATCTCCCCGTTCTACCTCTCCACACGTTTGTGGCTGTATTCCTCTGCATAATATTCATTTGGATCACTCGCCCCCCCCCCCTCCTTTCATGACCTGCGGGGCTGCATGCTCAGATAAGGGTCTGGTATGGATTTTGGGGGGGACCCCACGCCATTTTTTCACATTTTTCTATTGCCAGCATTGGTATTTTATTGCCGGCAACTTAAATGTATTTTTTTTCTTTATAATTGTCAGTTTTGCTGCAGCAGGTTCTATACATGGTACAGATGTGCAGACTAAAAATTTTTTTTTTGCGTTGGTACATTTTTTTATGGCCAATGACTTGCATATTAGCCTTCAAAATGGGCACTTTTTCATGTTCGGGGATTCTGGTGCAAACCAAAATGGGGGGGGGGGGGGCTATTCAGCCCATCTCTACTTTAGTTTTCAACTTTTCAGAAAAACACCCTACAGCCTCCCAACCTACCCTGCCTTCATTGTACTTATCTCCAGTGACCAGTCACAGTGTCCCTGATCACAGCCACATCAGTTACAGTGTTCCTGATCACCACCACATAGTTGTCACTATAACGACTTGTTGACATGTATGATGCTCTCTGAAGAGCGATCCATGTTTGGATCGCCCTTCAGAGAAGACTGGACAGTCAGTGAGGAGGCACTGTCATGTCACGTCACCTCACCAACGTCTTGGACCCCGCACAAGCACCCCCATTCATTTGAATAGCTCCCAATTGGTGGGTGTACAGGGAGTATAGTCTCTGCCACAGCTGTGAAGCAAAGTATCACATCTGTGGCATGTGTACACCCCTGGCGGGCTGCCTCTGCAGCTAAAGGGGGTAGGGGTTAAGCCACGGTTTTATAGCCCCTCTTCCCCTCCAACCTCACATATGAACAAGCCCTAATAGTGCAGCCAGTCACAGTTCTCCGATCACCACACCAGCCACAGTCTCTCCAGACCAGAGTAGATAGTGTTCCTGATTGCCACCACACCAGATGGGTTCTGAAATCCCTCTTCTTTCTGTAGGGCTTCCAAAATGATTGATTCTGATTGGTCGGCGCCGTCGCATAACATTTCTTTGATCCTTCCCTGGAGCCAGCTCATCACCAACAGAGGCAAGTACAGCAGGGGTGCGGGTGGGAGACAGAAAAGCTGAACGTCCACTTTAAGTTAATGATGAACTCCCCAGGGGGGGTGTGTCCTTGACACCCTGGGCTCTCAGGAAGTAGGTCGAACTACATTGGGCCTCATTTAACTAACAAGAGAAATGGCTCTGGATGACGGGCCAGCATTGCAGCAAAAGCTTTTTTCGTTTAAAGGCTGGGTGTTTTTAAAAACTATGGGTGCTAAACTTGTGGCCTTCCAGCTGTTGCAGAACTACAAGTCCCATCTGCCTTTGGGAGGCATGCTTCTAGCTGTCAGCCTTGCAATGCCTCATGGGACACAACAGCTGGGGCGCCTCAGGTTGAGCACTAGGGTTTGTCAAGCCAAACCCGAACACTTTAGCGGCGCACTTAAACCCGAACCCTTTAGCGGCTCACCCAAACCCGAACACTTTAGCTGCTCACCCAAACCCCAACACTTTAGCTGCTCACCCAAACCCGAACACTTTAGCGGCTCACCCAAAGCCAAACACTTTAGCGGCGCACCCAAACCCGAACACTTTAACGGCTCACCCAAACCCGGATACTTTAGCGGCTCACCCAAACCCGAACATTTTAACGGCTCACCCAAACCCGGACACTTTAGCGACTCACCCAAACCCGAACACTTTAGCTGCTCACCCAAACCCGAACACTTTAGCCGCGCACCCAAACACTTTAGCGGTTTACAAAAAACCCAACACTTTAGCGGCTCACCCAAACCCCAACACTTTAGCGGCTCACCCAAACCCCAACACTTTAGCGGCTCACCCAAACCCCAACACTTTAGCGGCTCACCCAAACCCCAACACTTTAGCGGCTCACCCAAACCCCAACACTTTAGCGGCTCACCCAAACCCCAACACTTTAGCGGCGCACCCAAACCCCAACACTTTAGCGGCTCACCCAAACACTTTAGCGGCTCACCCAAACCCAAACACTTTAGCTTCTCACCCAAACACTTTAGCGGCTCACCCAAACCGGAACACTTTAGCCGCACACCCAAACACTTTAGCGGTTTACAAAAAACCCAACACTTTAGCGGCTCACCCAAACCCCAACACTTTAGCGGCTTATCCAAACCCCAACACTTTAGCGGCTCACCCAAACCCCAACACTTTAGCGGCTCACCCAAACCCCAACACTTTAGCGGCTCACCCAAACCCCAACACTTTAGCGGCTCACCCAAACCCCAACACTTTAGCGGCTCACCCAAACCCCAACACTTTAGCGGCTCACCCAAACCCCAACACTTTAGCGGCTCACCCAAACCCCAACACTTTAGCAGCTCACCCAAACCCCAACACTTTAGCGGCTCACCCAAACCCCAACACTTTAGCGGCGTACCCAAACCCCAACACTTTAGCGGCTCACCCAAACACTTTAGCGGCTCACCCAAACCCCAACACTTTAGCTTCTCACCCAAACCCAAACACTTTAGCGGCTCACCCAAACCGGAACAGTTTAATGGCTCACCCAAACCCCAACACTTTAGCGGCGCACCCAAACCTGAACACTTTAACGGCTCACCCAAACCCGGATACTTTAGCGGCTCACACAAACCCAAACATTTTAACAGCTCACCCAAACCTGGACACTTTAGCGACTCACCCAGACCCGAACACTTTAGCGGCTCACCTAAACCCCAACACTTTAGCGGCTTACCCAAACCCGAACACTTTAGCGGCTTACCCAAACCCGAACACTTTAGTGGCTCACCCAAACCCGAACACTTTAGCGGCGCACAGCAATTTTTTTTTTTGCAAGGGATCAACACTGTGAACTCTGGTGCAAGGGGGTTGCTGCTCACCAAAGCCCCCACATACATCAGAGTTCCCAGCATACCCCAACATCAGAGCCTGCAACGCACCCCTTATTTCTCAGTCCCCCTTACCTTAGTGTGCTCACTCACTCAGAGACAGGAGAAAAGGGAGGGAAGGGAAGAGACTTCAGTCACAGACAGTTGGATGGTGAGCTCACCCACCCACCCGAGGATGGAAGCTTAGGCAATTGGCAAAAGGGGGAATCTCAGAGGCAGGACAAAAGGGAAGGAAGGGAAGAGACTTCAGTCACAGACAGTTGGATGGTGAGCTCACCCACCCACCTGAGGATGGAAGCTTAGGCAATTGGCAAAAGGGGGAATCTGCACTGCATGGGGTAATTAGGGTACCTGGCACAGCCCCTGTGTACTCGGTTACTTGGAGAGCTACAGTTCAGTCTTAATAGTGTATCCAGGTTTCAGGTGGTCTGAAACCCTGACACATAATTCAAAACCCGGACTGTCCGGGTGAATCTTGGACGGGTGGCAACCCTATTGAGCACCCATGGCTGGTAGGCCAAGGCTAGTGGTTTTAGTTTTTGGTTACTATTTTTTTTTAAGAAACAATGGAATTGGGATTCAACAAAAGAAAAAGAGAGCAGAATAATAAAAAGAGGTAGAAAGAAGAGAGATTTATATTGGCATACATAATGGAACCAAAAATTGTTTCTATACCCATGAAAACGAATTTATATATATATATATGTCCCCTCCCTTCATTATGTTTTATTGTTCATCTGTACCCTGTTCCACCATCGAAAGGAAAAAAAAAAATCTCAATTATTCTAATGCAAACAGAACAGAGACTATACAGGCTTTGAAAAAAAAAGAAAAAAAAAAAAAAAAAAGAAAACGCAACAATAAAAGCTTTCAGATGAAAGTAAGAAAGACAAAAGTCTCCGAAGCCATAATGCAAAAAAAAAAAAAAAAAAATGTAATGAATTCTTTGTGTGTAACTTAAGATCCACCTGTACAGGGAATGAACTGGATTATGATAATGAAGGCTCTTTCTCATGTGTCGGAGACTGAACAAACATCGTAATTTTCTGTTGTGATCAATATAACGAGGGGGTTCGGATTACATAGCCGCTCCTTTCCCATAGTTCATCGGTAGGCCGGAGGAGAATCTGATCCGGTCGTGTTGTGTTTTCCCCCCCAATATAATTTCTAGGTGTTGTTTATTCTTTCATAGGCATTTTCTTTTTTTTTTCTAAGCCGGTTATAAGCAGCGGCCGGTAATCCGTGTGTTGTGCTTCTCACCTCTCGCCCTGCTATTGTGCTGCTACTGGGAAGACACAAGTAGAATAGCAATCCGGAACATATATTTATGTGGAATTACTTGAGATGGGCTCTGTTCTTCTACATGGGCAATCTTATCCTCGAGAGGCGATTTTTCTTTTTTTTTGGGGGGGGGGGGGGTGGGGTGGAGGAGGGGGCTTAAGAGCGTAGTCGAAAGAATGGCTTCAATTTTAAAAGACTCTATGGTAAAACAGCTTTTTCCTTTTAAACTGACCCTGGAGACACCAACGTTAAGTAGCCTCCAATTTTCATCCCACGGTTCAGCTTAAGCCCCTTTGGTTATAAATTGCTGGCTTCTTTATTTTTTTTTAAGATATTTAAAAGTTTTATTGTGCTCAAGAGAAATTGCAGAGCAGATAGTATAAGGAGATCATAAAAGAGTGTGTAGAAAGCCTGCAGGCTCAATCCATTGGGTCAATCAACGAAATTGCCCTTTGAATTGACCGAGATAGTAAGAAACCAGAAGACCAAATGAGTGACACAGCATACAATGTTGGGGAAAAGTAGACAAATATATAGAACTTTTATTGATGAATAAAATTCCATAAATCTCCACAATGGGAGATAAAGTTTAAGACACTAATGGCATGACATGTATCTAGAGCAGGAGTCTCAAACTAGCGGCCCTCCAGCTGTTGCGAAACTACAAGTCCCATGAGGCATTGCAAGGCTGACAGCCACAAGCATGACTCCCTCAGGCAGAGGCATGATGGGACTTGTAGTTTTGCAACAGCCGGAGGCCCACCAGTTTGAGACCCCTGATCTAGAGACTACTGTGACATATAGTCTCCAGATATGGCAACACACAGCACAAGACAACAGTTACAATACACATAAATAATCAAACGTCCGGACGCCAAAGATCCATGTGTAGAAGTCCATGCCACGACCAATGTATGAACATTAATAATAAATGAAAAAAAAAAAAAATGGCATGGGTATCCACACAAAGGTCCACGGAAGACTTGAGTCCACAAGCTACTAACAGGAAGAGGGGAAGGGAGATAGATCTAGTTCCTAGCCAGGAATTCAGATGGCTGTAATTAGAGGAGCAAATAAATTATTGCTTCTCAATTATTATGGAAAGTAAAGTCCATGGAGATAATTGGTTTTGAGGAAACGCTATTGCTGGTGTGGATATATAGTCCAGATTAATTCAAGGATGTAAACATAAGGTATCTTCTATGTTCACAAGGAGACCTGTGCTCTAAAAATATCCCAAGGGGTGGAACCAATAATATCGTGGAGCAGATTATCGACTTTCAGTGGATCAGATTGTTGCTGTGTCCTAATTAGATCCAACAAAAATCAGTCCATTGGGTACATGAAGAACATGGTGATCAAAACAGAAGTTTCCTTCAATCGTTTTGAGAAGGGCCACGATTGGTGGAAAAGGTTAGGTAGAAAAGGAGAGGGGGAGGTAGAGGATAGAAACCAAAGAAACAATTGATATCCTGGCATCAAAGCAAGCAATAGAAAATGCACATGGCAGGTGGTGCTTGTTGGGGAGAATGGTCGAGGTCTTCACAATAGTTCTAGTGGTTAAAGCAGCATAAAGTTACTCAGAGGGAGTACCATAATCAAGTACTCAAAGATAAAGTAGATTTGAATGCAAAACCAACATGGTACAGTATTTGCAATAAACATAATCAGCATTCTGTTAACTAGAGCAGTGGTCGCCAAATGCGGCCCATTGTTTGCCTTTTTCCGGCCCTTGGGACACTATTCCTCCCTCTGACATCAACAACGTGGTATTATTCCTCCCACTGACATCAATGATGGAGCGTAAATTCTTCCTCTTGCACCAAAGATCGCGCACTATTTCTTCCACTCACACCAATGATGGGGCACTAACCCCTCCATTGACACCAACAATGGGGCATAAGTTCTTCCTCTTGCACCAAAGATGGGGCACTATTCCTCTCACTGACACCAATGATGGGGCACTAACCCTCCCATTGACACCAACAATGGGGCACTATTCCGCCCACTGACACCAACAATGGGACACTATTCTTCTAACTGACATCAATGATGGGGGTCACTAATCCTCCCACTAATACCAACGATTGGGAACTATTCCTCCTCCACCTAACCACAGGGGTGCTATGTAATTTTTTACTCCACTGACCATCAACCCTGAGGCATTATCTACACCCACTGTCCACAGTGCCCCCCCAAGTCTGAAGGACAGTAAACTGGCCCTTTGTCTAGAAATTTTGGAGGCCCCTAAACTAGAGGAACTGATTTAAAATAGAAATAAGAAAATGGTGAGGCCCCAAAATAATTTAAGAGGCCCCATCAGACAGAATCGTTTGATGATAGGCTGTAGCGCTGCGTAGAGTTTCTCAGCGGAACCTGCTACACTAGGCAAGGTTTGTAGACTTCTGACCATCACGCCTATATGAGCTTGTCGGAAATCCCATTCCAAAACCATGGCCATTAATATGGCGTATCTTTGCATATATTAGCTTCTGGAGAGTGTCTGTGGTTATTTAAGCCCATTCAACCAAAAGAGCTTGTATGAGGCCAGATACTAAGGTTGGATGAGAAGACCTAGCTCACAACCATTATTCCAATTCATCCTAAAATTGTTATAGGGTAGTGGTCTGTGCAGGCTACTCAAGTGCCTTCACACCAAACTCATCAAACCATGTCTTTATGGTGTTGACCTTGTACAGAGGGGCACAGTTACGCTGGAACAAAAAAAAGGCTTTCCCCAATTGTTGTCAAAAGGTTGGAAGAGCACAATAGTCTAGAATGTCAATATGGCCAATATGTGTTGATATTAGAGGCGCTATTTGAGTTCCTCCACACTAAACTCATCAAACCATACTTTATAGTGCTGGCTTTGTACACAGGGGCACAGTCATGCTAAACAGAGAACGGCCTCCTCCAACTGTTACCAAAAGTAAAAATGTCTTTGTATGCATTAGCATTAACATTATCCATCACTGATGTGGAGGGATGCCTAAATAGATTTGGCCAAATACAGCAAATCTCTCCGTACCTCCCTTTTAAAATGTAAGGCGATCGGCTCTCCTCTATACATACATTTTAAAAGCGGAATCTGTAAGCCAAGATCCCTCTATGGTGTGCTTGGCTATGTCAGGCAGTATCAAATACTTTAGGCCAGTGTCAGCAGGGGGGGGGTCTGACAGTGGCTGAAGCCCCAAGTGAGTCCCCAAAAAGCCCCGGGTCTCAGGTGGGCACAGTTTTATTATTAGCCCCGAGTGCCGACGCCCATCGCCGAGCGGGGACCGATCTGTTCCAGAGCGCCACCGAGTCACATAGCAGGTCCCGCCTTCTGGAGCCTGCAGCGCCTATGATGGACGTCCCACTGGTCCAATGGCGGGACTGCTGGACGTGTGATGTCCATCATAGGCGCTGCGGGCTCCAGAAGGCGGGAATTACAATGCGGCCGCCGCGCCACATCGATTCCTGCTCGATGCTTGGGCGGGCGGCTCTCCTCTCCTCTGGTTGCCTTGCACACCACAGCTGAGCTGAGCTGCTGCTGCAGGACACATGAAGTCTGTCTCCTGGTCAGGTGTGTATGTCAGGTAGGTCGGTCAGTGTATGTCAGGTAGGTCAGTGTATGTCAGGTAGGTAGGTCAGTGTATGTCAGGTAGGTCAGTGTATGTCAGTGCATGTCAGGTAGGTAGGTTAAGAAATAACTGTGTTATTGACCTCTGTAATGATCAGGTTACTCAAGTAAAAGTGTTGAGTTAATGCGGTGCGGAAAACGCCAAGGGTAATGAAGGTTTCACATGCAGCCTGTTGTAAGTGTGTATATGTGGTAGGTGGGATAGCCTCTTGCAGAAGGAGTTTTTGTTTCCCATAGCAACAGCACCTCAGAGGTCCTCAGCCTGTGGACAGGTACCGAAGGGGAAGAGGTAAGTGAAGTGCACACATGGAGTCAGTACTAGCTAGGTGCACGGCGGGACCCTATTCCATTAATGGAAGAGAAGTAGTGGAGATACGCTGGAGAGGTAGAGTGGGCATCGGCTCAGCGTGTCCCTCCTAACTGAAACAAGTGACAGTAGTGGTGTACATCTACATCAAGAGAGTCAACTACAGTTCAGCCAGTGTCTTTCAGTCAGAGGTCTACCTTAAGGTTGAGCTATCCCTAAAAGCGACCCCTTTTTTTTCTCAGGGCATTGATAAAAAGGCATAGTAAAGGTACCCCATGACCCTGCCTACTCCTTCTATGACCTCTGGCCACCACACTAGATCACTTTCTGACCACCATTTTCTCTGTATACTCACTCTCTGACCTTGTCACCATACCTCCTCACTCTGACCTCTGGTCACCCGGCCTATTCCTTCTGTGACCCCTGTTTACCACCCTTGCTTACTCTCTGACCACCTTCTGTGACCCCTGTTCACCCCCCTTGCTCACTCTCTAACAACACTGCTTGCTTACTCTCTGACCTTGTCACCATTACTTCTCACACTCTGACCCCTGGTCGCCCTGCCTGCTCCTTCTATGACCTCTGGTCAACACGCTTGCTCACTTTCTGATCACCATTTTCTCTGTATACTCACTCTCTGACCTTGTCACCATAGCTACTCATCTGACCTCTGGTTACCCTGCCTACTCCTTCTGTGACCCCAGTTCACCACCCTTGATCACTCTCTAACAACTTTGCTTGCTCACTCTCTGACCACTTTCTGTGACCACTGTTCACCACACATGCTTACTCACTTTCTATGACCCCAGTTCACCACCCTTGCTTACTCTCTGACAACTCTGCTTGCACACTCTCTGATCTTATCTCAGGGCATTGATAAAAAGGCATGGTAAAGGTACCCCATGCATAAGGCAGCGACCCCATCCAAGGTGCCTAGCGTAGCTTAGAAGAACCCACCCCGGGATAGGCCCTTACTTGGCGCCCAACAAAGAGGGGAGCATGGAGGAAGTACCTCCAGCCTACAACCCCACCAAAACAAGGCCAGTTGTTGGAATGCAAATGAGTCTCAGACCTATCTATTGTGGTGGGGGGATTCAATGGAATTTAAAGTGACTGCCTTGTCTCTACGCCCCACAAAAACCACGGCCTCGTCCTTGAAACTCCTTGTATTACTCCTCGCTCACATTTTGTTGCGTTCCTTTGGTTAATTACCCATCCTGGGTGCGATTAGAGGCCGTTCTGCTGTCAGAAACACATGCTTTCACCTGCAAAATTCTCCTATTCAAATCAGGACTCCAAATTTACCATCTGCCTGGCTTCGGCTAAATGAGACAATGTTTTGTGTTCTTTTTTTTTGGGGAAGATGTTTTTGTGCATATTGTATAACATTAACAAGGTCAGAAAATGATACTTTAATGGAAGATAGGATAGCGGAGGAGGGATGGATTTGCTAAATAATAGGCTTTCTGCAGGCTCATTCTGCTTAAATACTTCACAGTCTGAAGAGAGGAACAGACATTAACAGCGGCCATCTACTCCTGGAAAAATAGACTTTATTTTTAGTGAATATTAAGATGATATTGATTCAATGGAAGGTTGAAAAACGCCATCAAAAGAGCAGCTTTTTATTTAGTTCTTTCTGTTCTCATTATTTTTATATGCTTGAATTTCTTTTTCAGGGTGTGTTGATGTAGAGCTAAAAACTTTGAATGGATAAGATTTTATTTGCTAAAGCACCGTGTATCATACGCAGTTGCTACGCTTTTTTGGTTTTTTTTGTACTTTTCTTTTTATCCACGATGGAAAAATATGTTTCGTTTTGGATTCATTCATTAACCACTTCAGCTCTGGAAGGCACTGCGCTATTTTACCTGGTAATTGCAGTTACGCAACACTGTACCCAAACAAAATGTATATCATTTTTTTTCACACAAATAGAGATTTCTTTTGGTGATATTTTTATTTTTTGTGATATAAACGAAAAAATACCAAAAATTTTGAAAAAAAAAAAAAAAACACTATATTTTTTACTTTCTGCTATAAAACATATCCTATAAAAAATTTAAAAATCAAATTGTCATCATAAATGTAGGCCAAGATGTATTCTACTACAAGTCTTTGGTAAAAAAAAAAAAAATCCCAATAAGTGCATATTGATTGGATTGCGCAAACGTTGTAGTGTCCAAACTATGGAATATATACTGGAATTTTTCTTTCTCTTTTTTTTTTTTTTATGCTACCCTGTTTCCCCCGAAAATAATACCTAGTGTGATTCCATTGTCGGTGATGGCTGCAATATAAGCCCTACCCCCCAAATAAGCCCTAGTTAAAGTCCTTGTAGGTCTTATTTTCAGGGTAGTGCTTATTTTCGGGGGAAACAGGGTAGGGCTTATTTGGGGGGTAGGGCTTATATTGCAGCCATCACCAACAATCACACTAGGTCTTATTTTCGGGAAAACAGGGTAGTAATGGCGGCGATCAGCAACTTATAACAGGGCTGTGATAGTGCGCCGGACAATCTAACACTAACTGACGCTGGGGGGAACTGACTGACTGACACTGACATAACCAGTGACACTAATACAGTGATCATAATATGCATTGTCCCTGTACTAATGACAATGGGCAGGAAGGGGTTAACAAGGGGTTAAATGTGTGCCATAGGCTTCATGTACACTAGCAGCTCCTAGGCTCGAGTTTAGGAGCTTTTGGCGTTTTTTTTTGCCAAAGCGCCTAAACTCAACTCCATAAAAGCCTATCTGTCCATGTAGACATACGGCTTTTAGCAAAGTTTAGGAACTGCCGCGTTTAGATGAGCTTCAACCTCCCTCTCTTGAAAGCAGAAGAATCATCCACCTCTGGTCACCACGCTTGATTAGTTTCTGACCACCATTTTCTCTGTATACTCACTCTCTGACCTTGTCACCATACCTACTCTCTATGACCCCTGGTGACCCTGCCTAGACTTTCTATGACCACTGGCCACCACACTAGATCACTTTCTGACCACCATTTTCTCTGTATACTCACTCTCCGATCTTGTCACCATACCTACTCACTCCGACCTCTGGTGACCCTGCCCACTCCTTCTGTGACCCCTGTTTCCCACCTTTGCTCACTCTCTGACAACTATGCTTACTCACTCTCTGACCACTGTTTTCTCCATTTTATCACTCTTTGACCTTGTCACCATACCTACTCACACTCTGATCCCTGGTCACCCTGCCTACTCCTTCTTTGACCACTGGCCACCACACTAGATCACTTTCTGACCACCATTTTCTCTGTATACTCACTCTCTGACCTTGTCACCATACCTGATACCTTGTCACCAATCTGACCTCTGGTTGCCCGGCCTACACCCTTACCTACTCTCTGACCACCCTCTGTCACCCCTGTTCACCATCCTTGCTCACTCTATAACAACACTACTTGCTTACTCTCTGACCTCGTCACCATACCTACTCACACTCTGACCCCTGGTCACCCTGCCTACTCCTTCTATGACCTCTGGTCACCACGCTTGTTCACTTTCTGATCACCATTTTCTCTGTATACTCACTCTATGACCTTGTTACCATAGCTACTCATCTGACCTCTGGTTACGCTGCCTACTCCTTCTGTGACCCCTGTTCACCACCCTTGATCACTCTCTGACAACTAGCTTGCTCACTCTCTGACCACTTTCTGTGATCCCTATTCACCACCCTTGCTTACTCTCTGACAACTCTGCTTGCTCACTCTCTGACCTCTGTTCACCCTGCCTACACCTATGACCCCTGACCAACACAGTAGATCACTTTCTGACCACCATTTCCCCCCGTATACTCACTATCTGACCTTGTCATCATACCTACTCACTCTGACCTCTGGTGACCCTGCCTACTCCTTCTGTGACCCCTGTTCACCACCCTTGCTTACTCTCTGACAACTCTGCTTGCTTACTCTCTGATCTTGTCACCATACCTACTCACACTCTAACCTCTGGCCACCCTGCCTACTCCTTTTGTGACCTCTGGTCATCACGCTTACTCACTCTCTGACCTTTGGAAGCCCTGATTGCCGGATGGGATTTTAACTGAGAACCCCAGTGCTGCAAGGCAGAAAAGCTAAGCCACTGTGCTGCAACTTTTAACAAAAACTTTATTACAACACAGCAATAGCTTTACTCCCCCACATCCCAACAAATCCTGATGTAACATCATCATCTGCCCTCAGTTTTTTTTTTTTTTTCCATGGAAGCCCCCTTGACGCGCGCCATTGACATTTAATCAGAGATTTCACTTTTATTCCACAAACAGCATAGACATTGATTTTATTGATTGCCAGACAAAACCACAACAAAACCATGTTAATCTTTAAATACCAAACAATTTACTGTCTCCCTCCTTCCCTGCCGACACAATTTATTAGGATTTTAGACTTCTTAATGCAAAAATAAAAATAAATAAATATAAAAAAGTTGCTCTCACTATGATAGGAGAGAAGAAAAAAAACAAACTGGTGTCCTCCCCGGCTTCCTATTAAAGATTTATTGTATTAATGGTATGACTCATGTGGATGTGTTCAGTCTGAGCCGGCACACAATTAAATATGCAACGGACAAAAGTGACTCCCTCTGGTTAACTAACTGAATGGCAGGCACTGGAGCCACACTGAGTCTGTGTTCGTCGTCAGCCAAAAAGGTAACGCAAGGAATTAATTTGCCTCCGACGTCTCCATAAATCCGTACAGATTATCTGTTGCATCTAAACACACGTGCCTTGTACTACAAGACGCACAGCGTGTCCAGCATAGAGCTTCGTACTCATCTGATAATAGGAAGTGTACGCACTTTCTGCAAATAAAACCCCCCTTTAGGCTTAAACTGCAGGAAAATTATATAAAAGATGAAATGAACAAAAATAGCTTTGACTGCAATATGTATCGACAATCCGAAGATTTCCCATGCAGTATTTTTTCTTCCACTAGATTTCCTCAGTCTGATGGCCAGCATCATCTATGAGCTCAGGTCATCCCGGACCAACCCCAAGCTTGTGACTGGACAGTGAAAGGAGAAGTAGCGCAATAATGAGCTCATCTCTCCGTCGTTATAAAAGATAAGATTTACAGTATTTGTTTCTGGCCGCTAGATGTCCTCAGTTTGATGGGCAACATTACATATGAGCTCAGGTCATCCCGGGCCGACCCCCAAGCTTGTGACTGGACAGTGAAAGGAGGAGGAGCAAAAGATAAAATTTGCAAAACCAGCTTTGCCTACAACATTCATCTTTAATATTGAGATTTCCCCTTCAGTATTTGTTTCTGGCCGCTAGATGTCCTCAGTTTGATGGGCAACATTACATATGAGCTCAGGTCATCCCGGGCCAACCCCCAAGCTTGTGACTGGACAGTGAAAGGAGGAGGAGCAAAAGATAAAATTTGCAAAACCAGCTTTGCCTACAACATTCATCTTTAATATTGAGATTTCCCCTTCAGTATTTGTTTCTGGCCGCTAGATGTCCTCAGTCTGATGGGCAACATTACATATGAGCTCAGGTCATCCCGGGCCTACCCCCAAGCTTGTGACTGGACAGTGAAAGGAGGAGGAGCAAAAGATAAAATTTGCAAAACCAGCTTTGCCTACAACATTCATCTTTAATATTGAGATTTCCCCTTCAGTACTTGTTTCTGGCCGCTAGATGTCCTCAGTCTGATGGGCAGCATTACATATGAGCTTCAGGTCATCCCGGGCCTACCCCCAAGCTTATAACTGGACAGTGAAAGGAGGAGAAGCAAAAGATAAAATTTACGAAACCAGATTTGGTCACAATATTCATTCAGTCTGGAGATTTCCCGTACATTACTTGCTTCTGTTACTAGATGTCCTCAGTCATAATGGCCAACATCACATATGAGTTTAGGTCATCCCGGACCAACCCCCAGCTTGTGACTGGACAGTGAAAGGAGAAGCAGTACAGTGATGAGCTCATCTCTCTGTCGTTATAAAAGATAAGATTTACAAAACCAGCTTTGCTTACAACATTCCTCTTTAATATTGAGGTTTCCCCTTCAGTATTTGTTTCTGGCTGCTAGATGTCCTCAGTCTGATGGGCAACATTACACATGAGCTCAGATCATCCCGGGCCTACCCCAAAGCTTGTGACTGGACAGTGAAAGGAGGAGGAGCAAAAGATAAAATTTGCAAAACCAGCTTTGCCTACAACAATCATCTTTTAATATTGAGGTTTCCCCTTCAGTATTTGTTTCTGGCCGCTAGATGTCCTCAGTCTGATGAGCAGCATTACATATGAGCTCAGGTCATCCCGGGCCTACCCCCAAGCTTGTGACTGGATGGTGAAGGGAGGAGGAGCAAAAGATAAAATTTGTAAAACCAGATTTGGTCAGAATATTTATTCAGTCTGGAGATTTCCCATACATTACTTGCTTCTGTTACTAGATGTCCTCAGTCATAATGGCCAACATCACTTATGAGTTTAGGTCATCCCGGACCAACCCCCAGCTTGTGACTGGACAGTGAAAGGAGAAGCAGCACAGTGATGAGCTCATCTCTTTGTCGTTATAAAAGATAAGATTTACAAAACCAGCTTTGGCTGCAATATTCATCTTCAATATGGAGATTTCAGCATTTGTTTCTTCTGCTAGATGTCTTCAGTCTGATGGCCAGCATTATATATGAACTTAGGTCATCTCAGACCAACCCCAAGCTTGTGACTAGACAGTGAAAGAAAAAGCAGCACAGTGATGAGCTCATCTCCCTCTCCTTATAGAGGAGAACCTTTACAAAACCAGCTTTTTGCCTGAAATATTCATCTTCAATCTGGAGATTTTCCCCTTCAGTACTTGTTTTTGGCCACTAAATGTCCTCAGTCTGATGGCCAGCATTACATATGAGCTCAGGTCATCCTGGGCCGACCCCGAGCTTGTGACTGGACAGTGAAAGGAGGAGCAGCAAAAGATAAAATTTACAAAACCAGCTTTGGTCGCAATATTAATTCAATCTGGAGATTTCCCATACATTACTTGTTTCTGCTATTAGATATCCTCAGTCTAATGGCCAACATCACTTATGAGCTCAGGTCATCCCGGACTAACCCCCAGATTGTGAATGGACAGTGAAAGGTGAAGCAGCACAGTGATGAGCTCATCTCTCTGTCACTCTGCTCTCTCTTCCTATCAGCATGCTTGTTGCCAGCAAATAAACAGTCCGACCCCTGATTGGCATAGAGTAGAATATGCTGTGGGGGCTGGTCTAGCAGTACAGCAGAGGATTGAGTAAGTAAATAATCTTTTCTATGTCCCCTAGACCTACATGAGTGATTAACCCTTGCACTGCCTCACTGCAAAGGATATTTTTTTTAATCTCCCAGATCTTGCCAGTAGGCTGATCAAACACATCATTTAAGCATCTGTAAAAAGATCAACAGATATTTTTTAAACAAGAACTCCAACCAAAAACAATAAGATGCCCTCAGTCTGATGGCCAACATCAACCTCAAGCTTGTGACTGGACAGTGAAAGGAGAAGCAGCGCAGTGATGAACCCCTCCCTTTTTCTCTCTGCTCTCTCCTCCTATCAGCATGCTTCTTGTCAGCACATGAAAAGATTAACCCCTGATTGGCATGGAGTAGAATGCGCTGTGAGGACTGGTTTAGCAGTATAGCAGAGGATTGGGTAAGTAAACAATCTTTTCTATGTCCCCCACACCTAAATGAGTATTTGATCCTTGCATGCCCCACTGCAAAGAATAATTTTTAAATCTCCCAGAGCTTGCCAGTAGGCTGATCACATGCATCCTTTAATCATCTGGAAAAGAACTACACATATTAGTTAAACAAGAACTCCAGCCCAAAACAACAAGATGTCCTCAGTCTGATGGCCAGCATCAACTATGAGCTCAGGTCGTCCCAGACTAATCCCAAGCTTGTGGCTGGACAGTGAAAGAAGAAGCAGCACAGTGATGAGCTTATCTCTCTTTCTCTCTGCTTTCTCCTCCTATCAGCATGCCTCTTGTCAGCAAATGAACAGATTGTCCCCTGATTGTCATGGAGTATAATGTGCTGTGAGGACTGGTCTAACAGTACAGCAGAGCATCAGGTGAGCTGTTAATCTTTTTTGTCCCCTAGACCTAAATAAGCAATTAACCTTTGCAGTGCCGAAACTGCCCCACTGCAAGGAATCATTCTTAAGTCTCCCAGAGCTTGGCTTAGAGCTGATCACACGCATCCTTTAAACATCTGGAATATAAATTCAGATATTCTTTAACTGCTTGCCGCCCGCCCACCGTCAAATGATGGCGGGGCAGTGCGGCTCTCGTTCTGGGATGCCGTCATATGACGGCGTCCCAGAACGGGCGCGCAGCGATCATCAGTGCCCTGATTACAGTATAGCAATACAGTGTCACCATACAGTGTCCATCATTGCCCATCAGTGGCAGCAATCAGTGCCTACAAGTGCCACCAATCAGTGCCCATTAGTGATGAAAAGGAAAACAAAGTAGATATGGCGCTGTTCTACTGCTAACAAATAGTGGTTGAAGATATGATACTAGAAATGTATGTAAAATATATTACATGTGTATACTACTCCCTTTTGGGAAAATCTTAGAAAATAAGGAGATAATTCACAGCATTCCTGTTAATAAGTGTTACCAATGTGTATCAATTGCGTGAACCAAATAAAAACAAAACAAAAAGTACGTATACCGTGTGATCTTTAAACTAAAAAGAAACAAAGTGTGTAATCCTTGGTGTGGAAAAACAATATATAATATCCGTTAGGGTAAAGTGAACTAAAAATATAATAAACGACTAAATGCAATTCCTGTGCATACTAGACCAATCTAAGGTGCAATTACAATTACTATGCATACCAAAAATGATCGGGAGTGCAATTACTATTTAGAACAGGCAGATCCCCTGTATGTGCAATTCTACAATGTACATTTTAAATAAAAACTGATAGGAGAAACTTCAAATAACTAAAAATGATAAATTATAAAGTGCTCTTGTGCCAGTGAAGAAATCCGTGTTCTAATCTGGTGGACATTGGAAGAGGCACATGTGGGCCCTTATCTGCCTGAGACAATGGCTCCAATGATTTTGGTTACCAACTATCCCACCGATACCAATGATTTGAACAGCTTTTCTTCCCTGGTGGCCATTATCCTACCGACACCAATGCTTTGGGGAGCTATTCTCCCCTGGTGGCAACTATCCCACTGACATCAATGATTTACATAGTTACGTAGTTAGTCTGATTGAAAAAAAGACACAAGTACATCTAGTTCAACCAATAATTGGGGGGACTGTTCTTTCCTGGTGGCCACTATCACACTGGCACCAATGAATTGGGGAGCAACTCGTTTCTGGTGGCCATTATCCTACTGACACCAATGATTTGGGTGGTATTCTTCCCTGGTGGCCATTATGCCAATGACACCAATTATTTGGGGCGCTATTCTTCCCTGGTGGCCATTATCCCACTGACATCAATAATTTGGGGGGGGGGTCTACCCTTCCCTGGTGGCCACGATCATACTGGCACCAATGATTTGGGGGACTGCTCTTTCCTGGTGGCCATTATCCTACTGATACCAATGATTTGGGGAGCTATTCTTTCCTGGTGACCACTATACCATTGACATCAATAATTTGGGGGGGTTACTTTTCCATGGTGGCCACTATCTCACTGACATTAATGATTTGGGGGATACCCTGACCTGGTAGCCGTTATCCTACTAACTCCAAATAGTTTGGGGGGGATATTCTTTCCTGGTGGCCTCTATCCAACTCACACCAATGTTTTGGGGTCGACTGTAGCTTGGTGGCCACTATCCCTTTGACATCAATAATTTGGGGGCATTATTCTTCCCTGGTAGCCACTATCCCACTGACACCAAAGATTTGGGACGTACTCTTCCCTGGTTGCCATTATCCTACTGACACCAATGATTTGTGGGGCTATTCTTCCATTGGGGCCATTTGCCCAATGACACCAAGGATTTGGGGAGCTTTCCTTGTGGCCACTATTCCGCTGGCACCAATTATTTTTCGGAGCTATTCTTTCCTGGGTGGCCATTATACCACTGACACCAATGATTTGGAGAGCTATTCTTCAATGGTGGCCACTATTCCCCTGACATCAATAATTTGGGAGCGAATATCTAAATTGTGGTCACACAACTACTAATGATTTAGGGGGGTACTCTTCCCTGGTTGCCATTATCCTACTGACACCAATGATTTGGGGGCTATTCTTCCCTGGGGGCCATTTGCCCAATGACACCAAGGATTTGGGGATCTATGCTTTCCTTGTGGCCACTATTCCGCTGGCACCAATTATTTTTGGGAGCTATTCTTTCCTGGGTGGCCATTATACCACTGACACCAATGATTTGATTTGCTATGCTTCCCTGGTGGCCACTTTCCCACTGACACCAATGATTTGGAGAGCTATTCTTCCATGGTGGCCACTATTCCCCTGACATCAATGATTTGGGAGCGAATATCTAAATGGTGGTCACACAACTACTAATAATTTAGGGGGGTATTCTTCCAATGGGGGGGGGGGCAACTATCCAACTGATACCTATGCCTTTAAATACATATTCTTCATTCTGATATTTTAAATGCCTGGATTTTTATTGTTGGAGCATGGAATGTTTTTGAAAGAATTTATAGTGCTCTGGTCTTGCCAAAATTGAGAACTCTTGGATTGAAGGACACTTGAGAACCCTTGAATTGAAGGACAATTGAGAAACCTTGGATTGAAGGACAATTGTTCAAAGGTCCTTTAACCCACCAGTTCGGGCTGTGGGAGGACACCTAAGCAGAATTTTACATTCAACAATGACAGAATTGTTTTTGTTCTTGAGCTACACAATACAGTGCAGTGGCCTTGGTGCTTTTGTATGCCTTTAAAACAATAAAACGTTAGAGACCAGAATAGCCCTTCAAAGCAAAATAAAAAAATGTCACTCTC
This sequence comes from Lithobates septentrionalis, assembly GCA_037952835.1. NCBI lineage: Eukaryota > Metazoa > Chordata > Amphibia > Anura > Ranidae > Lithobates > Lithobates septentrionalis. The sequence continues at coordinate 456,146 of JBBDGP010003761.1, forward strand.
AGTCAAACTTTTTGTTCTTTTAAACTTTGCCTCCATTGTCTGGCTACCGCCGGTGAACAATCTCACCTACACGTAGGTGTCAACTTGAGCGTTCTCAGACATTTTTCCTTGTTCCTGTTTTATATTTTTATATCAAATCTTGAGACATGAAATTTCTGCTCTTCAAAGTAATTCTTTCTTATTTTATTTTATTTTTTTACAGCTTCTCAACTGCTCTTAAAAGTGTGATTAAGTGTTAAGATTAAGAATTTAATCACAGCGCTTGGGTGAGGGATGCATGCTGGCTTTTTCCATTTGATAAAAGAAGCAAAATACTTAAAATGCGGCTGAATAAAAAAAAAAAGAAAAAAAGAAAAAACTTTAAAAGAAGAAAAAAAAATGCTACAAAATGACTGAAAAGTGTTTTGTAACTTCTGAGCATTTTTTTTAATGTTTTTCACAGCATCACAGTTACTTCTGTTTTATTTATTTTTTATGTGTTACTTACGAATTTGAATGTACATGAATCAAAAATAAATATAAATGTTTGTTTGCTTTGTTCTACAGTCCTGTAAAAGTGTTTTTTTTTTTGTTTTTTTTCATTTCTATTTTTTTTAACATTCTACAAACTAAAAAGGAAAAAAATACTATCCACTTCAGCTCCAGAAGATTCTACCCGCTTCCTAACCAGGCCATTAACTGGTGATTGTACGGTCATGCAATGTTGTACCCAAAAATATTTATATCATTTTTTTTCACACAAACAGAGCTTTCCTTTGGTGGTATTTGACCACCATTGGGTATTTTATTTTTTAAGATATAAATATATACATATATATATATATTTTCCACTTACTGCTATAAAATATCTATATATCAATATCTATATCGATATATAGATATATCTCTATAGATATATCTATAGAGAAATATCTATATATCGATATAGATCTATATCTATATCTATATCTATATATATATATATATAAATATTTATATATATATAGATCTATAGATATATATAGATCTATAGATATATATATAGATCTATATATATATATATATATATATATATATATATATATATATATATATAGATAGATAGATAGATAGATAGATAGATAGATAGATAGATAGATAGATAGATAGATAGATAGATAGATAGATAGATATTTCTTCATACATTTTGGCCAAAATGTATTCTATCTTCGGTAAAAAACAAAAAAACAAAATCCCAATAAGTGTAAATTGATTGGTTACAAACTATGGTATATATACTGGAATTTTTTATTTATTTTTATTTATACTATTAATTGCGGTGATCAGCGACTTATAGTGGGACTGCCATAGGTGTGCACAGCCCATTGCATTAGGACAGGGGTAGGCAACCTGAGGCCCTCCAGCTGTTGTGGAACTACATATCCCATGAGGCATTGCAAGGCTGGCAGTTACTCAATTACTTACAACTACTCCCAGAGGCATGATGGGACTTGTAGTCCTGCAAAAGCTGGAGGGCCCTTGGTTGCCTAACCCTGCATTAGGGTGTGCACCCCAAAGCTCAAACACACATGCCTTTCTCTGCAGCCTCAGCTGCACTGAACAGTGAATAAATGGGAAGTGCTCTGTGCTGAGCGGCTTCCTGTTCATACACAAACTGAAGCATAGTAAACACAATTTACTATGCTTCGGTTATGAATGGACACAGTGAGTGAGTGTGTTCACCGCGTTCATTTGGAAAAGGAAGGGGCCGGTAAATGACATATTTACTAGCTCCTTCCCCCCGCTCACCATCCTGTAAGATCCCCTGCAGCAGCCAGTGGGAGAGGAAAGGAGGGAAGCCAGCAGCATTGCGGAGACGCCGACAAGGGGGGATACCCGGGCAGTAGGGGGGATTGGCACTGCACATAGTAGTTAGAGTGTGCCCACGCACACCCCCTGCACACGCCTATGGGGACTATGATATTGCGGTAGACAATCTGACACTTACTGATGCTGGAGGTGAACTGACTAACTGACATCACCCGTGACACTAATACAGTGATCAGCGCTAATAATATACACTGTGGCTGTCTCCACAAGGCTGAAGAGCTGCTGATCGAATTTAACCCTCTTGAAATTTAACCACTCTTCAAGAAATACAGCCCTAAAGAAGGGGGAGGCAATTCCCCCGAAACACGTTGGCTCTACTTGTTTACTCTTATGTCAAATAAATAACTATAAAATTCATCAAGTGAGCCCTTTCTCCTTTTGGACATGGGGCGTTCCTCTTCAATCACCCAAATAAATATACACTGTCATCGTACTAATGACACTGGCTGGGAAGGGGTTAATATCTAGGGCAACTAATAGGGCTAAATGTGTGCCCAACAATTGTGCTGCTTTTACTAAGCAATGTGCCGGTTTTTACTACCTGCTTTGCTTTGCAGGGAGAAAAAAAATGGAACATTGCTGCTGTCTGTAGAGAGCTCTGTGTTTTTGACCAACACATAGCTCTCTTTTGTCATTCGCTCAGCCAATCAGTGGGTGCCAGGTATAAATCATTGGGCGGGACCCGCTGATTGGCTTGTGCTGCATCGTAAGACAGAACAGTCTTCCTGGAAGAAAGCCACCAATGTACAGGTATGTGATTGTGCCTGTACGAGCCGACCTGCTGCGGCGAGTCGGCAAGCGGTTAAAATGATAAAAGTTGGGATTATTCCTAATAAAAAAAAATTGATACTGCCGCTGTATATTGTGACAAGTCTGCAATTTATTTAAGGAGATGTGTAAACTTACTGACAGGTCAACTTTAAAATACAAGCATACACTTTCTACTTCTCATCTGTAGAAAGAAGGACACAATAAACAATAGGAGAAGGAAAGCGACGGCGAACGCTCAAAGGGCAAACGCATTCGTGAAATAACCTCCGCGATAACCAGGAAAAGTCATGAAACAAGAAACTGTTTAAAATGACAAAAGAAAAAATGGAAAATAGATGGGGACCCAATTCCCTTTAATGTTAAAAGACTAACGGCAACGGCCGTACCCCCCCCCCCCCCCCCCCGCGGCACGCAGCTTATTTATCAGCAGAAAACCAGCGCACTTATGTCCATTACGATCCTCAAATCCGTCCAAGTAATGGAAACGCGCATCAGTTATTGAAAACAGCCAATTACTGGGCATAAAGCAGGGCAGAGAGTAATAAGATACAGATAGTGCAGCTACATAAAGCACTTTGTGAATTCCACATGCTGCGCACAAGACAAAGTAATTGATTTTCTTTTTTTTTCCCCATCTAAGATGAAACAAGTTATCACTAAAATATAGTCCATTGCTGTCAGTTTGACAATTTAATTACCTTCATCTATCTGATTCCTTTTCATTCTGAACTGGAAAAAAAAATGGTGAAGCTTGGCAACAGAAAAGTAAACTGGACTGAAGCCGCAAGTGTCTGCCCAGAGGGGATGGAAATTTTGGAAAAACGTGAGGCCCTGGCATTCTCCGGAGGAAAGTAAAACAACTTCCATTGGGGTATTTTGCCGAGTAAAAAATAGAAGCGTCTGGTACATTTGGTCAAACAAGTTTTTTTTTTTCCTATTTATTTATTTATTTATTTTTATTTGATTTAAAAAGTTTATTGAGTAAATTACAGCCATATACTGTGAGATTAAATCCAGACCAGGTTCAATAAAATGGCTTTGGATGTTATCACACACCATACAATTAAGTCTGAAGAAAGGGCGGCCCTTCCACGAAACATGTTGTCTGTCTTTTATTTAATAAACTCTAAAATCAGCTTGAAACTAGTTGATCATTTGTATTGGAGGCTCTTCACATTACTCATGAAAATCAAATATCTGTTGAGTGGTCCATTGACTGTCATTGATTGACCACAACTGGGTCACCATTTACTGTGCCTTCATTGCAGAGTAACATCCTCAAAGGGGAAGTAACTTTAGGATTTTTTTTTTCTTATTTCTATTTATTTTTTATTTGAGTTTTGATTTGAAAAGTTTATTGAGTAAATTACAGCCATATACTGTGACATTAAATCCAGACCAGGTTCAATAAAATGGCTTTGGATGTTATCACACACCATACAATTAAGTCTGAAGAAAGGGTGGCCCTTCCCCGAAACATGTTGTCTGTCTTTTATTCAATAAACTCTAAAATCAGCTTGAAACTAGTTGATCATTTGTATTGGAGGCTCTTCACATTACTCATGAAAATGTAATATCTGCTGAGTGGTCCATTGACTGTCATTGATTGACCACAACTGGGTCACCATTTACTGTGCCTTCATTGCAGAGTAACATCCTCAAAGGGGAAGTAACTTTAGGATATTTTTTTTTTTTCTTATTTCTATTTATTTTTTATTTGAGTTTTGATTTTAAAAGTTTATTGAGTAAATTACAGCCGTATAGTGTGAGATTAAATCCAGACCAGGTTCAATAAAATGGCTTCAGATGTAATCACACACCATACAATTAAGTCTGAAGAAAAGGCGGCCCTTCCCCGAAACATGTTGTCTGTCTTTTGTTCAATAAACTTTAAAATCAGCTTGAAACTAGTTGATCATTTGTATTGGAGGCTCTTCACATTACTCATAAAAATGAAAAATCTGTTGAGTGGTCCATTGACTGTCATTGATTGACCACAACTGGGTCACCTTTTACCGTGCCTTCATTGTAGAGTAACGTCCTCAAAGGGAAAGTAACTTTACGATTGATGAAACGCTAACTTGGATTGCTTCAGAACTACCACGCGCCTACTAAGTTTGGAAAATACAAGGGCTTTACCGATAGTGGCATTTTTCTAGGAAAGGGAAACTACTTCCATCAGGGTGTTTTCACGAGTAAGCGTTAGGAGCGCCTGGTACAAATGATCAAGTAACTTTTGATTTAATTTTTTTTTACATTTATTTTTACATATTTACTTAATTTGGTTTGAAAAGTTTATTGAGTAAATTACAGCCAGGGCTTAACCCTATGGTGTGAGATTAAATCCAGACCAGATTCAATAAAATAGCTTCAGATGTAATCACACAACATATAATTAAGTCTGAAGAAAGGGCGGCCCTTCCCCGAAACATATTGTCTGTCTTTCATTCAATAAACTTTAAAATCCGCTTGAAACTAGTTGATCTGTATCAGAGGCGCTTCACATTACTCATGAAAATGAAATATCTGTTAAGCGGTCCATTGACTGCCATTGATTGACCACAACTGGGTCACCATTTACTGTGCCTTCATTGTAGAGCAGCATTCTCAAAGAGGAAGTAACTTTAGGATTTTTAAGTTTTTTTTTCTTATTTCTATTTATTTATTTTTGATTTGATTTTTGATTTGAAAAGCTTATTGAGTAAATTAAAGCAATATAGTGTGAGATTAAATCCAGACCAGATTCAATAAAATGGCTTTTGGATGTAATCAGACACCATACAATTAAGTCTAAAGAAAGGGTGACCCTTCCCTGAAACACGTTGTCTGTTTTTTTATTCAATAAACTTTCAAATCAGCTTGAAACTAGTTGATCATTTGTATTGGAGGCTCTTCACATTACTCGTGAAAATTAAATATTTTCAGTGGTCCATTGACTGTCATTGAATGACCACAACTGGGTCACCATTTACTGTGCCTTCATTGCAGAGTAACGTCCTCAAAGGGGAAGTAACTTTAGGATTAATCAAACACTAACATGGATTGCTCCAGAACTACCACACGCCTACTAAGTTTGGGAAATACAAGGGCTGTACAAAGAGTGGCGTTCTTCTGGGGAAAGGGAAACTACTTCCATCAGGGTGTTTTCACAAGTAAACATTAGGAGCGCCTAGTACAAATGATCAAGTAACTTTTGATTTTAATTTTTTTTTACATTTATTTTTACATATTTATTTAATTTGGTTTGAAAAGTTTATTGAGTAAATTACAGACAGGGCTTAACCCTAATGTGTGAGATTAAATCTATACCAGATTCAATAAAATGTCTTTGGATGTAATCACACACCATACAATTAGGTTTTGAAGAAAGGACGGCCCTTCCCCGAAACATGTTGTCTGTCTTTTATTCAATAAACTTTAAAATAAGATTAAAACTAGTTTATCATTTGTATCGGAGGCTCTTCACATTACTCATGAAAATAAAATAACTGTTGAGAGGTCACTAGTCAATCAAATGCCAACTTGGATTGCTCCAGCACTGCAATGCGCACCAAGTGGCATTCTCCAGAGGAAAGGGGAACGACTTCCATTGAGGTGTTTTTATTACTAAAAGTGAGGAGCTCCTGGTACGATTGGTCAAGCAACTTTTAATTTTTCTATTTTTTATTTATTTAATTTGATTTGAAAATCTAATGAGTAAATTACAGCCAGAGCTTAAAGTGGTTGTACACCCTGTACAACCACTTTTACCTACAAGTAAGCCTATATTAAGGCTTTACCTGTAGGTGCTTGAAATATCTCCTAAACCTCCACGGTTTAGGTGATATTTACGAAAGACCTGAGTACCGATGTTATCGTGCATGCACATTTTAGAAAGGGCACATTGTGGCGTTTCTAATAGGGCTAATCCCGTGACTGGCGGCTCCCGTGCGCATGTCACTGACTCCGGCCAGTCACAGTGCCAGAGTTCGCGGCCCCGGAAGGAAAAGGGGTGAAGATGGATGCTCAGCGCTAGTGGGGACAACGGTGACATCGCGGGCTTCGGTTTCAGGTAAGTGACACATAATAGCCCATTATGCTTTACCTTTGTAGGGAAAAAAAGAGGAAGTAAAACCCACCAGGGTTTACTTCCTCTTTAACCATATGGTGTGAGATTAAATTCAAACCAAACTCAATAAAATGGCTGTAGATTTAATCACACACCATACAATTACGTTTGAAGAAGGGAAGGCCTTTCCCCGAAACATGTTGTCTGTATTTAATTCACTAAACTTTAAAAAATCAACTTGAAACTAGTTGACCGTTTGTACTGGACGCTCATAACTTTATTCATGCAAATGGAATGACTGTTGAGTGGTCCAGTTGACTGCCATTGATTGACCACAACTAGGTCATCTTTTACTGTGCCTTAATTGTAGCGTAACGTCCTCAAAGTAACTTTAGGGTTAATCAAACGCTAACTTGGATTGGTCTAGTGCTACCACATGCCTACTAAAATACAAAGGCTGTACCAAAAGTAATGAAAAAAATGGGCAAAACTTTTTTTTTACACACAGATACCAACTCCCTGTTGCAAAAATATGAATGAGATATATATGAGGGTACAAGATGGCTTCAGCTCCTGTTCTCTGCCTGTAGAGGACTCCTCAGACACCTTTCATACTTTTTGGGGCTTTATTGTAGATGCCCCTAATTAAACCCCGAAAAAAGGAGAACTTTTTCACTTTAAAAAAAAATGTGCAAAAAATGGCGGTACACAAATAATGATTATAAAAAAATATAGATAAAAATAAAGCTCCCCAAATAATGTGTCTATGAGAATGTTTGACCATTCTTCCAGAAGCGAATTTGTGAGGTCAGGCACTGATATTGGACAAGAAGGCCTGGCTCGCAATCTCCGCTCGAATTCATCCCAAAGATGTTCTATTGGGTTGAGGTCAGCAAGGTCCATAAAGACATAGATGAACAAGTTTGGGGAGGAGGAACTTGACTGGCCTGATCTCAACTCGGTTAATTCATCCCACAGGTGTTCTATCGGGTTGAGGTCAGGACTCCGTGCAGGCCAGTCAAGTTCCTCCACTCCAAACTCGCTCATCCATGTCTTTATGGACCTTGCTTTGTGCCCCGCTTCGCAGTCATGTTGGAACAGGAAGGGGCCATCCCCAAACTGATCCCAACCCGATAGAACACCTTTGGCATGAATTAGAGAGGAGACTGTGAGCCAGGCCTTCTTGCCCAACATCAGTGCCTGACCTCACAAATGCACTTCTGGAAGAATGGTCAAACATTTCCATAGACACACTCCTAAACCTTATGGACAGCCTTCCCAGAAGAGTTGAAGCTGTTATAGCTGCAAAGGGTGGGCCAACTCAATATTGAACCCTACGGACTAAGACTGGGAGGCCATTAAAGTTCATGAGCATGTAAAGGCAGGCATCCCAAAACTTTTTGGTAATATTGCGTATTTAAACCATATGAAAACCATAACTATAGCTTTTAAAGAGGGCCTGTGGCTAAGCTGTGAATTTTGTTGGGCTGGTAGGCCCATTGATTGCTCAAGGTTCCTTTCAGCCCCAACATTTCCCATAGCCTGGACACAGGTTCACTCTAAAATATATAAACAATGGTTTTCCCAGGAAACATTAAGAATTATTTTAATAAATTAATAAATGTAATACATTATTATTATTATTATTATTATTATTATTATTATTATTATTATTATTATTTATTAAATTAATTTAATAAATTATTATTATTATTCCCAAGAGACATTAAGAATTATTTTAATAATATATAATATAAATATAAATGTGCTAATGTTTTATATCATGTTAATCATGATAATGTATAATAAAATATAATCATGATAATAATCATAATTTACATCATGATTTTTTTTTTTCCAGGAAACATTAGGAATTATTTTATTAAGTTATTATTAATATTACTACTACGACTACTACTACTAATCATTATAATAATAATAATAATAATAATAATAATAAATCATTATTATTATTATTTTTACATTGTTTTATTAATTCTTATTCATTACCTGGATTAGTGACTCTGACAATTTTTCTTCATCTACTTCTAAAATGATGTTCTTGATTTCATCATAAGGCATCCGAAATGATCCCAGGAAGATGGCTGAAAGGTAAAACACAAAGTAGATCAGAAATACAAAAAGTCGGCACAGATAAAGATGCAACTGCAAAAGACGGAAATGACTGTGAGTAATAGCAAAGAACAATATATAATATAAGCTGTCAGATTGATCAATGTAATGTTATTAAGCCAATACGCAGGGCTAAATGCAGCTTTCACAAGGCGCCTGCACATAATATTTTATTTTCTTCCTAAGCCTTGTTCTGCGTTGGGCCACTCATCCTCGCAGCACATCTATTACCCGCCAATCTGACTTGGTGCACTTTAAAATAATAACATCTCTGCTTTAGAATAACTAACAATTACGGAGTGAGAAGACCTACTTAACTCAAGCCACTCCATTTACATCTAACAATACTCATTTGCTGGTAGATCCAAAGGAGATTGGACAATCAGATTTTAATATTAAGCTCAATTGAACTTTAAGATAAAACCAGCTAAATACAGGGAGCCTCTGCAGAGAGACTGCTGCTTCCACTCTAGTGATGAGCGCCGGTATGTTCGGATCTTAGGCCAAACTCACTTGGGCAAGCCCATCAGGAAGCTGTCGCCTGTACTGGGCCAATCATCAGCAGCAGGGGCATTCCCTTCCCTGCAGCCTCACATATATATATACAATGGGCATGTACTGTATACATGGGAATGCCTCGGTCCCTTACTACTGGCCAGTATAGGTGACAGCTCCCTGATGGGCTCATTTTCGGTGGGTTTAGACCAGGGCTTTTTTTCAGGGGGAACGCAGTTCCAGCACTGAATGTATGTAATAGCAAGGGGCATGGGGTGTGCTGGAGTGTCTATTAATGCTGGTTGCTGAGGATCTATTGTCACTGGTGGGGATATGTTTTTGTGTGAGGGTCTATTGTTGGTGGTGGGGGTGTTATGTTGCTGGTAAGGATCTACTGTTGAAGGAGCGGTCTATTGTTGCCGGCTGCTGGTGGGTCTATTGATACTGGCCGCTGTAAAATCTGTTGATGTTGCTGGGGTGGATCTTTTGTTTCTGGGGGTTGGTATTTTGTTGTGGGTGGTCCAATGTTTCTGTGTGGGGGTCTGTTGTTGTGTGGGGGAACTATTGTTGCTGGGGTGGGATCTATTGTTGCTAGGGTGGGTCTATTGTTGCTGGGGGATCTACTGTTGCTGGCTGGGGTCCATTATTGCTGGGGGAATCTATTGTTGCTGGCTCCAGGGGATCTATTTTACATCTTTTCTTGTTTTTAGACAAGAACCAAATCCACACAATTGTATTTAGCACCACAAAGTAATACTTGGGGCAGTACTGGGAGGTGGGTAGGGGGCAGAACCAAGGGGCATGCTCAGAGGAGAGTAGGGGGCGGAACCAAGGGACATGATCAGAGGTCGGTACGGGGCGGAACCCAGGAACATGCTCAGAGGAGGGTAGGGGGCGGAACCAAGGGATGTGCTCAGAGGAGGGTAGGGGGCAGAACCAAGGGACGGGCTCAGAGGAGGGTAGGGGTGGAACCAAGGAACATGCTCAGAGGAGGGTAGGGGGCGGAACCAAGGGACATGCTCAGAGGAGGGTAGGGGGCGGAACCAAGGGACATGCTCAGAGGAGGGTAGGGGGCAGAACCAAGGGACATGCTCAGAGGAGGGTAGGGGGCAGAACCAAGGAACATGCTCAGAGGAGGGTAGGAGGCGGAACCAAGGAACATGCTCAGAAGAGGGTAGGGGGCGAAACCAAGGAACATGCTCAGAGGAGGGTAGGGGGCAGAACCAAGGGACATGCTCAGAGGAGGGTAGGGGGGCGGTACCAAAGGACATGCTTAGAGGAGGGTAGGGGGCGGAACCAAGGGACATGCTCAGAGGAGGATAGGGGTGGAACCGAGGGACATGCTCAAAGGAGGATAGGGGTGGAACCAAGGAACATGCTCAGAGGAGGGTAGGGGGTGGAACCAAGGGACATGCTCAGAGGAGGGTAGGGGGTGGAACCAAGGGACATGCTCAGAGGAGGGTAGGGGGCGGAGACAAGGGGGAGTTCCTGCACCAATTATGTGAGAAAATAAGCCCTGGTTTAGATTAGGATATGAACAAGCCCAAGCTCACCCCTACTAGGAGCGTAGGGGCTGAACCAAAGGACATGCTCAGAGGAGGGTAGGGGTGGAACCAAAGAACATGTTGCTGGCTCCAGGGGATCTACATCTTTTCTTGTTTTTAGACAAGAACCAATTCCACACAATTGTATTTAGCACCACAAAGTAATACTTGGGGCAGTACTGGGAGGTGGGTAGGGGACAAGCCCAAGCTCACCCCTACTAGGAGCGTAGGGGCTGAACCAAAGGACATGCTCAGAGGAGGGTAGGGGTGGAACCAAAGAACATGTTGCTGGCTCCAGGGGATCTACATGTTTTCTTGTTTTTAGACAAGAACCAATTCCACACAATTGTATTTAGCACCACAAAGTAATACTTGGGGCAGTACTGGGAGGTGGGTAGGGGGTAGAACCAAGGGACATGCTCAGAGGAGGGGCGGAACCAAGGATCGTGTTAAGAGGAGGGTAGGGGGCGGAACCAAGGGACATGCTCAGAGGAGGGTAGGGGGTGGAACTAAGGGACATGCTCATGGGAGGGTAGGGGGCAGAGACAAGGGGGAGTTCCTGCACCAATTCTGTGAGAAAATGAGCCCTGGTTTAGACTAGGATATGAGCAAGCCCAAGCTCACCCCTACTATTCCACACCAAAGCAGGCAATCAGAAATGCAATTTTATTCAATTTTTTCTAAGCAGCAGGAGGGTAGGGGTGGAACCAAGGAACATGCTCAGAGGAGGGTAGGGGGTGGAACCAAGGGACATGCTCAGAGGAGGGTAGGGGTGGAACCAAAGGACATGCTCATAGGAGGGTAGGGGTGGAACCAAGAAACATGTTAAGAGGAGGGTAGGGGGTGGAACCAAGGGACATGCGCAGAGGAGGGTAGGGGGTGGAACCAAGGGGGAGTTCCTGCACCAATTCTGTGAGAAAAGAAGCCCTATTTTAGACTAGGATATAAACAAGCCCAAGCTCACCCCTACTATTCCACACCAAAGCAGGCAATCAGAAATACAATTTGATTCAAATTTTTCTAAGCAGCAGGAGGGTAGGGGTGGAAAGAAGGAACATGCTCAGAGGAGGGTAGGGGGTGGAAACAAGGGACATGCTCAGAGGAGGGTAGGGGTGGAACCAAAGGACATGCTCAGAGGAGGGTAGGGGTGGAACCGAGGAACATGTTAAGAGGAGGGTAGGGGGTGGGACCAAGGGACATGCTCAGAGGAGGGTAGGGGGCGGAGACAATAGGGAGTTCCTGCATCAATTCTGTGAAAAAATAAGCCCTGGTTTAGACTAGGATATGAACAAGCCCAAGCTCACCCCTACTATTCCACACCAAAGCAGGCAATCAGAAATACAATTTTATTCAAATTTTTCTAAGCAGCAATTTTGATTGGTTGCCTATTGTACAGCATTGTTCTCTGCCCTGTAATTTTACAGAGGCCTGGTAAGGTAGCAGCAATGTAGCGCACAACTTACAAAGGTTTTGGGCTGCTTTGCCGTCGAGAACTCTCAGCTCCTTCACTTTTTTCTTGGCTAGCATTGGCTTCTTCTCCTCCTCTTCCTCCACCGCTTTCTTAGCTGCAAAACAAAAGAAAGTATTAATTATTCTTCTATCCTTATATACTGTGCCTTGTGGTCTAGAGGTTAAAAAAAAATTATTAAAAAAAGAACGCACTTTCAAAAAATGTTCTTTGTATAAAGAGAAATTCCACTGGGCATGTGAGAAGCGCGAGCAGGGGAGGGCCTCATACAGTATGACGGCCTCCCAGAACTAGCTGCCCGCGCTGTAGCGGTCATTTAGCTGTAACGCGGTCTGCAGGTGGTTAAGGAGAAAGCCCAGCACTAGTTTCAAAACGTTTTAAGTATTATGTCCGGACAGACTGGGTCTAAGAAGGTATGTCAATGCATAAAGCGGCATTTGAAACAGAACATGTATGAGATTCTTTTTTCAGGAAATAAACACAGATTACGGGGCTTTTAATGCCTTGGTGTGCAATGCACGCTTGGATGTTTGAAAAGAAAGCCTAGCACTAGCTTAAAAATGTTGACGTATTATAAACAGGCCCTATACAGTAAATAAAGTATTTAACAGTGAAAACTGATTAAGAGAATTTGCAGTAGAGAATGAGATGCAGAATTATCCAACATTGGTGCTGGTGGATAATAACCTTTATACACTTTCTCATAAACACGAGCCAAATGTCTACAAATGTATATGAAAGGCTGCGACATAAACAGGCACACACAATGGGCGCAGTTTTCCGCGCTGTATAAAATCCGCTCTCCTCTGTCCTTGAGTGATTTTGCCAGGGCCAGTCATTTTTTCGTATCTGGCATTGGAGGAATGCATTATTACAAGCTCAAGATTAATCGTCATACCTGACCAATGGGTAGGCAGCATTGTAAACTCGTTATTCAATGGGGAATGCAATCAACATTTAACAACGGAACAAGTTGTCTTCCTGTACATAATGGTGTAAATGGCAACTATATGAGCCCAGCTGCGATAATTTGCCTTTTCATAAAGAAAAAAACATTATAAATGTATAGCAGATGTGACATTGTATGTGTATTGTATATACCATCACTATATTCTCAACTTGTTCAGTTGCATAGATTGAAAAAGACAACGATATAATTGCAAAGTATTCTAGAGTCAGATGTGTTCATTATAAGAAAGGAAAGCGTTAAAGTGGACCTGTCATTAATAGTCACGCTTCGCATGAATTGGAAAGGGCAGCATAATTTTGAGGTGTATGTAAGGTGATTTTTTTTACATTTTTTGCATAGAGTAGGAAGTTGTTGAATCCCATTGGTGAGATTTCTTTTTACTTTCTGTTTTGTAGACACAACAGGAAATGAGAGGAAATCTTTTCTGATTGGCGATGGTATTAAACTGCAAAGCGAACCCTGACTCGGCATTCATACAATGCGTCACTGTGTCTAGGCAAAGCCCCCCGTTGTGGAATTGTTCCTGTACCCTCCCTGCCTGCCCGCCAGCCCCTTGTGTTCTTTGTGTCTCCCCATCTGCCGGTGTTGCTGTACTTCTGCCGGTCTTGTGCCTCAGTGTTTCAGTGCCTAGTTCACCCTGTGTTCCCCTAAGTCTCCAGTGTGCCCTGTATGCTTCTGTGTCTCCAGTGCATCCTCTGTGTCTCCAAGTACATCCTTTGTGCCAACCAACTCTCCATGCACCCTGTACGCTCTTGCAATTTGATGAGCCCAGTACGCCCCTGTACCTCCAGTGTGCTCTTGTCTTTAAGTGTGCCCCCATGCTTCCAAGTACACCCTGTGTGCCCCCATGTCTTTAGTGCGCCCTGTATGCTATAGTGTCTCCAGTGCACACTCTATGTCTTTAAGTGCTCCCTATGTTTCTAAATACACTCCTTTGTCTCTAAGTACATCTTGTGTGCAAACCAAATCTGCAGTGCGCCCAGTACGCCCTTGTTCCTCCAGTGAACCCCCTGTGTCTCTGATTGCTGCCTATGTCTCCAAATATACCCCTGTGCCTCAAGGTACATCCTTTGTTTCCATGTCTCCATGCACGCTGTATGCCCTTGTATCTCCAGTGCTCCCGGTACGCCCTTGCAACTCCCGTTTTTAGGTGTGCCCCCAAGTCTCCCGTGCGCTTTGTATGCTCCTGTGTCTCCAGTGCACCCCTTGCATCTCTGATTGCTGTCTGTGTCTCTAAATACACCCCTGTGCCTCCAACTACATCCTTTGTGACAACCTGTAAGCCTTTGCGTCTCCAGTGCTCCAATTGCGTCCTTTTGTCTTCAGTTCACTTCTGTCTTTAAGTGTGCCTCCATGCCTCCAAGTGCACCCTGGGTGCCCCCATGTCTCCAGTGTGCCCTGTATACTCCTGTGTCCCCATTGCACCCTCAGTGTCTTCAAGTTCTCCCTATGTCTCCAAGTACACCCTGTGTGCAAACCAAGTCTCTAGTGCGCCAGTATGCCCTTGTATCTCTAGTGTGCTCCTGTCTTTAAGTGTGCCCTCATACATCCAAGTGCATCCTGTGTGCCCCCAAGCCTCCAGTTTACCCTGCATGCTCATGTCCCCAATGCACCCCTATGTCAGTGCTCCCGATGTCTCCAATTATAATCCTGTGCCAAAAACATCCTGTGTGCCAACCAAGCCTCCAGTGCACCCTGTATACCCTTGCGTCTCCAGTGCGCCCAATACGTCCTTGTGTCTTCAGTGCACTCCTGTCTTTAAGTGTGCCCCCATGCCTCCAAGTGCATCCTGTGTGCCCCCAAGTCTCCAGTGTGCCCTGCATGCTCTTGTATCCCCAACGCACTCCCTATGTCTCAGAGTGCTCCCGGTGTCTCCGAATACAATCCTGTGCCAAAAACATCCTGTGTTCCAACCAAGCCTCCAGTGCACCCTGTATACCCTTGCATCTCCAGTGCACTCCTGTCTTTAAGTGTGCCTCCATGCTCCATGCCTCTAAGTGCACCCTGGGTGCCCCCATGTCTCCAGTGTGCCCTGTATACTCCTGTGTCCCCAGTGCACCCTCAGTGTCTTCAAGTTCTCTCTATGTCTCCAATATACCCTGTGTGCAAACCAAGTCTCTAGTGTGCCCAGTATGCCCTTGTGTCTCTAGTGTGCTCCTGTCTTTAAGTGTGCCCCCATGCCTTCAAGTGCATCCTGTGTGCCCTCAAGTCTCCAGTGTGTCCTGCATGCTCTTGTGTGCCCAGCCCATGTGCCTCCAAGTGCACCCCCATGTCTTGAGAGCACCCCGTATGCCCCTGTGTCTCCAATGCGCTCTTGCAGGCTCCTATGTCTCCAGTGCGCCCTGTACTCCCGTGTTTGCAGTGCACTCCTGGGGGCGCCCATATTTTTAAAGATTCCCCAATGTCTTCAAGTGTGTCCCAGGTCTCTAAGTGCACCCCTGTGCCTTTAATTGCACCTCGTCATCCCAATACTCAAGTCGGAGCTAACACTTGGAACTTCCCAGGCTCCCCATGTGACAGCATTAGGCCAATCACAAAGCGGCAGCAGTGTTTTCAGATTTGAGCTCGCTATCTGCTGGTTGTAAGTGCTCTTGATGTTTTAATATATAGTATCTCATATTTACCTAAGTATAAAAAAAAAAAGTATATATCTAAACACAGATTTGGAGAGCCGCAAATCAGCACTGTGCAGAACTATCAGTGCCTGTTGCAAGATATAATAAAGAAGGAACAGACAATTCAATCAATAAACGGGGATGATTGGAATCACCTCATCCCACCTCCCAAAACAAAATTAATCTGGGAGAAAAAAAAAATAATAATTGTACAAACCACTTTGCTGTTATTAGGAAGACAGTTAATCTTGCAGACAGACAAATGCCGGCATGAATCAAGATTTGATTAACGCGTTTCGCTGCTGGTAGCCTCAGCGGTCCTGTGATCCTGGCTGTTTTTAGGGTAATTTGCCTACCACCGCTGGAAAATACTTAAGTCTCGTGAACAGAGCAGTAGATAGAATTCATCTCCCACCTCACCTTGCCCTGATCAATAATAAATTCTCATATGACCAAATTTTGCGGTTACCCAATAAACACAGAAAAAGGTCATTATGCACAAAACCTTCTATTTGTAATTGGCGGCAGGGAAGAAGGCTAAAAGCATAAAAACAGTATAACAAACGTTAAAGATTTGCTGGGAAAAAAAAAACAAAAAACATTTTTCATCTTTTTTTTCTTTATTGAGCAACTACAAGTTCATAAACAAACTGGTATGTGATTTGGATATGGACACTGTGACTATTGTCAGTCAGTCAACAGAAAGTGGATTAAAAAATGCTTGGGAAAAACAGATGCGGTGGACCACTAGGTAAGTTTTGTTTTCTCCACTGTAATTAGAAGAGCAGGAGTTGATTGTTTAGGTCTGCTCATTGTTTCACGGGCTGCTGCTCTGTTGCTTCCCCCTGTCTTCTAGAGGATTCTAGAATCATGGTGGGAGGAGGCACAGGGCATGCAGACTGAATATTTATGGAACTCCAGCCAAACCCTGGGGGAGGTGTTCCTAGTAGGAGTAGGAGAGAGCCTATAAAATAGTCTGAGGCCTGAGCAGCAGGGTACAGTGTTCCTGGGTCCAGTCCTTCAGGAGGAGACCTCTGTGCAGGGGCTTTGCCCCTGGTGCAGGACCTTAGAAGAAGCTTTTAGGAAGACAATGAGGCCCCAGCAAGGCTTAGCTGGTGTCAGGGCTGGGCTCAGCCCTTCCTTCTCATTAGCTGTCGGCTAATTGCCAGCTCCTATCTCTCCACAGTTACTCAGCTGTTGATGATATTCTGCTCGTCAGTCCTGCCTACTTAAGCCGTTTAGCCCAGGGGATCTCTGCCTTCGCCTCGGTCAACATCACAGAAACTATCTCATGCGATCCTGTTCAAGACTTGCTTTGCTGACATCCCTTCTGGCTCCAGATCCCGCTTACTGTTCCACTACACTGAGCCCTGACTTCTGGCTTGGCTGACTATCCGTTCCAGTTACTGAACTTTGGCTTTGACTACGTTTGTTCTTTTTACTTTTATTATTAAACAAGTGTGATTTAACTGTACTTCTGTCTTGGTCTTATTTCATGGTTTCTGACAGCTGGGGAGCCTATACGCAAGTTCAAGTCAAGTTGGATCTGGGGAAGCTCACTGAAGAGAGCTGGGAGGAAGTTGGTGGGAATAAACCTTTTTGTGGCCTAAAGTCTTTTAAATGTCAGTTTATGCTCAAAACCCCAACAGTAACCACTGTATGGCCAAATCAAAAAAGAATAAAAGATGAAGAAAATTCTACATTTTGTAATGCATATTCCTTATAAATGTATTGTTCAACCTGTTTTTTTTTTAACAAAATGCAAAAGCAATGGGCAGAAGAAGTACCAGAAAAAAGGGCTTTAGGAGTTTAAGGGTGGTTTTTCACAAATTAGGTTACTGGAAAAAAAACCTTAAATAGGTCAAAATCATTTTTCTTTGGACTTTTCTTAAAGAATGGGTCTTTACCATGAGGACAGCAAAGCAGTCAGTCAAAGCACACCTGAGCCCAACTATACTCTACACATTCAACCATCAGGTGTGCCCTTTTGAGGTCAACCTGGCCAATCACTGAAGTATGCCATATCATGTGCGGAAGAGCATATGATCCCTCAAAGTACCAAGGACAAATACTGGGTGCTGACGGTAGGCAGAGGAAGAAGAATTACATGCAGTTGTGAAGGTGGTAAAAGAGTCATGCACAAGGAGTAAGGGGAGGACTAGGAACATTTGGACCTGGGGAAAACCAGTTAGCCCCTTCATGGCTGATTTCTGTGGGCTAAAAAAATGTACCATGCAAAATGTTGCAGTGATTAGGTGGTAGGGTGAAAGCTGGGTGTTCTTAAAGCACAGCTGCTCTTGGCACTCCTGCAAAGGAACTGGGTGCAAAGGAAGTTGGTGCTGAAAGCCTTCCCTCTAGCAGACACTCTGATTACAAGTCTGAACAAGAACAAGAACAATATAATAGCAACCATTTGTCAACTACGGCAGACCCCACTCTGATCAACATCTAGATAAGTATAATGTATCTCAACCACCCCACCATATCTCAGTACTGGACCAAGGGACAAATGTCTCTGTCAGAAAAGACGTGGGAATCCTCATATGCCAAGTAGCCAGAGTACTTCTGCCCATGGCTGTGCAGGTGGTGCGTGTACATGACCGCGAACGATTGCACGAACAAATGTGCAAGTGCGCATTGGCACCATGCGGGCTATTTATACTGCACTAAGTCAGTGTCGTTTGGTCTCATACGCTCTTGAGCATCTGTTCCTATGTCTGATCTTCTGTTGCTGACCTTGCTGAACCTGACTCAGCCTGAAAGCTGCCCGTACCAACCACTGGCTTGCCTCTGGACTATTTTTCTGCCTGCTCCCCTGGATTATATGCTCTGCTGTTACCGAACCTGGCTTGGCTCCTGACTTTCCCGCTGCCAGCTGTCTGTGTCTTTATGTGCTCAAACATTGCCAACCTGGACTGTCTGACCTCGTCTTAGCCTGCATCTGCACCCGCTGACCCATGCCTGTGTCCGGCCTGGCCCTTTCACATGTGTGAGTCTATCCAGTCTCCTCTGCAGGTACAACGCACATCTGCACCTACTGGTGGAAGACTTTACAGGCACTGACACCACTCTGTGCTCTGGTGTTTCCCTACCAGGTTACGCTACCAGGGCTCATCGCCAGAGCTGTAAAATGGAGGCCTACCTCTGCATCTTAGACTTCATCTCCAGGTAGGTTACAGCCTCCTTGTCCTCCAGCCCAATCCTCCCCTTCAATGGTCTCTTCACAGATGCAAGACCTGAAGATCACAATCCAATGGATGACCACCTCATTGATGGATGACCAACATGTGGGTGACCATAGACAATTAGCCTTCCCTTCCCGCCAGAGCTGTAAAAGAGAGGCCTACCTCTGCATCTTAGACTTCATCTCCAGGTAGATTACAGCCTCCTTGCCCTCCAGCCCAATCCTCCCCTTCAATGGTCACTTCACAGATGCTAAACCTGAAGATCACAATCCAATGGAAGACCACCTCATTGATGGATGACCAACATGTGGGTGACCATAGACAATTAGCCTTCCCTCTAGCAGATGATCTGATCACACGTTTGAATGAGGGCCAATAAGCTACATGATAGCTGCCACTTGTCCCCGACTGAAGTTCCTGCTCTAATTAAAGTCTAGATGGTCCAAAGTGTCTCAACCACCCCAACATATCTTAGTACTGGCCTGGGGGGCAAATGCTTCCTTGCATTCCAGCCCAGTACTCCCCTGCAATGGTTGCTTTAAAAGGTGCTAAACCTGAAGCTCACCATTTTA
Source organism: Lithobates septentrionalis (assembly GCA_037952835.1). NCBI lineage: Eukaryota > Metazoa > Chordata > Amphibia > Anura > Ranidae > Lithobates > Lithobates septentrionalis. The sequence continues at coordinate 475,795 of JBBDGP010003761.1, forward strand.
CGGAATACCACTTCACAGATGGATGACCAACCTGTGTGTGACCACCAAAAAATCAGCAGGTGACAATTGGTTAACACACTTTTGACCAGGAGTCTCGGAGGAAAACCTCCCCTGCGTGAAAGTCAGTTAATATCCCAACTGGGGTGACATAAACTGCTGCAATGCACTTATTCCAGCAAGAAGCCAAGCACCGGCCATAATAGGGAACAACAGTAATTTCTGAATTTAGGAAGTTTACAGGAAAAGTTAAGAATCGAGTGTCTGATTTTTATGGCGCAGAGAGAAGCTTTGCAGCTCGCAGAGTACTCCATCATCCTCCGCCTTATGACTAAGTGCGACACAGGAGCCCGCTGCAGACACATAAAGAAGAATGACTTGCTGTTCAATTCCCTCCTGTGATCTTTGCAAGTAAAGGAAACAAGAAGAAAGCAGTGGCGTCTAATTTAACCACTAGTACGCCAAAACGGTTTGGCCGGCAAGGTCCCGGGCAATAATGGTACTACCCTTTTATGTTCTTTCTTTCTTATTTCTGCAAATGTAGTTCACTAGATTAGACACATGATTTAACAAAAAAAAATATATATATATCAACTAAATATGTAAATGACCACTAACCAAAAATGTCATTAACTGTGTAAAGAAGGCGTTAAAATATTTTTTCTGTGTGAATGAGAAATTGTTTCAGATACTATTTAACATTAGCAATATTTCTCTTTTGTGGATGGGATTTTTTTTGAAGCCCAACATCAGGCTAAGTCTATAGTTTTATGTAGACTTGAAAAAAGTCAAATTTTTACATTTCTCTCATTGTTTTTCGACCTGTCCACAGAAATTTAAAGTAAAATTAAAGGCAAAGATTTATTTTTTTTAAATTTTGGAATAAAGTAAGGGAGGGCTATAACCACTGTCAAGTATTTTTTTTTTTGCAACCTGTGTCCCATTGGGAAGATTTTCCTATGCGTCCTGTCCCATAGCCAAAACAGGATGGAGGAAATCTCTCTGAAGTGGGTGACCTCTGGTTGTCACCGGGGTCACCAGAACTAGTGTCCCCGGGGTCACCAGAACTAGTGTCCCAGAGGTCGCCAGAACTAGTGTCCTTGGGGTCACCAGAACTAGTGTCCCTGGGGTCACCAGAACTAGTGTCCCAGAGGTAGCCAGAACTAGTGTCCTCGGGGTCACCAGAACTAGTGTCCCCGGGGTCACCAGAACTAGTGTCCCCGGGGTCACCAGAACTAATGTCCCCGGGGTCACCAGAACTAGTGTCCTCGGGGTCACCAGAACTAGTTCCTCGGGGTCACCAGAACTAATCTCCCCAGGGAAGATTTTCCTATGCGTCCTGTCCCATAGCCAAAACAGGATGGAGGAAATCTCTCTGAAGTGGGTGACCTCTGGTTGTCACCGGGGTCACCAGAACTAGTGTCCCTGGGGACACCAGAACTAGTGTCCCCGGGGTCACCAGAACTAGTGTCCCCGGGGTCACCAGAACTAATGTCCCCGGGGTCACCAGAACTAGTGTCCTCGGGGTCACCAGAACTAGTGTCCTCGGGGTCACCAGAACTAGTGTCCTCGGGGTCACCAGAACTAGTGTCCCCGGGGTCACCAGAACTAATGTCCCCGGGGTCACCAGAACTAGTGTCCTCGGGGTTACCAGAACTAGTGTCCCCGGGGTCACCAGAACTAGTGTCCCCGGGGTCACCAGAACTAGTGTCCCCATTGGATTTCCCATCTATTACTGTTATAGAGACAACCCAAAAGTTGGATTTTTTCTTTTCACTTTGAGTGATGAGGAAAAGTGACTAATAGAGAGGGTGACTACCAAACAGGGAGGCACAACCAACAATAAAAGCCTGAGAGGTGTTCTAATCCCTCTCTACTCAAAACAAAGTCTCAGGTCTTCGGGCCTAACATGAAGCCTAAGAGGAGGGTTGAAGGCCCTTAGGTTCCTTCTTCCCCTGCTTTGGGCATCTTCATGGGAGGGCCCCTCGGATAGTACTTGTTGGCCAGCTTTGGGCAACCATACGGAGCAGGGTCTGTGAGGCATTTTGGCTAGGTGCACCTATGTTCACCTTGCACTCATCAGGAGTCCGGTGCCCCAGAGGGTCAGGGAAGTAACCTTTTTCAGAAGTGGGCAATATGAAACACCTTAATAAAAAAAAAAATGAAGAAATTAGAGGTTTTACATTTTTTTTAATTAGATGTGTTTTATAACAGAAAGAAAAAAAATATTTTTTTTTCCAAAATTGTTGTTTCTTTTTTTGTTTATACTAGTGCTGTTACTGATTAAAATTTTTGTGTTCGATGAATTGATTTTTATTAATCGATTCATCGACTAATTTCGATCAATTATAATGTACATAAAGATCCAACTACTTTTAGCTGATTTAGCACCGTTGTTATGGCAACGGCCGAAGCCGGGTATAGCGGGGCATGGCTAGGACACCACACGTCATAAACTCAGCCTCACCGTGCCCATAATCTATGCCTTACCCTGCCCATAATCTCAGACTTACTGTGCCCATAATCGCAGCCTCACCGTTCCCATAATCGCAGCCTTACAGTGCCCATAATGCAGTCTCACCGTGCCCATAATCACAGCCTCACCATTCTCATAATGCAGTCTCACCGCGCCCATAATCGCAGCCTCACCATTCCCATAATGCAGTCTCACCGCGCCCATAATCGCAGCCTCACCATTCCCATAATTGCAGCCTCACCGTGCCCATAATCGCAGCCTCACCGTGCCCATAATCGCAGCCTCACCGTTCCCATAATCGCAGCCTCACCGTGCCCATAATTCTGTCTCACCGTGCCCATAATCGCAACCTCACCGTGCCCATAATTCTGTCTTACCATGCCCATAATGCTGTCTCGCCATGCCCATAATCGCAGCCTCACCATGCCCATAATCACAGCCTCAGTGTGCCCATAATGCTGTCTCACCGTACCCATAATCACAGCCTCACCGTGCCCATAATACTGTCTCACCAAGCCCATAATGCTGTCTCACCGTGCCCATAATCGCAGCCTCACCGTGCCCAAAATCGAAGCCTCCCCGTGCCCATAATTACAGCCTCAGTGTGCCCATAATGCTGTCTCACCGTGCCCATAATCGCAACCTCGCCGTGCCTATAATGGCAGCCTCACCATGGCCATAATGCAGTCTCACCGTGCCCATAATGCAGTCTCGCCAGGGGCGTAACTACCACCATAGCGACCCATGCGGGCGCTATGGGGCCCGCAGCCGAGTGGGGCCCAGTGAGGATGAGAGCACCGCCGGCACAGTCTCCCAGCCAGGGGAAGAGAGAGGAGAGAAAGAGGTGAGCTGTCCGTATCAGCAGAGAGCTGAATTGCCCGATGTAAGAGCTTTCATTAGAACTTAGAACCAGTGTTCCCGGGGCTCAAGTCACATAGCTCCACCTCTTGGCCTGGCGCCTTTGATAGACAGAACGCCGATCCAATGCGGGACATGTGACGTCATCAAAGGCGTCGGACCAAGAGGTGGGGCTATGCGACGATGAGCCCCGGGAAGACGGAAAATTCAAATGAAAGCTATTACAGCGGGCAATCCCGCTCTCTGCTGATCCGGGTGGCTTGCCTCTTCCTCTGCATAGGTGGGGCTGTATAGGGCACAGGCAGACCAGGCTGTATGGGACACAGGTCACGCTGTATGGGGCACAGGTCATGCTGTATGGGGCACAGGCAGACCAGGCTGTATGGGGCACAGGTCACGCCGTATGGGGCACAGGTCATGCTGTATGGGGCACAGGCAGACCAGGCTGTATGGGGCACAGGTCACGTTGTATGGGGCACAGGTCATGCTGTATGGGGCACAGGCAGACCAGGCTGTATGGGGCACAGGTCACGTTGCATGGGGCACAGGTCACACTGCATTGGGCACAGGTCACGCTGTATGGGGCACAGGTCACGCTGTATTGGGCACAGGTACTGCTGCATGGGGCACAGGTCACGCTGCATGAGGCACAGGTCATGCTGTATGGGGCACAGGTCACGCTGTATTGGGCACAGGTCACGCTGCATTGTGCACAGGTCACGCTGTATGTGGCACAGCTCACACTGCATTGACACTAGGGCAGCTGTGGGGTTGCTGTTTGCAGGGGGGCCCCATACAACATTTTGCTATGGGGCCCTGCTATTTCTAGTTACGCCCCTGAGTCTCACCGTGCCCATAATGCAGTCTCACAGTGCACATAATCGCAGCCTCACTGTAGTCAGTGTCTGTGCCTGGATTACACAGTCTGCGGGAATCTCCCGCTGTGTGTTTCGGAGCTGGGTGTAAAAACTTTGGCCGCGCTGTGAGAAAAGTCCTGGCCTCCTCCTAGATCAGCTCATGTGATAGACAGAACACTGCGTCTATAGACAGAACACTGCGTCTATCACACGAGCTGATCTAGGAGGACTTTTCTCACAGAGCAGCCAAAGTTTTCACACTCAGCCCTGAGACACACAGCGGGAGATGCCCGCAGACTGTGTATGACATATAGTGGAGGAGGGAGCAGCCACAGCTTGGCCCAAAGCGGCCCCAGGGCAGGCAGCCTACCGATCAAAAAAATTAACGATTAATCGAGGAATTAATTGTTCATTTCCACAGCCCTAGTTTATAGTGCAAATCAATACACGCTTATTGGGATTTTGTTTAACAAAAATCTATAGCAGAATACATATTAGCCTAAATTGATGAGGAAATTTGATTTTTTTTTTTAATTGGATATGTTTTATAGCAGAAAGTAAATTTTTATTTTTTTTTCAAAATTGTCATTTTTTTGTTTATAGCGCAAAAAAAAAAAGTAAAACGCAAAGGTGATCAAATATATTATTATTATTATTATTATTATACACGATTTATATTGTACCAACAGTTTGCGCAGCGCTTAACAAAATGAGGGCAGACATTACAGTTACATTACAATTTGGTATAAGAGGAATCAGAGGGCCCGGATCGCTGGGGGTTACCATCTAGGAAATACCACCAAAAGAAAGCTCTATCTGTGGGAAAAAAATGACATCAATTTTATTTGGGTACGGTGTCGCATGACCGCGCAATTGTCAAAAGTAAACACAGTGTCGTATCGCTCGGGGGGAGGTAAATCTTCGGAAGATCAAGTGGATAAAAGCTGACCATTGTAAGCACCCCTGTCAGTGGTAAATGGTTTGTCTCATCCCCGAAACGGCTACATCTTGAAGAGAGCTTGTTTTTATTTTTTATTCATTTTTTTCACAATATTATTTATTTTTATTTTATTTTTTATTTTAGTATTATATATTTTTTTTAAAAAAAACAACAGACTTACTGGCCGGATCACCAGATGAAAATTGAAGAAATGAAGACTAAAAAAAGAAAACGAATGCAACCGTCACATCTAAGAATTGGTAAGCTGCAATATAATACGTGTTTGCTTTTGGGTATAATACCGCTTTAACATTTAAAAGGGAAAAAAATAAAAAGAATTTCCAAGTGAGTTGTTTTTTGACATTGCGTCTCCTTTAACGCCAACCTGATAAAAAAAAAAAAAAAGAAGAAAAAAAAACAAAAAAACAATAATATTGTTTTTATTATTGTTTTTTTTTTTTTTTAACGCCAACCTGAAAGAAAATAAAAAAAAATATATTGTTTTTTTATTTTATTTTATTTTATTTTTTTAACGCCAACCTGAAAAAAAAAAATAAAAAAAAAAATAAAAAAACAATAATATTGTTTTTATTATTGTTTTTCATTTATTTATTTTAATTATTTTTTTTTTATCCTCCTCTGCCTGGAAAACAAGTTGTTGAGTGATCCTGGGAACGCGGCGATGACCTCACACCCCGTCTCAGGCTCAGGTTGCTGACAATCTGTTTTTTACATGCTGATTGTTTATCGTTCGGCTCCATTGTTTACACCGATCGCAGTGACGAGCTGATGCAACTCGCTGTAAGAGGGTGTTTTGGTGTTTCTCTTGTTGTCGGAAGGTGCAGCTGGAAAAGGCGCAGCGCCTCGGCCTCGTGCCTCGCACCTGTCTCTCCCGGTCCCAGGGAAAAGGACGAGCTCGCCACCACACTTATCTGCCTCGCTGATGAGTTAGAGAAAAAAAACTCATTAACCTCCGAAAGGAGTCAAGAAATGGCTCCGAGCAAATTGTAATGTAAATCCCGGCTACGGGGGAAAAAAATGCTGCAAAGTCAGTTTTTTTTTTTTTTTGCTTTTTTTCTCAAGTTGAAATGAACCCTCCGGGCCCCTCCCCCCACCTGAAAACACATGCAGGTTAACGAGTTCAGCACCTGTACGCCCTCTATGGGCCATTTCTGCTATGGGCCTGTTCATTTGGGGTTTGGTGCATGCGCAGACACGAGGATCTGCTGTAGACCTGGCACAGATCTCTGCGGCGTGTCCAAGCATGTGCCGCATCGCGAACCAAAATGGCGGTGCCAGAGAGACGCAGTTTAGGGAGAACTTTTCCTACATGCGAGAAAACTCTCTTAACTAATGAGCATGTTAATAAACAATGTTACTTTGTATCCTTCTATCTCTTGTCTGAACAATGTTTAAAAACAATGTCACTTTCTATCATTCTATCTCCTGTCTGATCAATGTTTATAAATGTTTATAAACAATGTTACTGTGTATCTCTCTAAAATCTTCTGGAGAGCAAGTGGTTATCTCTCGTCTGATCGATGTTTATATACAATGTTACTTTGTATCTCTCTATCTCTTGTCTGAACAATGTTTATAAACAATGTTACTTTGTTTCCCTCTATCTCCTGTCTGATAAATGTTTATAAACAATGTTACTTTGTATTTCTATATCTCCTGCCTGAACAATGTTTATAAACAATGTTACTTTGTATCTCTATATCTCCTGTCTGAACAATGTTTATAAACAATGTTACTTTGTATCCCTCTATCTCCTGTCTGAACAATGTTTATACACAATGTTACTTTGTTTCCCTCTATCTCCTGTCTGATAAATGTTTATAAACAATGTTATTTGTATCTCTCTATCTACTGTCTAATCAATGTTACTTTGTACAGTATCTCTCTATCTCCTGTCTGAACAATGTTTATAAACAATGTTACTTTGTATCTCTCTATTGCCTGTCTGATCAATGTTTATAAACAATGTTATGTTGTATCTCTCTATCTCCTGTCTGAACAATGCTTATAAACAATGTTATGTTGTATCTCTCTATCTCCTGTCTGAACAATGCTTATAAACAATGTTATGTTGTATCTCTCTATCTTCTGTCTGATAAATGTTTATAAACAATGCTACTTTGTATCTCTATATCTCCTGTCTGAACAATGTTTATAAACAATGTTATTTGTATCTCTCTATCTACTGTCTAATCAATGTTACTTTGTACAGTATCTCTCTATCTCCTGTCTGAACAATGTTTATAAACAATGTTACTTTGTATCTCTCTATCGCCTGTCTGATCAATGTTTATAAACAATGTTACGTTGTATCTCTCTATCTCCTGTCTAATCAATGTCACTTTGTATCTCTCTAGCTCTTGTCTGAACAATGTTTACAAACAATGTCACTTTGTATCCCTCTATCTCCTGTCTGATCAATGTTTATAAAAAAAATGTTATTTTTTTATCTCTCTATCTCCTGTCTGAATGATGTTTATAAACAATGTTACTTTGTATCTCTCTATCGCTCTATCTCTTGTCTGAACAATGTTTACAAACAATGTCACTTTGTATCCTCCTATTTCCTGTCTGATCATCAATGTTTATAAAAAATGTTTTACTTTGTATCCTTCTATATCCTGTCTGATTGATGTTTATAAACAATGTTAGTTTAAATTTTTTCTCAGGAACAAGTTTTAAGATTTATTTATTTATCTTAATTCTTTTTACAGTAAGGGTAGAATATTCCTCTTTACAATAATGATGTTTTTTTTTTTTTCCTTATGTATGCACTATATATATAGGAACAAGTTTTAAAATGTAATTTTATTTTTTTATATACGAAGTTCCTCTTTATAATAACATTTTTTTTAATGTATGCATTATGTAATATATATGGGGCTTTTATGGACTATAGGCACTTTTTTTTTTCATTTTAGATACGGGGGGATTATAACCCATCAGATTTTTTTTCACCATCCGTGTCCATTACAGAGATTTCCCTTCACTTCCTGTCTAATAGCCAAAACAGGAAGTGAGAGGAAATCCCTGCAAATTAAAGGAATTCCTTGGAGACCCCCCAGGTCACCAGAACAAGTCTCCCTATTGGAAGATTTCCCCCTCTACTACTTTTTTGGGGACAACCCAAATATTGGGATTTTCTTTTAATTTCACTTTCAATGATAAGTTTTGCCTTTAGTTGTACTTTAACTGACAAATGAAGATTGAAGATCACCCTATGGATTTTCAGATGAATGAAACCAGTAGATACAAAAGTAACAACGTTACTTTGTATCTCTCAATCTCCTGTCTAAACAATGTTTATAAACACTGTGTCAGAAGTTCCATTTTTTTTTTACAGCAGCAGCTCTTACATCTACTGTAGGTGCCTAGCAACACCTGGCTGTCATTTTGATGGTTAGGAATTGTCAGCAAGAACAAAAGGTGAGAGGGGCAGAGTGGCAGAAGGACAGAGGGGCAGAGTGGCAGAAGGACAGAGGGGCAGAGTGGCAGAAGGACAGAGGGGCAGAGTGGCAGAAGGACAGAGGGGCAGAGTGGCAGAAGGGCAGAGGGGCAGAAGGACAGAAGGACAGAGGGGCAGAGGGGCAGGGCAGACCACACACACCCTGTGAACTTACATGAAGGTTTTTTGGGTGTGTGTAGTACACTCAGGAGGAGATTTACTAAAACTGGTGCAGCTCTGCATAGTAACCAATCAGCTTCTGACTTCAACTTATTCAATTAAGTTTTCTCAATAAAACCCGGAAGCTGATTGGTTTCTATAAACAGCTGTGGCAGATTCTGTGTGCACCAGATCTAATAAATCTCTCCCAGTGTCTTGGTGGCCAATAAAAGCGATCCCAATAGACCGGGGGGGGGGGGGGGGGGGGGCAGGTTCAGAGGGTTTTTATGGGTAAACCATATAAACATGTAACAAAACAAAACAAAAAAGTATGTATATTTGATATATATACACCGATGGTATATATCATATATACATAAGTGTTTTACATTACATAATTTGTCTATAGTATTGCATTCTATATTGTATCTATATTATTGTATCTATAGTATTATATTGTATTCTATATTGTATCTATAGTATTGTATCTATAGTATTGTGTTCTATATAGTATCTATATAACCCCTTTAGTATTGTATTCTATATTGTATCTATAGCAATGTATCTATATTGTATCTATAGTATTGTATTCTATATTGTATCTATATTGTATCATATTCTATATTGTATTCTATATTGTATCTAATCAAAAGTGCTAATTTTAAATGCTTATATGCAAGTTATTGCCATAAAAAGTGTTTGGGGACCCGGGTCCTGCCCCAGGGGACATGTATCAATGCAAAAAAAAGTTTTAAAAACGGCCGTTTTTTCAGGAGCAGTGATTTTAATAATGCTTAAAGTCAAACAATAAAAGTGTAATATCCCTTTAAATTTCGTAGCTGGGGGGTGTCTATAGTATGCCTGTAAAGGGGCGCATGTTTCCTGTGTTTAGAACAGTCTGACAGCAAAATGACATTTCAAAGGAAAAAAAAGTCATTTAAAACTACCCGCGGCTATTAATGAATTGCCGGTCCGACAATGCACATAGAAGTTCATTGATAAAAACGGCATGGGAATTCCCCACAGGGGAACCCCGAACCAAAATTAAAAAAAAAAGGGGGGGTCCCCCTAAATTCCATACCAGGCCCTTCAGGTCTGGTATGGATATTAAGGGGAACCCCGTCCAAAATTTTAAAAAAAAGGGTGTGGGGGTCCCCCTCAAAATCTATACCAGACCCTTCAGGCCTGATATGGATTTTAAGGGGAACCCTGTGCCAAAATAAAAAAAAATGGCGTGGGGTCCCCCCAAAAATCCATACCAGACCCTTATCCGAGCACGCAACCTGGCAGGCCGCAGGAAAAGAGGGGGGGACCAGAGAGCGCTCCCCCCCCCTCCTAAACCGTACCAGGCCACATGCCCTCAACATTGGGAGGTTGCTTTGGGGTAGCCCCCCAAATCACCTTGTCCCCATGTTGATGGGGACAAGGGCCTCATCCCCACAACCCTTACCCGGTGGTTGTGGAGGTCTGCGGGCGGGGGGGCTTATCGGAATCTGGAAGCCCCCTTTAACAAGGAGACCCCCAGATCCCCCTGTGTGAAATACCATTTCACAAAAAAACTGTCAATTCCTTTATTTAATGTCTTCTTCTTTCTATCTTCTTACTTCTATCTTCTATCCTCTAACTTCTAACTTCTTTCTTCTATCTTCCTTTGGTTTCTTCCTCCATCTTCTCCTTCTTCTGGTTCTTCTGGTTCATCCTCCGCGGCGTCTTCTTCCCTTCTTCTTCTCGGGCCGCTCCGCATCCACCATGATGGGAGGCTCCCGCTGTCTGACGCTTCTCATCTTCTGACGGTTCTTAAATAACAGAGGGCGGGGCCACCCAGTGACCCCGCCTCCCTCTGACGCACGGGGACTTGACGGGGAGGGGGGCGGGGTCATTTCCATACAGTGAAAAGATTAATTTCATTGCTGAAAACCATAAAAAATGTGTTCAACCTTTCCGAAATCTGAAGAGCGGTGCTAAGGAGGGGGGCAGAGTTCCACCCACCCTCTATGGAGTGGGGTTTCCTAGGCAGGCCACATTTGCACCCTCCAGCCAGGGAATGAGGGGGGGAGGGGTTTGACTTGCTGGGGCTTCTAATGCACATGGTGAGAAGCTCACAGTGTGCGGTGAAATCAGAGGAACCCATTTCAGTCCAGGAGAGGAGACGCTACAACTGAAGGGCCAGACTACAGTCAGGATAGAGTTCAGCTTTTAAGCGGCGAGCGCCTTCAGATAGGAACGGCTGGAGAGGCGGCATCAGCCCTCTATAAACACCTTATATAAAGCCCCCCCTCCCTTCTTATTAGATGCTAATAATATGGATTTAAAGAAACGTCATTTTCCAATAGCCCAGAGAGCTAATTAGACGCGTCCCCGCCAAGACCGCATCGGAATTCCACAAGTGCGCCGCGCCAAACCACACCTGCATCATAGAATACACATTTGTACACCTGTTAATTAACGATTTGCTTAATATGCAGGCAACTGGTTAATTAAAAAGCGCGCGCCTGATTCGCAAACACATCTACCTCCGCCGTCGCCGCCGTCCTGGAGCAGATGCGGGCGACGGAAGCTGCTGCTTTTCGCGCAATAGGTTGTTTTTTTGTTTTGTTTTTTGTAATTTTTTTTTTGCCTCCCTGAAAATTCTCATTCCGCACCATACCTGCGCATAATGCGTCCCGTCACTCAGCAAAACGGAACAGCTTGCTATTTACATAAAGAATGGTAAAAAAATAACTAACAGATTAATTCACTTGAGGGATTATGCTGACACGAGATTGTTAAAAGTTCATTTGAAGCTATGTTTGAGGAACAGGTTTTTATTAGAAAAGCGCACGGCGCGCAGAAAGAAAAAAAAAAAAAAAAAGAAGTCCGAATTAGGCTCAATATAGATGCAATTGCATTCCTTCGGTGGTCCTGAAAATGCAAGCTTTATTGCCGGCTGTTATTAAGTTAAATGATGGTCGAGGCGCTCAAAGGCTGCACGGCGCTTCGCAAACAAATGCGTGGTTGTTGGCCCACTCACATGATACGAGATCAGAGTTATTAAAAAAAAAAAAAAAAAAGAGGTTATTATAAAACAAACGTTATTATAAATAAAAGGTTGTTTGTATTATTAGGGAAAAAAAAGTTTATTATTAAAAAAAATATATATATTATAAAAGAAGCTGTTATATAAAAAAAAGTTATTATAAAAAAAAGTTATTATATAAAAAGAGTTTAAAAAAAAAAAAAAAAAAGTTATTATAAAAAAAGTTATTATGAAAAAAGGTTATTATAAAAAAATTATTATAAAAAAAAGGTTATTATATTTAAAAGAAAAGATTATTATTAAAAAAAAAAAAAGGTTATTATGAATTTTTTTTTATAAAAAATAAATATAAAAGGTTATTTTAAAAAAGGTTATTATAAAAAAATATTTTAAAAAAAGGTTAGTATAAAAAAAAGTTATAAAAAAATATTATAAAAATAAAAGGTTATTTAAAAAAAAAAAAGGTTATTATAAAAAAAAAGGTTGTTTGTATTATAGAAAATTATTAGAAAAAAAAAGGTTATTTTAAAAAAAAGGTTATTATAAAAAAAATTATTATAAAAGAAGTTATTATATAAAAAAAGTTATTATATAAAAAGAGTTTAAAAAAAAAGTTATTATAAAAAAGGTTATTTTAAAAAAAAGGTTATTATATTTTTTTTTAAAAAAAAGGTTATTATTATTAAAAAAAAAAAAAAGGTTATTATGAAAAAAAAGTTATTATAAAAAATAAATAAAAAAGGTTATTTTAAAAAAAGGTTATTATAAAAAAATATTATAAAAAAGTTAGTATTAAAAGAAAGTTAATATAAAAAAGGTTATTATAAAAAAAATATTATAAAAATAAAAGGTTATTTGAAAAAAAAGGTTATTATAAAAAAAAGATTATTTAAAAAAAAGGATGTTATAAAAAAAAAAGTTATTATAAAAAAAGTTATTGGAAAAAAGAGGTTATTATATTTAAAAAAAAAGGTTATTATCAAAAAAAGTTATTAAAAAAAGAGGTTATTATAAAAAAAATATAAAGATTATTTAAAAAAAAAAAAGGTTATTATAAAAAAAAGTTATTATAAAAAATGTTATTGTAAAAAAAGAGGTTATTATAAAAAATATCTAGTTATTATAAAAAAATAATAATAATGATAATACTAATGAGAGGGGGGTTCCCTCTGTTCCACCTCTAACAGAGCAGTCGGTAGCTGTGCCGGGTCATGCCGCAATCTGTTCAGACAAATAATTGCAGAGCGCTTCTTTTAATTATTCTTTGCGGCAGGGGAAAATATATATCTAAGCGTGCGACCAAAGTGCCGATTCAGCAAGATTTATCTTATGCCGTGATGTTCACAAACAATACTCAGATCACCGGATTGTAATGAGAATGTTCTGAACTACAGTACATGCAGCTTTCATGAGACATAAGAGGAATTGCACACGGGGGGGGGGGGCTGATTGTTGTTGTTTTCTGCAGCCTTGGGTTCTACGGAATGTGTAACTGCAAGCGAGTAAAGATGTTTTCAGTTCAACTCTGTCCTCTTTAAATGCCTTTTAGGGGTAAAGTACACCGAATTTTGAGATCGGTTGAGGTCAGTTTGTGATCAATATGTGCATTGCTTTCTTTCTCCCTCTGCAAATTTGCATCGCAAAAGTGTACACTAGCCCTTAAAAAATTGTTACATTGTAAGGGGAGATGGGGAAGGAGGAGTTACATTAACAAGGCTGATTAGGGTGAATCAATGGCTGATAAGGGATTAAATAATAACACATTTGATTTAAAAAAAAAAAAAAAACCTGGGCTCAGGGGAAGTGGCTTAATTGATGCTGGCCATCAAACAGAGGACATCTAGTGGCAGAAATATGCATTGCAAAAAAATTGAAAAATCTATGTGCGACTGAAGCGCCAATTCAGCAAGGCTATGTCTTACTGTCTTACACCGTGATGTTCACAAACGATACTCAGATCACCGGAGTGTAAAGACAATGTTGGCAGCCAATCACAGCTTTCGTGAGACGTAAGAGGAATTACACACCAGTGGCCTGCTTGTTGTTGTTTTCTGCAGCCTTGGGTTCTACTCAAAATATTACTCTGGGGCGAATATGAAAAACATTTTCAGTACAGTTCTATCTTCATAAAATGGTTTTTAGGGTCAAAGAAGGGGGGAGCTAACACAGCTGATTGGGGTAAAGCAAGGGTTGATAAGGGGTTACACAGTAACATATTGGATTAAAAAAAAAAATCTGGGCTCAGAGGAAGTGGTTTAAATTGATGCTGGTCAGCAAACGGAGGACATCTAGTGGCAGAAAAAAGTACTGCAAAAAAAAATCTAAGCGTGCAACCGAAGTGCTGGTGAGAATGTTGGGAACCAAACACAGCTTTTCTGAGAAAGCCCAATATTAGGGCAAAACATGTTGAGATCCACATCTATACCGCCTTAATATTGGGGTTCTGCAGGGGATACTATCCACTTGGGGTCTCCCCTGTAGTATCCCTTGAGGAAGCCCAATATTAGGGCGAAACATGTCAGGATCCACATCTATACCACTGTAAACAGTTCACGGACCATACCTATGGGTTATAAGCCTACGTTTTAAAAATTTTTGATAATTTTGTTAATAAATATGGAAGATTTTATTGAAGGGGAGATGGGTAAGGAGGAGTTAGTGTAACAAGGCTGATTAGGGTAAATCAATGATTGATAAGGGATTAAATAGAAACACATTTGAAAAGAAAAAAACCTGGACTCAGAGGAAGTGGCTTAAGTGATGCTGGCCATCAAACAGAGGACATCTAGTGGCAGAAATAAGCACTGCAAAAAAAACAAAAAAACAAATCTAAGCGCGCGACCGAAGCGGCAATTCAGCAAGACTATGTCTTACGTCGTGATGTTCACAAATGATACTCGGATCTGCGGAGTGTAATAAGCATATTGGCAACCAATCGCAGCTTTCATGAGACGCAAGAGGAATTACACAACGGAGGCAGAAATCCAGGCAAAAAAAAAGATAAAAATAAATAGCCCATTAAATAGTCCATTTGCACCAGCGCCTCCCGGCCCAAGAGATTTCAGATGCCGGGAGGCGGGGCCAGTTTATGATCATGTCATTGCCATGATTGGCTCTCACAGCGATCACATAAATCGGAAAGCTTTCCGTTAGTCATCGGTGGCTGTGCCGGGAGCAGGCAGGGGGCGTGCGCTCTCCTCACAGCTGTGTCGGTAAAATTGGTAGGCAAATATGCTCGGTGCCCAGAGGCCGCATATTTGCTTAGTGTTGGCGCTAAAAAGATGAAATGAGAAACCCAGCGCTTGTTGTAATATTTATATCCAAGCTAGATATACTTAAAATCAACAAGCTGCCCTATGTGCAACACGCAAAATCACGTGAAAATCGCCCACGCAGACATTGCAAGTGGGAACGCTAGTGACTTGTGAATTGCAACAAAGTTGCATTCTACAGTCTGATCACTGGGGGGGGGGGGGGGCAGGAGAAACTGAGGAAATGCTTCTATCTGTCTGCAGCAGACTGATGACAATCGTAGCCTAGGCAAAGTCTTGCATTCTCTGGTGTGTGCTTGCTGTCTTTGTGAAGGAGGCTGTGAGATGCTGCTGCTGACATCTCCTCTTGGCGGGTCCAACTTCAGGCATCTGGATCAGTGACCAGTGGTTGGTCCTGGCAACCTGCTGTATGTTCATCCTTCGGCTGCTAAGCTGCTGTACCAACGTAAGTGTGCATAAATGTTTGTTGTAATAAAGTTACATAAGTGTTTTAATCCTGCGCCCCAGGTTTTCTTGAAAGTCACTGTGTAAGGGGGTGTTAGTACAATTCCTAGTTTGCCCACTAGGTGGCACTCTCCCACAGGATAGTGGGGTAGAGTGTTCAAGTGGAGAGACAGGGGTTACACTCCCTTAGCTGTTCCTCCCCTATGAGAGTTGGTCGGGCCCTTTCTACCCACGTTTTAATGGCCCTGCCTACAACTGGACTGGAATTTATATATGCAGACTAGTGAGATTACGAAACGCGCTGATGCATCAAAAGAGATGCACACATCAACATATCGCACAGATATGAGCTGAAACTGTTTTAAACAATTGGAATTTGAGCTAATGTGGATAGAATATCACAAAAAGGAACACCTTATCCCTGGATTTGTGAAAAAAAGACAGAACAGGTTAAATGGGACTATAATGGTGCAATAGAAATCAAACAAAAGAAATATTATAAAATCTTCAATAGTAACAAAATTATTTAAAAAGTCATATTTAAAAACATAGGCTTATGACCCATAAATATGAACCATATACTGTTTGCAGCAGCATAGATGTGGATCCCGACATGTTTCGCCCTAATATTGGGCTTCCTCAGGGCATGCTAACCGCTTGGGGTCCGCTTGGGGTCTCCCCTGTAGTATGCCCTGAGGAAGCCCAATATTAGGGCAAAACATTCAGGATCCACATCTATACCGCCCTAATATTGGGCTTCTTCAGGGGATACTACCCGCTTGGGGTCTCCCCTGTAGTACCCCCCGAGGAAGCTCATTATTAGGGTGAAAAATGTCGGGATACACGTATACCGCTGTAAACAGTTCACGGACCATATTTATGGTTTATAAGCCTAAGTTTTTACATTTTTAGATAATTTTGTTAATAAATATTGAAGATGGATCCCGGCATGTTTCACCCTAATATTGGGCTTCCTCAGGGCACACTAACCGCTTTGGGTCTGCTTGGGGTCTCCGCTGTAGTATCCCCTGAGGAAGCCCAATATTAGTGCAAAACATATCGGAATCCACGTCTATACCGCCCTAATATTGGGCTTCTTCAGGGGATACTATCCGCTTGGGGTCTCCCCTGTAGTATCCCCTGAGGAAACCCAATATTAGGGCAAAACATGTCGGGATCCAGATATATACCGCCTTAATATTGGGCTTCTTCAGGGGATACTATCTGCTTGGGGTCTCCCCTGTATTATCGCCTAAGGAAGCCCATTATTAGGGCGAAGCATGTCGGGAACCACATCTATACCGCCCTAATATTGGGCTTCTTCAGGGGATACTATCCGCTTGGGGTCTCCCCTGTAGTATCCCCTAAGGAAGCCCAATATTAGGGCGAAACATGTCGGGATCCACATCTATAACGCTGTAAACAGTTCACGGACCATAATTATGGGTTATAAGCCTAAGTTTTAACATTTTTAGATAATTTTGTTAATAAATATTGAAGATTTTATAATATTTCTTTGGTTTGATTTCTATTGCACCGTTATAGTCCCATCCAACCTGTTATGTCTATTTTAAACGATTATTGACCTGTCTACATGCCTTGACGTGTGTGATACAGCGTAGGTGTTAATGGGATTGAAGTGTAGTCTGAAAAAACAGCAAAACAGAACATAGCCTTGGGGTCAGAGTGGTTCCCAAAATGAGAGAATGGCTTAAAGGGACAATAGTCTTGGGTAGGGGGAAGGTGAAAAGTTGAGCACGCAACGACTAGTGCACTAAAACATTCTTGAAGGTAAAAACGTAATTGACATGTGACAACCAAGCAGAAAATTTTTTTAAAAAATGAGAAAAAATCCCCCCCCTCCTCCCCCGTTTCTCCAGAAGACAAGGCTGACCCTTCTGAGCGGGGAAAGGTGACTTGGAAGCAAATTTTCCTCAATAGGTCTCCATAACACCTGCTCAGCGTCTGATCGTCTCAGGTGCAGTTCTGTTCCTGTCAATTGAATGATGCAACAAGGAGACGTTCTGACAGCAGACAGGTCTGCAGGAGACGGAAACTCTTTGGCAAAACATCAACTTGTTTTTTTTTTTCTTTTTAAAGGGCACCCGCCGTCCAAAAGCCAAATGCTCAGCTATAGGAAACATCACACCTGCCAAATAATCTGTAAAGGAATACGTAGGCCCTTGGATGCATGCTAAGAAGAGGGTGGCATCACTTTTTTTTCAGAACCTTCAGCAGGCTCCGAGCCACTGCCCCACCTCCTGTAGGGTCTTTGAACTACCAGATGGCTTGGACAAAAGGGATGAATAGCATGTGTTCTGAAGACAACCTACAGGGAACTTTAACCGTCCCGGAGCAATGCTCTATTATGGCATTGTTCCCTTTATCTGTATATTTGTAGAATGTCAAACACTGTGACGTTTCGGGGCCACCCAATATATTCCCATTGCACGTGTCCCTGAACAAGGCTTTGCTAAACCTGCCTGCTTTCAACAGTCTGATGTCCGGTGGTTACATAAGTGCACTGCTTCATAGAAATCATCATTTATGGTTCCTGGCCAGAAAAAAAAAACATTGAATTAACAGTCTGTGATCTCCGGTGGTTCCGTGAGTGCACTACTAGACTCAGCCGAGGTTTTGGGTTCAGATCCTGGTCCTGACAGTCATCTTGAGGAAGGTAAGAACATAAGTTGCCAGCACATCATGGATCCGTAATCAATATTTCAAAAAAGTGGTCACTTGAAGGTTCCAGCTGGGATGTCAGGGCTTTGCTAAACCCTTGCCAGAGCTGCCTGCTTTCGACAGTCTGTGATCTCCAGTGGTTATACGAGTGCATCATATAAATCATTATTTGTCATTCCTGGCCAAACAGACATTGAATTAGACAGGAACATCAAGCAAAATGATAAAGAGTTACCAGCACTCCATTCAGGATTTTAATTCCCTTGAAAAATGTCACACATGGGAACGACCACCAGCATTTCTTGAGGAAGGGACCTTGCATGGCCCCCCGAAATGTTGGCGGTATTTGACAATAACCAATAAATGTGCCAATTTGTAATCTTCAATGGAGTGTTGGTGGCTCTTCATCTTTTCACTGTGGTTTGCATGGCACCATCCATTGTGGGCGGTCTACAGGAAACTTTACTGCCGCTTCCTTGTCCCGGACTAATGTTTCTATTATGACATCGATCCCATTATCTATTTCTTTGTAAAATGTCACATAGGTCAAATACTGCCACATTTCAGGGCCACCCAATGTATTCCCATTGCACATGTTTCTGAGCAGGCTTTGCAACCCATGCCAGAGCTGCCTGCTTTTTACGGTCTGTGATCTCCGGTGGTTACATAAGTGCACTGCATCATAGAAATCATTATTTATGGTTCCTAGAAAGGAACATCAAGCCAAATGATATAGAGTCACTGGCACTCAATTAAAGTTTTAAATTTATTTGCAAAATGTCACACAAGGGAAATACAGCCAACGTATCTTGAGGAAAGGACCTTGCGTGGTCCAATAATGTTGGCGGTATTTGACTTATGTGATATTATCCAATAAATGCGTCAATCTTTAATCTTCAATTGAGTGCTGTTGTCTCTTCATCATTTTGCTTCATGTTCCTTCCTAATTCCCTGTCTTCACTGCCAGGCGCCATAAAGAATGATTTATATGATGCAGTGCACTCGTGTAACCACTTGAGATCACAGACTGTTAAAAAGCAGGCAGCTCTGGCATGGTTTTAGCAAAGCTCTGCCCATCCCCTGTCCCAGCTCGAAACCTGAAGTGAACTATTGATTATGGATTCATGGTGTGCTGGCAACTTATGTTCTTACCTTTTTCAAGGTGACTGTTAGGACCAGGACCTGAAACCACAACCTCTGCTGCGTCTGGCAGTAGCTCTTCCTGCTGAACCACCTGAAATGCTGGACAGCACCATGCCTGATGCTTTGGACAATGCTGCCTTGTTTTTTGTGAACCCTAAACTCCTTTCTCCTCCCACGAACTTCCTATTTAAGCCATGTTATTGCACTTCCTGTTTGCCAGATTATTGTGCTCTCTCAAGATGATATCTTGCTCCTTTGCATTCCTGAAACTGTTTTTATCTTCTCTACTATACGTTTACCGACCTTTAGCTTGTTCCTCAACCAGTGGCGGCCTGGCCATTGGGTCGGCATGGGCGCCCCCCCATCAAGGCGTCCAGCCCCCTAATCTACATGCAGGGAGCGGGACACATGGATTCCAATGGGGGGGTTTGAAGCACGTGATTAGAGTCAGAGGCTCCATTAGGCTTCAAAAAAAAGGGTAGTCTTGGGGAGCAAAGCACTGCGCTTCGAGCCCATCCAGTTGTGTGAATATTCACTATTGTCACAATGTTGCTCCTCCTGGCCAATCAGGAAGTGTCACCTGATTGGCTGAAAGGACAGGCGATCCTATTGGACGCCTAGGAGGAGGAGGGAGGAGACGCACAACAGAAGTCGCCATGATGCAGAGGAGGAGGAGCGCTGCCCGCCCGCAACCTAGATGGGGTAAGTGCGGGACTGAATGACTGACTGACCGCGAGACCCCCCGGGAGGGTGTGGGTGACCCGACCCAGAGGAGGGGTGGGGGGTGGTTGTTAGCCACCCCACAAACAAAAAAAACACCAGCCACCACTGTCCTCGACTACACGTTCACTTGATCCTAGCCTGCAACCATTCGTATCGATCTTTGGCTTGTTCCTCAACTACGCTTCGGCTTGATCCCAACCTGCAACCACATGTTACCGACCTTTGGCTTGTTTACAGACTATGCTTCTGCTTGATCCCTACCTGCTCTATTTACTACTGAATCCCAGCTTGTTCATCTCCTGGAGAGATGATCCTGAGGAGCTTTGGTGAACATTGGTTAGGGCTTAGATCCCGTGCCTCAGGTGAGCTTGCATCATCTGACAGGGTGACCTGCTTGTGCTATTATGCTGCTGGTCAGTGGGAGCCTCTCTACTGCTACAGCTGCTGGTCTTCGAGCCTGACCCTTGACTGTGACCATGAAACAATAAGCACTGTCAATGTCGTCACTGTATCACCTTGAGGAAGGGACCCTGCTTGGCCCAGAAACGTTGGTGGTATGTGACAATAACCAATAAAAATGTGGCAATCTTTCATCGTTAATGGAGTACTGCTAATTCTTTATCCTTTTTGCTGTGGTTTGCATGGCGCCATCCACTGGGGTCACTAATAGCGCCTCCAGTTATGGTGGTCGCAAGCTTGCAACACTGCAAGGAGTGCAGCCTAGAACTCAGTAGCTTTAGGAATGTGAAGCCAATGCCTTTCTTGTTCTTTGCTGAATGCAAACAGCTCAACAAGCACACTGAAAAAACAAAGACAAAGTGGTAAGCTATCTCCCCAAGGTCGCTTAGGGTATATATACATATATTTAAGGAGCTAATGCCTTTAAAAGTACAGTAATCCCTTAACAAAATCATTATCTTTAACGTTCAATGGCTGGTTCTCCAGTGAAGATTCCTCCTTTAAGTTCTTTAAACTGCACTCACACTGGCAGACAAAAACATCATTTCCTCTCCAAAATCTCTGTGTAATGTAATCGATAGCCGCTACTGCCTATCCATTTTGTAAGGTGATGGATGTCTCGAAAGCCTTGGGGACTCAGAGCTCCCTGTATCCATGTTAAATTCCTCTAATTGACCTTCTTTCTCTGGATTGTGCTAGGCAGTCAGCTTTCTGACCCTTTCCCAACTCAATTTATTGATAGTCTGGAAGAGCTGAAAGGCGTTAATGTCTCCAAATACCTTGAAGTGCAACAGACGCATTAAAGCTGAACTCCAGAATACTTGTTTCTTCAGTCTTGGTGTGCTTTGTGTATTTCTTCCAGATCTTTGCAGTAACTCAGTATGAGACTTTTCCTTCCTCTAATAATTTCAGGTATCATTTTTCTGTCCAGAGTTCAGCTTTAAATGTGCAGGATAATAGGGTATGTGAGGACGAGGGAATTTCTTAGGGTTTGCTGCACTACAGGAAAATGTGGCCAGGTCTCTTTCTGCTTTTTCTTGCCCTCTGCACTTTCCAATTGGCCCAGCGTCCTGACGCTGTCCCTTGGGGGTGAAGATGGGAGTGACGTCACCCCCCTGTAGCCAAAGAGGAGGTTATGAGAGCAAGAAGGGGGCTCTTCATAAGGGGCAAGGTGGGAGTGTCTGTAAGTAGTCCACCTTCAGGTATACTTACCAAGCTACACACCCATGTCCCCGCCCTAGCGGAGCAGCCTGATGGATATAAGGCCTCCCTCATGTGATAGTGTCTGAGCAGCCAGTCACTTAGGGTTGCCATCTGTCCGGGATTCACCCGGACATTTAGGGTTTTGAATCGTGTGTCCAGGTTTCAGGCGGACTGAATCCCGGACACATTATTCAGACTGGGCTGTGGCTCCCCAAGTAACCAAGATAGTCATTCAAATCTGTTGCCATCTGGGAGCTGCGGGTGGCTGTCTGGGGGCAGGTTCGGCATCACTGGGATGCAGGGTGATGATGTCAGCAACGGCAAATTTGGCGACAATCACTGTTGGCTGTGGCACGCTATGCGCACCACATTACTACTCTTCTTGGTGCACTCAAAGGTGTCCCAGGTTGCTAAAGTGTTTGGGTTTGGCTTGAAGAAAAGGTGGCAACCCTACAGTCACTAGACCTGAACATTGTCACTTGGTGGTGGGGCTGGGAGTAACATTATCCCTCCTGTCTAAGCTCTGACATCAGCTGACATGGAATACATAAACAGGAAAACAGAACACTGCCCCCTGGGGATGGGGGTTAGATATGACATCTTTCCCCTGTCTGAACTCCAACATCAGCTCACACTGGAGTGAAGATAGGTTGCACCCAATGTCCCATGAGGTAGGGGGTGGATATGACATCAGCCCCCTCCTCTAAGCTCCAACATCAGCTCACACTTAGGCAAATATAAGCAGGGGCCTGAACACTGTCCCTTGGGGGTGGGGGTAAAAGTGGTATCATCCCCCTTTTGTAAGCTCCAACATCAGCTGACACTGAGGGAAGATGAACGGGGACCTGAACGTTGTCCAGTGGGGGTGGGAGTGACATCATTCCCCTGTCTAAGCTTCAACTTCAGCCAACATCTGGAGCATAGATAAGCAAGGTCCAGAATGCTGTCCCTTGGGGGTGGGAAGGACATCACCCCCCCCCCCCCCCCGTATAAGCACCAATGTCAGCCAACAGGTGGAGCAAAGATAAGGGGGGTCCTGACGCTGTCCCTTGGGGGTGGAGATGGGAGTGACGTCACCCCCCCGTCTAAGCTCCAACATCAGCCGGCTCTTGAACAAAGATAGGTGGGGCTGAATGTTGCCCCTTGGAGGTGGGGATGAATGTGACATCATCCCCTCGGTCTAAGCTCCAACATCAGCTGCCACTAGATCGAAAGGTGGGGACCTGAATGCTGTCCTATGGGGGTAGGGTTGGGAGTGACATCATCTCCTCTGTCTACGCTCCAACATCTGCTGACCCTGAAGCAAAGATAGGTAGGGTCTGAATGCTATACCTTGGGGGGTGGGGATTTATTTCAACATCATCCCCTCTGTCAAAACTCCAACATCAGCTGATGGAAGAAAGGTGGGGACCTGAACACTGTCCTATATGGGTAGGAGTGGGGGGGTGGGAGTGACATCATCACCCCTGTCTAAGCTCCAACATCAGCTCCCCCTGCAGCAAAGATAGGCAGGGACCTAAACGCTGTCCCATGGGAGGGTGGGTGTGACATCATCCCCCCTGTCTAAACTTTCAGCTGACACTGGATCGATAGACAGGGGCCTGAATGCTTTGCTTTGGGGATGGGGGTGGATGTTATGTGACATCATCCAACTGCATCTTCAGCTAAGGTAGGTGGGACCTGAATGTTGTCCGATGAAGGTGGGAGCTTCAGGGCCCACAGACATAAATACTAACAATAGCATCAATAAGATATGTCACACCAAGAACTAAAACTTTTTTTTTTTTTTTTTACAAAATTTAAAATAAAAGTGTGAGAATTTGTGATAGGAGGGCCAGTATGGCCGCTAAGTTTTAGTTCTGACTTTTTGCCTCCTATATTAAATTGCTCCCATTATAATATCACTAATTAAAAAACATAATTACAGGTAAAAAAAAAAATTGCATCATTTTTTTTTTTTCTATAAATTCTATGGTTGAAGACATAGATCTGGTGAGATTCAAATTCAGTCAGCTCAACATTTCGGACCGAAAACACGGAACGCGCCCTGCAATGGTTGAAGGATTGGATCCTGCGGTCGAGGTTGTAGCGTACATTTTTTTAAGACCTCCGGGGAGCAGCAGTGAAGAGTGTAACCTAATGAAGAAGATATTTGTTAGACGGAAGATTCCCTCGGAGCCTGAACAAAATCAGACCCGCGGAGCGCCTTGTCGTTAATAAACACGAAGATTCGCCGCCTCTTGGAAAGCAGGTCGATTTGTATGCCAACGCGATAAGATTTTGAGCAGTTTGGATATTAAGCATTGCCCATTACGGCTTCATGATTCCAGAGAGGGCTGATTACTCTCCGCGGAATTCATTTTCGCTCTAAATACGCATCTTGGCCGCATACGGAGCCGTTCATTTTTTCCTTTTGTCACTGACCATTTACCCGGTAACGTGCGCGGCAAGCCAAGTCCATCATTGCCAGATGCTCTCCGGCATGGCCTGAAAAATGCTAATCGTTGCGTGTGACGCCGCAGTGAGGGATCCGGGCTGGTTTTACGCTGAAGATGGTTCTGTGAGAGATATCAACAGAGCGTTGAGGGAGAATTCCAGTGGTTCACACCGATGCGTGTTGGGAATGCATGCAAATTGCACGCTTTTCCGACATGCACAGAAGCACGCTGCTCTTTAGCAGACGCGTGGGGGTGCCATTGATTCCTAAATGCACTACCACACATCGGCAAACGAGCATGTTTTCAGGCATGTCAAAATGCATAGTGCCACAGCACCATGTGGTTCATTGCGGTCAATTTTACAAAAGAGTTGGGGTTACACGGGTGGGGTAGCCCTTTGAAATGAATGGGCTGCTTACGCATAGAACTGCACATATGCTAGGGTCTACCGTATTGGTGTCAACCTAGCCTAATGCTGGCCTCACACAGAGCAAAGTTCCTAAAGAATCGACCAGTGGTGGCCTTGTTGGCACCCTGCCGCCCAACATTTTTCTATGGGAAAATCGAAAGAGCCGGGCAGAAAATGTTTGGCTAACCAGTGGCTGCATCCAATTAGATGCAGGCGCTATTCGGACATTCAGTGCATCCCTACAGTACACGGACATTTCCCCATGTTCTGTCTTCCCCACATCCTGAGAGGCCCTTCAAGTGGGTCTGGCTGGAAGCCGAAAATCAGAAGTGGTGTCCTGATCACGCTGATTGACCACCAGGCTCTTCCTAGTGAGGGAGAGACCTAACTTGATTCCTGGACTCAAGCTTGCAAATAGGCCCCCAAACTAAGCTTAACTGGGACCTCGGTGTCTTGCTAATGGCTTCTTGTAGAAATCTGGCTGCACAGGGGCCGCCCCCTCCAGCAGGACTGGGCCAAGGAACTCTGCACCCTGCTGCTCAGGCCTTAAACTATTTATGGGCCCTCTCACCACCAACAGGGCATTCATCCCCAGGATTGGCTGGAGTGCCATACATATTAAGGCTGCCCTGCTCTTCCCTCCCACTATGATTCTAGAATCCTCTAGAAGACAGGGGGAAGTAACAGAGCAACAGCCTGTGAGACACCGAGAAGCCCTAATGAATCAATCTCTGCTTCTCTGATTACAGTGGAGCTAACTAAATTCACCTAGCAGCCTGCTCTACTCTAGGAGAGTGATATATATATATATATATATATATATATACATACATACATACACACACACACATATATATATATATATATATACACACTATATTGTCAAAAGTATTGTGACACCTGCCTTTACACGCATATGAACTTTAATGACATCCCAGTCTTAGTCGGTAGGGTTCAATATTGAGTTGGCCCACCCTTTGCAGCTATAACAGCTTCAACTTTTCTGGAAAGCTGTCCACAAGGATTAGGAGTGTGTCTATGGGAATGTTTGACCATTCTTCCAGAAGTGCATTTGTGAGGCCGGGCACTGATATTGGACGAGAAGGCCTGGCCCGCAGCCTGCGCTCTAATTGATCCCAATGATGTTCTATCGGGCTGAGGTCTATGGACGTTATGGACTAACAAAGTCTCTTGGGATACATCACTACACCCATGCCATGCCTGCTCTCCGTTTGGCCCCTGGCGGGGTCCCATCTGACTCCGCCCCCCTCAGCTCCCTGGTGAGGCACCTGCTGCCGCCGTCTTGGAGCTGCACACCTGTTAGCCATGGTCAAGCTCAGTGGTGAGTATGGGGACCCATAACCTCTCCTACCCTGTGCCTTTATAATCAATACTGTGCCATATTGCCAAATATAAACTTTTTTCAACCTAGGTACATTGTTACACACATCCACCCCTGAAGAGCGAGCTGGATCTTGCTAAACTAGTCAGGTAGTATGATGCCCATGTACTATGACTGCCATTACATCTATGTACCAATAACTCCTGTTTATGTATCTTTTTTAAATTGGAAACTGTTGGTGTTATCTATTCATGTAAACAATTTTACTTGAATAAACCTTATACTGCATTTACTACTGTTATGTTTACTGGTGGAAACGGTATCCACTTCATTTAAAGTCCCGGGGCGAATCCTTCATTTTATTCTATCGGGCTAAGGTCAGGACTCTGTGCAGGCCAGTCAAGTTCCTCCACCCCATACTCACTCATCCATGTCTTTATGAACCTTGCTTTGTGTACTGGTCCAAATCATTTGGTGGAGGGGGGATTATGGTGTGGGGGTTGTTTTTCAGGGGCTGGGCTTGGCTCCTTAGTTCCAGGTAAGGGAACTCTTAAGGCGTCAGCATACCAAGACATTTTGGACAATTTCATGCTCCCAACTTTGTGGGAACAGTTTGGGGGATGGCCCCTTCCTGTTCCAACATGACTGCGTACCAGTGTACAAAGCAAGGTCTGTAAAGACATGGATGAGCGAGTTTGGAGTGGAGGAACTTGACTGGTCTGCACAGAGTCCCAACCTCAACCCAATAGAACACCTTTGGGATGAATTAGAGCGGAGACTGTGAGCCAGGTCTTCTCGTCCAACATCAGTGCTGACCTCACAAATGGGCTTCTGGAAGAATGGTCAAACATTCCCATAGACACACTCCTAAACCTTTTGGACAGCCTTTAGGATGAATTAGAGCAGAGACTGCAAGCTAGTTCTTCTTGAGAAGAAAATAGAAAAAAAAATAGGGCGCACCAACCTTGTGCATTATCTCTAGTAATTTTATTGATAAAAACAGATTAAAAACTACTCTCACAAACACATGAAGGAAAAACGCTTTGTGAATGCCTTCAGTTGGTGGCAATCGGTTTAGGTACAACAGTCTCCAGGTGGTAAAGGAGAGGACACGAGGACAACTGCAGCCTGACAAGTTTCGAAGGGATACCAACATCAGTGCCTGACCTCACAAATGCTCTTCTGGAAGAACGGTCAAACATTCCATAGACACACTCCTAAACCTGTGGACGGCCTTCCCAGAAGAGTTGAAGCTGTTATAGCTGCAAAGGGTGGGCCAACTCAATATGGAACCCTACGGACTAAGACTGGGATGCCATTAAGTTCAAGACAGGTACGGAGCTGGAAGGAAATGTAAGCGCAGGGCATACATGACGGGGTGGAAGGAACTATCAGACTGCAAGAGCTTAAAGAGGGGTTGGGACGGGTTCAAAGAAATAAACTGGCCCTTGCCCGATTAGAGGAGTTAGTTCAGGATAAGGAGGAGCCGGATAGTTAAGGAAGGGAGAAAGTAGGAGGCATCAGTTGCAGGTGACAAGTCGGCGGTGGAACGTCCCGCCCTCCGCCCTAGAGGAAAAGTTTGGAGGTACTTCATGCAAAAGGTGTGGCGATTGGGGTCCTTGACGAAGGTACAAAAATTGAGGCATTTTGATAAAACGGTGGGACCCGTCTCAGGTATGGAGCCCTCCTGGTTTGTCTAGTTCAGTCTAGACTACCGGGTAGCAAGGTGGTAGGGGTCTGTGGTCAGTTAGTAAGTCCCCGAGGCGGTGTTGCGGCTGGGGACAGAATCTTAGAAACTTAGAGGTACCACAGATTCCAAAAGTTTTGGATTGGTGTCGTCAAGGATCTGCAATCATCTTTTTCATATAAGGTTTATGGTTAAATATGTTTTGAGTTAATAAAAGGCCAAGCGGCCAATTAAATCCAACACAGTGTCAGTGTCATTATTGGGGAAAAGGGAAGGGTGTTGGTTGGGAAAATAATTGAGTTGGGGCAGTAAGTTATCTGAACTACCCTAGTCATGTGCGTGTAAAAGCAGGTATCCCAATATTTTTGGAAATATAGTGTATATATATATATATATATATATATATATATATATATATATATATATATATATATATAGTGTATATATATGTATATATATATATATATATATATATATATATATATTTTGTATGCCAACATACAAGTCAGCGGTAATAACTGAACCTGCAAATCAACTACCGATTCATTCATCCACTCCTGCCAACGAACCTTAAATTTGACAAAGCTATATCTCTCGTAAGCGAAGAAGCCATTCGCTGTCCGCCGCCCCGCGGCTGCCTAAAACAACAGAAGCCCATCAAAAAACAAAGTGTCTTTCAATCGGCAGCAACCTACCATCAACGCCGCTCCGTTTATAAGAATTTATTCTGCCGTCCGTGACTCGTACCTGCATCTCATTCCAGTCTCCCTTTTTTTTTTTTTTTTTTTTTTTACTTTGATGTCTCTGAAAAGGGCTTCAATCAAATTTCGTGCCGCATCTGCTATTGACTTGTTTTTACAGATCAATCCCCGTTTTGACAGTCCCGCAAAGGCAGTGCGCGCGAAACAATTACTGCCAGTAAAATGAAGAAACTATTGCCTTTCAAGCCGTTTTTTTTTTTACCTTTCCAATCAAAGCCGACGCGGGGCTAACACGGTTTATATTGGAACGATAAATTGCTGGCAGGTATCTAGAAAAGGGCGGTTTCTTGCGAGAAATCAATTTTAGCGGATTTCTCACGCAGCTGGGTTCAGCGCCGAAGGAGTCGTCTGCAGTTTTAAGGAGTCGTCTGCAGTTTTTTTTTTTTTTTTGTTTTTTTTACATTTTTTTTTTTATTTATTTTTTTAAAGGGCATTTTAATGATTTTCTTCCTAACTTTAAGCACAGAGTGACATCTGGACGGTGACATTTACGGGCGGCTCCGGTCTCCGTCGCTGAATACAAGATATTACATTTGCAATCAAAAACTCAGTGGGAGGTTATGTTTGCTACAGGTGTTCCGTGTGTCTAGAGCTATGTTACTGTAATCCGCCAGTAAGAAAAAAAAATCGCCAAAAAAACAATTGCAAGCGTTCGAGCATCACAAAGAAAATAATAATCTGCGGCAAAGAAAAGACGATACCGAGAAACTATCATTTGCGCTCAGTGTGAACACACTAATGTTACCATTGTTATATCTAATTGCATCACTAAACATTAGAATCAAATAGAAACTTGTCATTAAAAAAAGTTGCTCTCAATCATTTGAAATCTGCAGCTTTCATGATCTCTGATGATCCTGCCATGAAGGTCTTTTTACAGCCACTTCCTGTTATAGGGTGACAACGTTCTGTCATGGTCTTCCAACTGTGCCCCATTACTTCCAACTGTGCCCCATGGTCAAGCCCTACATGGTCTTCCAACTGTGCCCCCTTACTTCCAACTGTTCCCCATGGTCAAACCCTACATGGTCTTCCAACTGTGCCCCATTACTTCCAACTGTGCCCCATGGTCAAGCCCTACATGGTCTTCCAACTGTGCCCCGTTACTTCCAACTGTTCCCCATGGTCAAGTCCTACATGGTCTTCCAACTGTGCCCCATGGTCAAGCCCTACATGGTCTTCCAACTGTGCCCCATTACTTCCAACTGTGCCCCATGGTCAAGCCCTACATGGTCTTCCAACTGTGCCCCATTACTTCCAACTGTGCCCCATGGTCAAGCCCTACATGGTCTTCCAACTGTGCCCCATTACTTCCAACTGTGCCCCATGGTCAAGCCCTACATGGTCTTCCAACTGTGCCCCGTTACTTCCAACTGTTCCCCATGGTCAAGCCCTACATGGTCTTCCAACTGTGCCCCATTACTTCCAACTGTGCCCCATGGTCAAGCCCTACATGGTCTTCCAACTGTGCCTCATTACTTCCAACTGTGCCCCATAGTCAAGCCCTACATGATCTTCCAATTGTGCCCCATTACTTTCAACTGTGCCCCATGGTCAAGCCCTACATGGTCTTCCAACTGTGCCCCATTACTTCCAACTGTGCCCCATGGTCAAGCCCTACATGGTCTTCCAACTGTGCCCCATGGTCAAGCCCTATATGGTCTTCCAACTGTGCCCCATTACTTCCAACTGTGCCCCATGGTCTTCCAAATGTGCCCCATTGTCACCCCATTACACAGGCATGGCCTGCTGTTTTCCCCATTACCAGGGGCCGCTGATAAGGCAGTACAGCCAGCCCTCCTGTACCGGGCCTGGGCCCCAACAGTTCAAAAGGGGGGGGCTGGCACCTGCCGAGCAGTAGGGATAGCTATACTGCCCTATTGGCAACTCTTTTTTCTTCCTCCAGCTGCACTGCAGGGGGATTGGTATCTGTATCCCCACCCCCCCTGCTGCCCGGGCATTACTGTGTGCCCCCCCTGCCCTGCAGCATTGCCAGCTTCTCTCCTCTCCCGCCAGCAGCTGCTAAGAACACACTGTTGGGTGTTTCAGGATGGAGAGGATGGGGTTGCAGTAAATAAGTCATATTTACCAGCCCCTTCCTTTCCTGAATGAACACACTGAGCGTTTGGCACCGATCACTCACTCTGTCCATTCATCACTGAAGCATAGTACATTGTGTTTTCTATGCTTCAGTTTGTGAATTCACAAGAAGCCTCAGAGCACTTTCATTCACTGTCCAGTGCAGCCATACCTCCCAACATTTTGAGATGGGAATGAGGGACACCTACTAGCAAGTGTATGTAGGCATAGGACACACCCCCTGCCACACCCCCTTAAAGGAGAATTAACCAAAAAAAAAAAAAAAAGGTTAATTAAATCCACACATATTTACAAATGCAGCAATTTAGAATTTGGATGAAAGGTTTAGCACTGGGAAACACTTTTTGAAAGATAAAAAGTGCATTTTATATACATCTATATGGATCAGACCAAAATGAGGGATAAATGAGGAGGAATGAGGGACAGAGGGGCATTGCTCCAAATCAGGGACAGTTGGGAGCTATGAGTGCAGCTAGGGCTGCATAGAAAGAAACTGGGGAATCTCTGTCCTCAGTCCCTTCCTATGTCTCAAATGTGAGACATCAGGGGTGTATTTAGACCCCTGATACACTATATTGTCAAAAGTATTGGGACACCTACGTTTACACGCACATGAACTTTAACCGCCCACTGTAGATATACTACGGCAGGGCAGCCGCTCTGCACCAGATGACATACGTGATCTGACACTGCTGGGTCTGGGGGCGCCGGCGACCCGCTCCAAGTGGACACAGTGGGAGCCAATCAGCGGGTCCGGCAGATGCGATGTCCGTCGGGACCCACTAATCGTTCAGGAGACAGGCAGAGAGGTGGTCCGTCTATGTAAACAAGGCAGACCGCCGCTCTGTGAGAGTAGAATGTGCTTATCCTGTGTTTCTTCTAAGCAGGAACATCGATCTTTACCTTGCCCCAGTCAAAGCACCTCCCCCACAGTTAGTAATTACTCCCAGGGAACACATTTAACCCATTGATCGCCCCCCCCCCCCATGTTCCCTGTCAGTGTCATTAGTACAGTGATAGTGCATATTTTTTAGCACTGATCACTGTATTGGTGTCACTGGTCCCTAAAAAGTGTTAAAAGTGTAAGTTAGTGTCCGATTTGTCCTCCTCAATATTGCAGTCCTGCTATAAGTCGCTGATCGCCGCCATTACTAGTATAAAAAAAAAATTCTAAAAATTGTATTTTTTTCCAAAAAAATTGCGTTTGTAAGACTGCTGTGACATAAAATATTCCAACGATTGCCATTTTATGCTCTAGGGTATATGATAAAAAAAAAAAAATTATATTATATATATATATATATATATATATATATATATATATATATATATATATATATATATACAGTCAGGTCCAAAAAAATTGGGACATCGACACAATTCTAATCTTTTAGGCTCTATACACCACCACAATGGATTTGAAATGAAACGAACAAGATGTGCTTTAACTGCAGACTTTCAGCTTTAATTTGAGGGTATTTACATCCAAATCAGGTGAACGGTGTAGGAATTACAACAGTTTGTATATGTGCCCCCCACTTTTTAAGGGACCAAAAGTAATGGGACAGATTAACAATCATCCATCAAACTTTCACTTTTTAATACTTGGTTGCAAATCCTTTGCAGTCAATTACAGCCTGAAGTCTGGAACGCATAGACATCACCAGACGCTGGGTTTCCTCCCTGGTGATGCTCTGCCAGGCCTCTACTACAACTGTCTTCAGTTCCTGCTTGTTCTTGGGGCATTTTCCCTTCAGTTTTGTCTTCACCAAGTGAAATGCATGCTCAATCGGATTCAGGTCAGGTGATTGACTTGGCCATTGCATAACATTCCACTTCTTTCCCTTAAAAAACTCTTTGGTTGCTTTCGCAGTATGCTTCGGGTCATTGTCCATCTGCACTGTGAAGCGCCGTCCAATGAGTTCTGAAGCAGTTTGCTGAATATGAGCAGATAATATTTCCGAAACACTTCAGAATTCATCCTGCTGCTTTTATCAGCAGTCACATCATCAATAAATACAAGTGAACCAGTTCCATTGGCAGCCATGCATGCCCACGCCATGACACTACCACCACCATGCTTCACAGATGAGGTGGTATGCTTTGGATCATGAGCAGTTCCTTTCCTTCTCCATACTCTTCTCTTCTCATCACTCTGGTACAAGTTGATCTTGGTCTCATCTGTCCATAGGATGTTGTTCCAGAACTGTGAAGGCTTTTTTTAGATGTTGTTTGTCAAACTCTAATCTGGCCTTCCTGTTTTTGAGGCTCACCAATGGTTTACATCTTGTGGTGAACCCTCTGTATTCACTCTGGTGAAGTCTTCTCTTGATTGTTGACTTTGACACACATACACCGACCTCCTGGAGAGTGTTCTTGATCTGGCCAACTGTTGTGAAGGGTGTTTTCTTCACCAGGGAAAGAATTCTTCGGTCATCCACCACAGTTGTTTTCCGGGTCTTTTGGTGTTGCTGAGCTCACCGGTGCCTTCTTTCTTTTTAAGGTTGTTCCAAACAGTTGATTTGGCCACACCTAATGTTTTTGCTATCTCTCTGATGGGTTTGTTTTGTTTTTTCAGCCTAATGATGGTTTGCTTCACTGATAGTGACAGCTCTTTGGATCTCATATTGAGAGTTGACAGCAACAGATTCCAAATGCAAAAAGCACACTTGAAATGAACTCTGGACCTTTTATCTGCTCCTTGTAAATAGGATAATGAGGGAATAACACACACCTGGCCATGGAACAGCTGAGTAGCCAATTGCCCCATTACTTTTGGTCCCTTAAAAAGTGGGAGGCACATATACAAACTGTTGTAATTCCTACACCGTTCACCTGATTTGGATGTAAATACCCTCAAATTAAAGATGAAAGTCTGCAGTTAAAGCACATCTTGTTCGTTTCATTTCAAATCCATTGTGGTGGTGTATAGAGCCAAAAAGATTAGAATTGTGTCTATGTCCCAATATTTATGGACCTGACTGTATATATATATATATATATATATATATATATATATATATTATATATATATATATATATGCTGTTGGGGGTTCTAAGTAATTTTTCAGAAAAAAATACCAATTTAAACTTGTAAGCAAAAAGATCCAGAAAAGGCGTGGTCTTAAAGTGGTTAAAGTGTCACCTATGAAAATATAGGGTACTGAAGTTTGTCTCCAAACGGTTTGAAGTGCTTTGTTTGTTATTTACTTGGCTCAATTTCACATTTTATACTTTCAAAAAAAATAAAATAAAATGGTAATCTATTGTGTTTGTAAGCTTTAGTGTATTTTTTATACAGAAATTTTGCATTTCCCAGACTAATATGCAACACTAATTGGCACTGATAGGCGTCATTGATATGCAGCACTTATGGGCACTGATAGGTGGCACTGCTGAGCACTGATAGGTGGCACTGATGGGCATTGATAGGTGGCACTGATGGGCAATGACAGGCAGCACTGATGGGCATTGATAGGTGGCACTGATGGGCAATGATGGGTACTGATGGGCACTGATGGGTGGCACTGATGGGAGGCTCAGGACACTGATAGGCGGCTCTGATGGGCACTACTGATGGGCATTAAAAGGTGGCTTTGACGGGCAATGATGGGCAGCATTGATGGGCATTGATAGGTGGCACTGATGGGCAATGATGGACACTGATAGGCGTCTCTGATGGGCAATGATAAGCACCGATGGGCACTGATAGGCAGCACTGATAGGTGGCTCTGATGGGCGCTGATAGGCAGCACTGATGGGCATTGATAAGTGGCACTGATGGACACTGATAGTAGGCACTGATGGGGACTGATAGGCGTCTCTGATGGGCAATGATAAGCACTGATGGGCACTGATGGGCAGCACTGATAGGTGGCTGTGATGGGCACTTATAGGCAGCACTGATGGGCACTGATCGGTGGCACTGATGGGCACTGATAAGTGGCTCTGATGGGCACTGATGGGTGGTACTGATGGGCACTGATAGGTGGCACTGATGGGCAATGATGGGTGGCACTGATAGATGGCACTGATGAGGAGGCACTGACAGGCATTACTGATGGGCACTGATTGGCATCCCTAATGGGCACTGATTGGCATCCCTAATGGGCACTGATCGGCATCCTTGATGGGCACTGTTTGGCATCTTTGATGGGCACAGGTTGGCATCCCTGGTGGGCATGGGTTGGCATCCCTGGTGGGCTTTAGTGGGCATCCTTGATGGGTCTGCACTGATAATGAATGTGCTTATTATCAGTGAAGATCCCCCTTGTCAGGAGAGCTGCTGATCGGCTCTCCACTACCCGTGCCTTGTCAGTGCGAATAGAGGAAAAGCCAATAAACGGCATTTCCTGGTTACCATGTGACCAGTTGTGATTGGACACAGCTGATCACGTGGTAAAGAGCCTACGTCATAGGCTCTTTAGGATGCACCGCACTACCGATCAGCAAATGAGTGGCTTATCCCGCTGTCCACCATATGACGCCCAGTCAGGACAATAGCGCCACTCTGCGGCCGTCATTTTGACTACGGCGGGGGGGGGGGGGGGATGTGGTTAATCTTCAGGCCTAAAATGATTTTTTATAAACATGCGTGCATAAAAATGCAAAATCAGCTCCGGCAGAAATAGGGTTAATGATGCGTTTACGGTCACAAAGTTGCATTCATTTGTCTCTTTTATATCTTTTAATAAAAGGCGGAGATTAGTGAAGAGTGGGTGCGATAATCACGTGTGACCGAACCTTCTTCTACAAGGGGCGGGGCTTAGTGGTGCCGCACAGCGGGCAGCGAAGATCGCTATTTCTATGGATTAGGAATGATGGCGTTTTATCGAACGCTCGCAGACGATTGGTTCCCTTTAAGGACGCGTCCTCCTGTTTCTGCTCTCAGGCTCAGGAAGACCGGGGCGTAGCGCCAGACGTCTCATCAAGGTCTCCGCGCTGTCAGTGGGTTCAGCCGGGAGCTACAAACATGGGAGAGTCAGATCCGCTCATTAACAGAAGGTAGACGGGCGACTGAGAGCCGCCGTGATGTCAGACACAACCGTCTCCATGGCAACAGCTATACGGTACCGCCGGACCTATAGAGGTAAGCATGGAGTGTGCCAAATTGGAAATAGGGAATACGGCTCACCGCACAGCTGTCAATACCGGAGGAGACGGAGATGGATTTATAGGACGAGCGTCAGCGGATAATGATCGCCGTGAGATTGGATATTTAAAGGATAAACTACACCCCAGGAGCGAAAATGGAATCTTTTACGAGTTACAAGTCCTTAGAGGTCCTTAGAGGTGGCGGCATTCGTTTTCATTTTTCGGCATACGAACATTCTCAGCATGTACAGAAAGTGCCTGTTGATCCTGCCAGAAATGCAACAACCCTTTCATTTCCTGTGAGCTGCAATATCTTCCTTTATAGCGATCTTCTGTAAACTAATTATGTCCCTGCTCCCTACGTAATGGAAATGAAGAGATAAGGACATATTGTATGGGGGGCTAAAGGGGGGGATTTATTAAAGGCAAACAGACTGTGCGCTTTACAAGTGTAGTTGCGCTCATTTTCCTCAGAGCTTAGTAAGTGTTGTAAAGCTGATTTCTATCACCCAATCACGTGCAAGCAAAGATACTTTTTTTTTTTCCCTTGCACCCGATTGGGTTTTCTTTACAAAGTGAAGCTTTACCATATTTACATTTACTAAGGAAAATGAGTGCAACTGCAAAGTGCACAGTCTATTTGACTTTAATAAATCAACCCCAATACATCCCCTACAACCATCCTACTAACAATTTTCATAAACTCGAATGTGAAAAGCAGCTGTGATTAAATATTAATAAATAATATAATAATATATTATTAATATAATAATATATTATATTATTATATAATTCTAATATGATATTTATATCTATATATTATAATTAAATTATATATATATATATATATATATATATATATATATATATATATATATATATAGATATATATATATAGATAGATAGATAGATAGATAGATATAGATATAGATATATATATATATATATATATATATATATATATATATATATATATATCTAATGTTGTAAAGCGCTGCGTAAACTGGCGGCGCTATATAAATCCTGTATAATCATAAATAAATATAAATATATATATATATATATATATATATATATATATATATATATATATATATATATATGTTAATAATAATATATATTAATAATATACAAGTCTAATATATATCAACCATTATTAAATTATATATTATAATTATAT